>JAQNBH010000005.1:16119222-16564222 GCA_028752905.1 Cladorhizidae sp. MBARI D1340-BT2
CCCCTCATCATCAATCATCATCAACTCATACAGTATATTCACACCCTCATCATCAATCATCATCAACTCATACAGTATATTCACCCCTCATCATCAATCATCATCAACTCATACAGTATATTCACACCCTCATCATCAATCATCATCAACTCATACAGTATATTCACCCCCTCATCATCAATCATCATTAACTCATACAGTATATTCACACCCTCATCATCAATCATCATCAACTCATACAGTATATTCACCCCCTCATCATCAATCATCGGCAACTCATACAGTATATTCACACCCTCATCATCAATCATCATCAACTCATACAGTATATTCACACCCTCATCATCAATCATCATCAACTCATACAGTATATTCACCCCCTCATCATCAATCATCATCAACTCATACAGTATATTCACCCCCTCATTATCAATCATCATCAACTCATACAGTATATTCACCCCCTCATCATCAATCATCATCAACTCATACAGTATATTCACCCCCTCATCATCAATCATCATCAACTCATACAGTATATTCACCCCCTCATTATCAATCATCATCAACTCATACAGTATATTCACCCCCTCATCATCAATCATCATCAACTCATACAGTATATTCACACCCTCATCATCAATCATCATCAACTCATACAGTATATTCACCCCCTCATTATCAATCATCATCAACTCATACAGTATATTCACCTCCTCATCATCAATCATCATCAACTCATACAGTATGTTCACACCCTCATCATCAATCATCATCAACTCATACAGTATATTCACATCCTCATCATCAATCATCATCAACTCATACAGTATGTTCACACCCTCATCATCAATCATCAACAACTCATACAGTATATTCACACCCTCATCATCAATCATCATCAACTCATACAGTATATTCACCCCCTCATCATCAATCATCATCAACTCATACAGTATATTCACCCCCTCATCATCAATCATCATCAACTCATACAGTATATTCACCCCTCATCATCAATCATCATCAACTCATACAGTATATTCACACCCTCATCATCAATCATCATCAACTCATACAGTATATTCACACCCTCATCATCAATCATCATCAACTCATACAGTATATTCACCCCCTCATCATCAATCATCATCAACTCATACAGTATATTCACCCCCTCATTATCAATCATCATCAACTCATACAGTATATTCACACCCTCATCATCAATCATCATCAACTCATACAGTATATTCACACCCTCATCATCAATCATCATCAACTCATACAGTATGTTCACCTCCTCATCATCAATCATCATCAACTTATACAGTATATTCACAACCTCATCATCAATCATCGGCAACTCATACAGTATATTCACCCCCTCATCATCAATCATCATCAACTCATACAGTATATTCACACCCTCATCATCAATCATCATCAACTCATACAGTATATTCACCCCCTCATCATCAATCATCATCAACTCATACAGTATATTCACCCCCTCATCATCAATCATCATCAACTCATACAGTATATTCACACCCTCATCATCAATCATCATCAACTCATACAGTATATTCACACCCTCATCATCAATCATCATCAACTCATACAGTATGTTCACCTCCTCATCATCAATCATCATCAACTCATACAGTATATTCACCCCCTCATCATCAATCATCATCAACTCATACAGTATATTCACCCCCTCATCATCAATCATCATCAACTCATACAGTATATTCACACCCTCATCATCAATCATCATCAACTCATACAGTATATTCACACCCTCATTATCAATCATCATCAACTCATACAGTATATTCACACCCTCATCATCAATCATCATCAACTCATACAGTATATTCACCCCCTCATCATCAATCATCATCAACTCATACAGTATATTCACACCCTCATCATCAATCATCATCAACTCATACAGTATATTCACACCCTCATCATCAATCATCATCAACTCATACAGTATATTCACCCCTCATCATCAATCATCATCAACTCATACAGTATATTCACACCCTCATCATCAATCATCATCAACTCATACAGTATATTCACACCCTCATCATCAATCATCATCAACTCATACAGTATATTCACCTCCTCATCATCAATCATCATCAACTCATACAGTATATTCACCCCCTCATCATCAATCATCATCAACTCATACAGTATATTCACCTCCTCATCATCAATCATCATCAACTCATACAGTATATTCACCTCCTCATCATCAATCATCATCAACTCATACAGTATATTCACCCCCTCATCATCAATCATCATCAACTCATACAGTATATTCACCCCCTCATTATCAATCATCATCAACTCATACAGTATATTCACCCCCTCATCATCAATCATCATCAACTCATACAGTATATTCACACCCTCATCATCAATCATCATCAACTCATACAGTATATTCACCCCTCATCATCAATCATCAACTCATACAGTATATTCACCCCCTCATCATCAATCATCATCAACTCATACAGTATATTCACCTCCTCATCATCAATCATCATCAACTCATACAGTATATTCACCCCCTCATCATCAATCATCATCAACTCATACAGTATATTCACACCCTCATCATCAATCATCATCAACTCATACAGTATATTCACACCCTCATCATCAATCATCATCAACTCATACAGTATATTCACCCCCTCATCATCAATCATCATCAACTCATACAGTATATTCACCCCCTCATCATCAATCATCATCAACTCATACAGTATATTCACCCCCTCATCATCAATCATCATCAACTCATACAGTATATTCACAACCTCATCATCAATCATCATCAACTCATACAGTATGTTCACAACCTCATCATCAATCATCATCAACTCATACAGTATGTTCACACCCTCATCATCAATCATCATCAACTCATACAGTATATTCACCTCCTCATCATCAATCATCATCAACTCATACAGTATATTCACCTCCTCATCATCAATCATCATCAACTCATACAGTATATTCACACCCTCATTATCAATCATCATCAACTCATACAGTATATTCACCCCCTCATCATCAATCATCATCAACTCATACAGTATATTCACCCCTCATCATCAATCATCATCAACTCATACAGTATATTCACCCCCTCATCATCAATCATCATCAACTCATACAGTATATTCACACCCTCATCATCAATCATCATCAACTCATACAGTATGTTCACCCCCTCATCATCAATCATCATCAACTCATACAGTATATTCACCCCCTCATCATCAATCATCATCAACTCATACAGTATATTCACACCCTCATCATCAATCATCATCAACTCATACAGTATGTTCACCCCCTCATCATCAATCATCATCAACTCATACAGTATATTCACACCCTCATTATCAATCATCATCAACTTATACAGTATATTCACACCCTCATCATCAATCATCATCAACTCATACAGTATGTTCACCCCCTCATCATCAATCATCATCAACTCATACAGTATGTTCACCCCCTCATTATCAATCATCATCAACTCATACAGTATATTCACCCCTCATCATCAATCATCATCAACTCATACAGTATGTTCACCCCCTCATCATCAATCATCATCAACTCATACAGTATATTCACAACCTCATCATCAATCATCATCAACTCATACAGTATATTCACCCCCTCATCATCAATCATCATCAACTCATACAGTATATTCACCCCCTCATCATCAATCATCGGCAACTCATACAGTATATTCACACCCTCATCATCAATCATCATCAACTCATACAGTATGTTCACCCCTCATCATCAATCATCATCAACTCATACAGTATATTCACCCCCTCATCATCAATCATCATCAACTCATACAGTATATTCACAACCTCATCATCAATCATCATCAACTCATACAGTATATTCACCCCTCATCATCAATCATCATCAACTCATACAGTATGTTCACCCCCTCATCATCAATCATCATCAACTCATACAGTATATTCACACCCTCATCATCAATCATCATCAACTCATACAGTATATTCACACCCTCATCATCAATCATCATCAACTCATACAGTATATTCACCTCCTCATCATCAATCATCATCAACTCATACAGTATATTCACCCCCTCATCATCAATCATCATCAACTCATACAGTATATTCACACCCTCATCATCAATCATCATCAACTCATACAGTATATTCACCCCCTCATCATCAATCATCATCAACTCATACAGTATATTCACCCCCTCATCATCAATCATCATCAACTCATACAGTATGTTCACCCCCTCATTATCAATCATCATCAACTCATACAGTATATTCACACCCTCATCATCAATCATCATCAACTCATACAGTATATTCACCCCCTCATTATCAATCATCATCAACTCATACAGTATATTCACACCCTCATCATCAATCATCATCAACTCATACAGTATATTCACCCCCTCATCATCAATCATCATCAACTCATACAGTATATTCACACCCTCATCATCAATCATCATCAACTCATACAGTATATTCACCCCCTCATCATCAATCATCATCAACTCATACAGTATGTTCACCTCCTCATCATCAATCATCATCAACTCATACAGTATATTCACACCCTCATCATCAATCATCATCAACTCATACAGTATATTCACCTCCTCATCATCAATCATCATCAACTCATACAGTATATTCACACCCTCATCATCATCATCATCAACTCATACAGTATATTCACCCCCTCATTATCAATCATCATCAACTCATACAGTATATTCACACCCTCATCATCAATCATCATCAACTCATACAGTATATTCACACCCTCATCATCAATCATCATCAACTCATACAGTATATTCACACCCTCATCATCAATCATCATCAACTCATACAGTATGTTCACCTCCTCATCATCAATCATCATCAACTCATACAGTATATTCACCCCCTCATCATCAATCATCATCAACTCATACAGTATATTCACCCCCTCATCATCAATCATCATCAACTCATACAGTATATTCACCCCCTCATCATCAATCATCATCAACTCATACAGTATATTCACCCCCTCATCATCAATCATCATCAACTCATACAGTATATTCACCACCTCATCATCAATCATCATCAACTCATACAGTATATTCACCACCTCATCATCAATCATCATCAACTCATACAGTATATTCACCCCCTCATCATCAATCATCATCAACTCATACAGTATATTCACACCCTCATCATCAATCATCATCAACTCATACAGTATATTCACACCCTCATCATCAATCATCATCAACTCATACAGTATATTCACACCCTCATCATCAATCATCATCAACTCATACAGTATGTTCACCTCCTCATCATCAATCATCATCAACTCATACAGTATATTCACCCCCTCATCATCAATCATCATCAACTCATACAGTATATTCACCTCCTCATTATCAATCATCATCAACTCATACAGTATGTTCACCTCCTCATCATCAATCATCATCAACTCATACAGTATATTCACACCCTCATCATCAATCATCATCAACTCATACAGTATATTCACACCCTCATCATCAATCATAATCAACTCATACAGTATGTTCACCTCCTCATCATCAATCATCATCAACTCATACAGTATATTCACCCCCTCATCATCAATCATCATCAACTCATACAGTATGTTCACCCCCTCATCATCAATCATCATCAACTCATACAGTATATTCACCCCCTCATCATCAATCATCATCAACTCATACAGTATATTCACACCCTCATCATCAATCATCATCAACTCATACAGTATATTCACACCCTCATCATCAATCATCATCAACTCATACAGTATATTCACCCCCTCATCATCAATCATCATCAACTCATACAGTATATTCACACCCTCATTATCAATCATCATCAACTCATACAGTATGTTCACACCCTCATCATCAATCATCATCAACTCATACAGTATATTCACCCCCTCATCATCAATCATCATCAACTCATACAGTATATTCACCACCTCATCATCAATCATCATCAACTCATACAGTATATTCACACCCTCATCATCAATCATCATCAACTCATACAGTATATTCACCTCCTCATCATCAATCATCATCAACTCATACAGTATGTTCACACCCTCATCATCAATCATCATCAACTCATACAGTATATTCACCCCCTCATCATCAATCATCATCAACTCATACAGTATATTCACCCCCTCATCATCAATCATCATCAACTCATACAGTATATTCACCTCCTCATCATCAATCATCATCAACTCATACAGTATGTTCACCCCTCATCATCAATCATCATCAACTCATACAGTATATTCACCCCCTCATCATCAATCATCATCAACTCATACAGTATATTCACCTCCTCATCATCAATCATCATCAACTCATACAGTATATTCACACCCTCATCATCAATCATCATCAACTCATACAGTATATTCACACCCTCATCATCAATCATCATCAACTCATACAGTATATTCACACCCTCATCATCAATCATCATCAACTCATACAGTATATTCACCCCCTCATCATCAATCATCATCAACTCATACAGTATATTCACACCCTCATCATCAATCATCATCAACTCATACAGTATATTCACACCCTCATCATCAATCATCATCAACTCATACAGTATATTCACACCCTCATCATCAATCATCATCAACTCATACAGTATATTCACCCCCTCATCATCAATCATCATCAACTCATACAGTATATTCACACCCTCATCATCAATCATCATCAACTCATACAGTATATTCACACCCTCATCATCAATCATCATCAACTCATACAGTATATTCACACCCTCATCATCAATCATCATCAACTCATACAGTATATTCACACCCTCATCATCAATCATCATCAACTCATACAGTATATTCACACCCTCATCATCAATCATCGGCAACTCCTCCCTATGCCTTCAACCCTCACTTGGTCTGGAGTTAGGGACGACTCCCTGGTCACAGTCCAAGTGCCAGATGTCCTCTGCGCTGATGCACATGTCCTCCCCTTCACCAAAACAAAGACCACACTTGCAGCACGAGGCACAGGATGGGTGGAAGTGTTTCTCTCCAGCCTGCACATCAGGCAATTAGCACATTACAATCCTGTTATTATGTCGAAAGGCAATACAAAGTGTTTAAAAAGTCACTTAATTAATCGATCCCACCAAACGAGACTCGCAAAACTACTTAGACAGGACACAGCTTAGGGAGGAGGGCACAGCTTAGACAGGACACAGCTTAGACAGGACACAGCTTAGGGAGGAGGGCACAGCTTAGGGAGGAGGGCACAGCTTAGACAGGACACAGCTTAGACAGGACACAGCTTAGGGAGGAGGGCACAGCTTAGGGAGGAGGGCACAGCTTAGACAGGACACAGCTTAGGGAGGAGGGCACAGCTTAGAGAGGAGGGCACAGCTTAGACAGGACACAGCTTAGGGAGGAGGGCACAGCTTAGGGAGGAGGACACAGCTTAGGGAGGATGGCACAGCTTAGGGAGGAGGGCACAGCTTAGGGAGGAGGACACAGCTTAGGGAGGAGGGCAGAGCTTAGGGAGGAGGACACAGCTTAGGGAGGAGGGCAGAGCTTAGGGAGGAGGGCAGAGCTTAGGGAGGAGGACACAGCTTAGGGAGGAGGGCAGAGCTTAGGGAGGAGGGCAGAGCTTAGGGAGGAGGACACAGCTTAGGGAGGAGGGCAGAGCTTAGGGAGGAGGGCAGAGCTTAGGGAGGAGGGCAGAGCTTAGGGAGGAGGGCACAGCTTAGGGAGGAGGACACAGCTTAGACAGGACACAGCTTAGGGAGGAGGACACAGCTTAGGGAGGAGGACACAGCTTAGGGAGGAGGGCACAGCTTAGGGAGGAGGACACAGCTTAGGGAGGAGGGCACAGCTTAGGGAAGAGGACACAGCTTAGGGAGGAGGGCACTGCTTAGGGAGGAGGGCACAGCTTAGGGAGGAGGGCACTGCTTAGGGAGGAGGGCACAGCTTAGAGAGGAGGGCACTGCTTAGGGAGGAGGGCACAGCTTAGGGAGGACACAGCTTAGGGAGGAGGGCACAGCTTAGAGAGGAGGGCACAGCTTAGAGAGGAGGGCACTGCTTAGGGAGGAGGGCACAGCTTAGGGAGGAGGGCACAGCTTAAGGAGTACAGGATATACCAAATAATAAATAATCATACATACATACACACATACACATTTTCCCACCTTGTGAAGAGGTAAACCTAACTATACGCACATGACACCGTCCCTTACCTCCAAGACTTTACCAGTGATGAACTGTCTACAGCCACTGCAAGTGACTCCGAAAGAGTCATGATAGCATGCCTCACAGTACGGCTTGTCGTTCCTGCCAGCGTGGATAGCAAATAACCACAATAATAATAATAATAAATAAAACAACAAAAACATCTCCATAGGCATTAGTTGTTAAATCAGAAAAAAGTTTAAAACATGTCACACTATATAATATTGAAGAGTGCGGAAGCCCCCCTATAATGGTTTCACTATCTATTTCACTTGACCCCTATTTCATTTGAACCCTGTTTCACTTGACCTCTATTTCATTTGAACCCTGTTTCACTTGACCTCTATTTCATTTGAACCCTGTTTCACTTGACCTCTATTTCATTTGAACCCTGTTTCACTTGACCTCTATTTCACTTTCCCCCTATTCCCCCCCCCCCCCTCCCCCCCCTATTCCTAATTTCATTTCCCCCCTATTTCACTTGACCACAATTTCAAAATGGTGGATAACAAAACACAGGAAAAACAACCAAAGTTTATACCTCTGCTAAAAACTCACTCTGGTGGCAGCTTCTTGCTATCCTAAACAGGCTTCCTAAACAGGTTTCAACTGATTTTAGCTTCAGCATGCCTTGAATCCTTAACAAGGTGTAAAATTGGCAGACAACATTGACGTTTGTCTTCAAGGACCTTGTATCTCTACCTGTCCCAGTCCCCCTCCACATAACAATACATCTGGTCGCTAAAGTTTTGAATTTTACTACCACAAAGACTTGGTGAAATTTGGCGTTAAAAGGACCTTTCATCTTTATTCTTCCAATCGCATCACTCAAGTACTACAAGTCCAAATCTTAGCATGTTTAGTACCAGAAGCTTCAGAAAAACATAAAGTTGCTAAAAGTCTCTCGTGTGTGCAATCAATACAAATAACCTGCACGCAGTTCAGCTGTTTGGGTTTGTGCAGTTCTCACTACTGGGGGTATGTTTAACAAAAAACTTAGGAGGCTTCCCACTACCAAATGATCTGCTGTTTGGTTTGTGAGTTATCCTGTGCAGTTGATACCAAGTCCTTGAAGGAGGTTATAGCTGACCGTATAAGGAACCGTCATGGACAGCAAGTCCTTGAAGGAGGTTATAGCTGACCGTATAAGGAACCATCATGGACAGCAAGTCCTTGAAGGAGGTTATAGCTGACCCTACAAGGGTACCATCATGGACAGCATTACAAATACAGTCAACAACAGCAGCAAGATACGTACGTGCTGATAGTTGTGCAGTGCGCAAGAAACAAGTTAGAAATAGTGTCTAAAAGCACTGGAGTCCCAGAAGGCAGTTAGAGTAGTCACTGTATGTATGCAGGTGAAGATAGAAACAACAACAACAACAACCGTCCACCCCCCACCCCCCAACTAAACTGAAACATTTTTGTTCCTGTATATAAGAAATGAGAGAAGAAGTTGGCACTGGATGCCACTAACATATAGAGGATTTTTAGTAATGAAGACTAACAAACCTGCTATTTTAATAGGTAAAGGGTCACCCTGTACATTTTTGTCTCATTTTTGGCATTTTTGTGGCATGTCTCATTTGTGACAAGTCAATCCTAATGATTAGTCCTCCACTTAAGCATCCTCCTCATTCTGCTCCGTCGTTCTAAATTCACTACCTAATTTCAATGCTGATACACATACTCGGTCAGAGAGAGTTCTTTTCAGGATCTTTTTTCAATTTTTTAATGTGTGTAGTTGCTGCTGCAGAGAGGATTCATTTACTGTCCGTGGCCTTCCGGGTTCTCTTTTCACCTCCTAACCTTTTGGCAGTTGGCTCGGCTTTCAAGTGAATAAGTATCCTTTGAGAGGGCAATAGAGTTACAAATAGCCACCTGCTCCAGTCAAGTCAAGCTCTGAGCTTCAGAACTTGTGCGTTGCCACATAGATTACCAACACACACTGTCTTGCAGCATGGATGCACGTACGCTGAAGAAAGATGAGAATTGATTTTCATTATAATAAAATTGAGATTTTATGGACTTGCCAAAGAGCGAGTGAAGAGATCATGCTTCCAAACCATGTCCAATGGAGAGGAAAGAAGTTAGTTAGTCCTAATTTGCTTCACTGACTCATGGCCTTTGTCAGCTCTGGAGGCTCCAAGTCATTTTCTGGTTCTGTCCACCTGAGTTCACTTATTAGGAGTTTAGTTCATGCAAGGTATCTTCTGAAGAACCTAATTGTGTATGTGGCGTTTACTGGTTCCACTGACAAAGAACCTAGTCAGGTGTGTGGTTCCACTGACAAGGAACCTAGCCAGGTGTGTGGTTCCACTGACAAAGAACCTGGCCAGGTATGTGGTTCCACCCACAAAGAACCTAGCCAGTATGTGGTTCCACTGACAAAGAACCTAGCCAGGTATGTGGCTCAAAAAGAACCTAGCCAGGTATGTGGTTCCACTCACAAAGAACCCAGCTAGGTATGTGGTTCCACTGACAAAAAACCTAGCCAGGTATGTGGTTCCACTGACAAAAAACCTAGCCAGGTATGTGGTTCCACTGACAAAGAACCTAGCCAGGTATGTGGTTCCACCCACAAAGAACCTAGCCAGTATGTGGTTCCACTGACAAAGAACCTAGCCAGGTATGTGGCTCAAAAAGAACCTAGCCAGGTATGTGGTTCCACTCACAAAGAACCCAGCTAGGTATGTGGTTCCACTGACAAAGAACCTAGCTAGGTTTGTGGTTCCACCCACAAAGAACCTAGCCAGTAGTATGTGGTTCCACTGACAAAGAACCCAGCCAGGTATGTGGTTCCACTGACAAAGAACCTAGCCAGGTATGTGGTTCCACTGACAAAGAACCTAGCCAGGTATGTGGTTCCACTGACAAAGAACCTAGGGGGCTAGCCCTAGCCCTAGCCCTCATGGTGATGTAATGCAGAGGTAGGGGTTAACAGCTAGGACAGCAGCTAGACCAATGCATTCCTCATGGTGATGTAATGCAGAGGTAGGGGTTAAAGGCTAGGACAGCAGCTAGACCAATGCATTCCTCATGGTGATGTAATGCAGAGGTAGGGGTTAAAGGCCAGGACAGCAGCTAGACCAATGCATTCCTCATGGTGATGTAATGCAGAGGTAGGGGTTAAAGGCTAGGACAGCAGCTAGACCAATGCATTCCTCATGGTGATGTAATGCAGAGGTAGGGGTTAAAGGCCAGGACAGCAGCTAGACCAATGCATTCCTCATGGTGATGTAATGCAGAGGTAGGGGTTAAAGGCTAGGACAGCAGCTAGACCAATGCATTCCTCATGGTGATGTAATGCAGAGGTAGGGGTTAAAGGCCAGGACAGCAACTAGACCAATGCATTCCTCATGGTGATGTAATGCAGAGGTAGGGGTTAAAGGCCAGGACAGCAGCTAAACCAATGCATTCCTATGAGGAATGTAATGCAGAGGTAGGGGTTAAAGGCTAGGACAGCAGCTAGACCAATGCATTCCTCATGGTGATGTAATGCAGAGGTAGGGGTTAAAGGCCAGGACAGCAGCTAGACCAATGCATTCCTCATGGTGATGTAATGCAGAGGTAGGGGTTAAAGGCTAGGACAGCAGCTAGACCAATGCATTCCTCATGGTGATGTAATGCAGAGGTAGGGGTTAAAGGCTAGGACAGCAACTAGACCAATGCATTCCTCATGGTGATGTAATGCAGAGGTAGGGGTTAAAGGCTAGGACAGCAGCTAGACCAATGCATTCCTCATGGTGATGTAATGCAGAGGTAGGGGTTAAAGGCCAGGACAGCAGCTAGACCAATGCATTCCTCATGGTGATGTAATGTAGAGGTAGGGGTTAAAGGCCAGGACAGCAGCTAGACCAATGCATTCCTCATGGTGATGTAATGCAGAGGTAGGGGTTAAAGCCCAGGACAGCAGCTAGACCAATGCATTCCTCATGGTGATGTAATGCAGAGGTAGGGGTTAAAGGCCAGGACAGCAGCTAGACCAATGCATTCCTCATGGTGATGTAATGCAGAGGTAGGGGTTAAAGGCCAGGACAGCAGCTAGACCAATGCATTCCTCATGGTGATGTAATGCAGAGGTAGGGGTTAAAGGCCAGGACAGCAGCTAGACCAATGCATTCCTCATGGTGATGTAATGCAGAGGTAGGGGTTAAAGGCTAGGACAGCAGCTAGACCAATGCATTCCTCATGGTGATGTAATGCAGAGGTAGGGGTTAAAGGCCAGGACAGCAGCTAGACCAATGCATTCCTCATGGTGATGTAATGAGGATGTCTTGAAACATAAACAGCTTGTTTTGTTTTGTCTGTTTGGAGGGAAATCCTGAACAAAAAAGCATGCCTAGCAGGGGCAGATCCAGGAATATTGGGGGGGGGGGGGGGGGTCCTGATTGAGGTAGCCAAAATTGAAAATTATATATACTGTGCTGTTTAAAATCTAGAACTGATGACGTGTGTGTGTGTGGGTGTGTGTGTGTGGGGGGGGGGGGGGGGGGGGGGGGGAAGGGGTCGTTCTTTTTTAACAAAAATGTTAATCGATAGGATTTTCTTGGAGAAGTCGGCGTGGTTGCCGAATAGAATATTCTTTGATCACCTCCATGGGCTCAAGAGGAATATATCGATGAAAATACATCATTGCTAGCCATCTAAACGCTCCTGTCCCATTGTGCTTCTGAGGGAAGTTTTAATTAGCTATAGCATGGTTATTGACCTCTCACATTCGCAACTAGTGACTGGAAGAGTTGCCATGATTCTGAAATTGCCATGCTGTAAATCAAGTTGAGAGTGATCAATAATCACTGAGGGCAACAATTCCATAAATTACACCACTATCTCAGTAGAATCGGCACCAAATTGATTGTCAAGCTCTGAAATCAGATGGTCCAGCATTGGAATAGCGCTTGTAGTGTTCCTTGGAATTTTCTGCAGGCATGTTTTGACGATGTTGTTGTCTGTTTGCAATTCTGGGACACGATTCTTCAATGCCAACACTCTGGCTTATGGTAAGGACATCTTCATATAGACGATTATGAAATGCATCAATATTAGAGCGATTGCTCTTCAGTGAAGATTTTACCACTTCTACATCTCTGTAGGCTCGAACAACATCAACATAACGACCTTGCAGCTTTACACTCAGCCCCTTTGTATATGCAAGAATCTTCTGTGTCAGCACTAAAGCTACCACAAATGAGAAGCGACACATTCCAATAAGCAATGAATGGGCATCGGAAAGAGATTGTCTGTTCCATTCATTTTTCTGGCTATTTCCTATTGTTTCCAAACAACTTAGAGTAGGTATGAATAAATATTTCAAATGCCTCATGATGTTCCCCCAATGCATTCTGCACATTTCTTTCAGCTTGCACCTCTTCTCACCACTAGGAAGCACATCCATGATCCACTTTTCTAATGCTAGTTGTCTCTTAGGTGAGTTGCCGAAAAATCGTGACACAGAGTCAGAAATTTGCATCATGTTGTTAACATCACGGACGGTGCAACACTTCATGACACAAAGGTTGAGTCTATGTGATACACAATGCGTATAAAATGCCTTGGGATACTTTGCATTTATTTGAGAAGCAACCCCTTTATTTTTTCCGGCCATCGCTCCTGCCCTGTCATAAGCTTGGCCACAGAGTGATTGTAAGTCTAATTGCCATCCAGTAAGTTGACTGAGGATGTATCTGCAATCTTGGTCACATTCAACGAAAGCAATCAATCTTCTAGATATCTGATGCTAATAGACAGCTGTTCATCATTAGCAGTATCTGTAGCTTCATCGGCAATAACTGAGAAAAAGCGTGCTTCCTGAACTTTTGCTAAGATTTTTTTCTGGTGATATCACCACATATGGAGATAAGCTCATTTTGCACTGTTTTGCTGGTGTATAATGCATTGCCTCCTGCAGTTTCCATGTGTTTTTGAGAACATCATCTCCTACCTGGATACAAAACTCATAAGGCCAGAAAATTACCAGGATTAGCTAATGATTACTTTGAACTTCAGGTCTATATGTCTTCTCAAGGCAATGCCCTGCTGTCCACAAAATATAACAGTTTCCACGATAGGTCTAAGCTTCTGATTTTCTGCGATTCGGTTGCTGCTTTCAGTGTGTATGGGATTGTCTATCCTCAGTTCACGATGTTACATAATGCAATAGCTTTTTCAACTGCAGATTGGTGATATCCCTTACCTTTAGCAGCTGTACTTGTGGTTGTGCCAAGAAAAGTGTTCACCAAAGTTTTCACTGGCTTTTTTAAAATTAATAAATGGCTTGTTTACAAGAACCCCTAATTGACTTACTGAAGGTTCGCACTGGCCAAACAAAACACAAAATTTGCAGAATCCGCCGCCATCTTCTGATTTGGAATATACTAACCATTATATTTTTTAAGCCAACTTAACTGGAAAGAATGCTGTTTTCCATTGTGATTGTAAAGTAAGGATCTTGCTGAAGGAATGAAATGCTTCTTGAGAGCTAAATACTTTTCATGGTCAGAAAGGTTATGTTGGCTCTGCTCTTTAATGACACTATCACTCCTAAATCACCTGATTTGATTGCTGGACGAACCTCTTGCATAGATGTAGCGTCATTGCCTGAAAGTGACTGATCCTCTTGTAAAGGAGCTGAGGCAGCAGTGGTTTCAATTTCATCCCTTGAGTAAGTACCAGAACATTGACTGTGAGACTGTCCTACCATAGCCATAGAGTTAGACATGTACTGTCTCTCACAATCATTGCCAGCAGAACTTTCATCAACTTGAGGGGTTGATTCACAGGCTCTGTGTAATTACTAATAATTAAGCAGCACTACCTGATACACTATTTGTTGCTTACGTTTTTCTCTGAAAAAACCGCCTCAAATCCATGCTATGATCCAATCTTCTCTTCATTCTCAGACTTCAAAAGCAGCTGGCAAACTGACTTGGACCATGTGCTTGCAGAGTCGCCAACCGTCCCGGAATGGCCGGGACAGTCCCGGAATTTTGGGCATTGTCCAGATGGTGTCCTTGTCCCGGTAATGTCCCGGAATTTACAGCTACGCGCACCTTGCGCTTCCACTCGCTTAGATGGCCAATGCAGTCTCAAGCATGTTTAGTTTAGTCCTTTAACACTCGTAAAGCAACAAAAATAGGACACTTTTTAGCAGATAAAAACTTCAAATAAACAATTACGGCTCCAGCGGGTGTGCCAAACAACCTTTGACCTTGTTTCGATTGGAGGTGTGGCACTCGCGTGAAACTTCCCAACCAGTGATAATTGCTTTTGCATTGCAATCAGCAAAATGGCTAGTGTAGCAAGAGAAGCAGAAGAGAGAATGCCATTTTGCATTTTGACAGATTAAAACACTCTCACCGCCATAAGCGCCTACATGCGCGAACTCGACATCGCTCGCGTAAAAATTAATTAAAAATTACACGAACGAGCTACAGATTTAAATGTTTTACCAGGGGGTGCGCGAAAGATAGCTCTAAACATTAAAAATATAACCAAAGAAAAATTCCAGGTAGCACATGATTCCGAACTGGTCACGGCAAAAAAATATATATATATATTTTTGACAATGATGACTTTACTTCACTGTGACCGTCCCGATAGCTTCTGGATGCTCTTATTCGGTGGAAAGCTGCAGAGCCATCTACTGCAGATTCGCTATCAATCAAAATCCTACGGAGTAGAGAAAAAAAGTCGCTCCTGGATGGATCTCTGTTGTTAGTGACTTGTAGACATAGACTTTTGTTTGCCTGCTTCAATAGAGCTGATTCATATACCAAGTTATAGCTCTTTCAATTTGCAATCGAATGATATGCTTTGTTTCAATGGTTACAGAAAAAGTTATGAAATTCAAAAATATATATATTTTAAAAAAAGCTAAAGTTGGCGGTAAAAGGGTTAAAGAATTTCAGGGGATAGGCAAGAGTTTCAAAGGTATAAATAAAACAAATAATTATAATGAAATTGGTTTACAAAGTAAATAAGCATGGAATACAGCAAATACAGGGTAAATAATAACATCATGGGGACAGGGAAACGCACATGCTAATTAGGGGGTATGGTCGGAAATTCGCGTTGGAAATGTCCCGGAATTAACTTATGGCAAGATGTGCTTGGGCTTAATTAACTTTTGCTATCAGTTATAACTGTCTTGTCATTAAAAAGTAATGCATGTGGTCCGTCATGAAGTCACTAGTGAAGTGTTTTGTAAACCACCAGAAGTAGCCCAGGAATAAGTAAAAAGAATGGAAGGGAGGGGGTGGGTGGGTCCTGTGACCCCCAGGACCCCCCCCCCCTCCTGGATCCGCCCTTGCCTAGCATAAAAGTTCTGTATCATCTTGTAATATCTTCTTATCAGGTTCAGCAGCTTCACTTGGCCACAACAGTGAGCAAACACATTTGCCATGTGCTCACCATGTGCTCACCAGGCATAAAATACTGCCACTGATGCTGTGCACTCAACAGCAAATATGTATACAAAAAATATATATATATATATATATATATATATATAAATTGATGCAAATACAAGGCAAATGCATAGGAATGGCTAATAGCAACCAAATGCTAGTATTAAAGCCACCCTATATGCAAATATCCAGTGCATATCAGGACTTTACTCAACACTTTGGCGATCTAGCCAGCTGCATCCAACACCTCAGCTATTAATACATTTACAGAGGGCAGCATATGTTGTGAACATCATTTGCCAGAAGAATGCCTGATTGGTTTTTACAGTTTTACAGCATACAACCTTGCAAATATACACATACAGACAGAGCCCCCCCCCCCCCAGTACATATCGTGATCAGCATGGGTCAGTATGTTCCACGTGATTGATCTGATTGATCTGATCTGTGATCAGCATGTTCCACACACGTGAAGACTTAGCTAGGCAAACGTGTCCCCTTCCCGCCAGCCCAAAACATAAATAGCCACCCCCTACGCACCACCCCAGGACATCAACAAATGAACAACTACTTGATAGGGAAGGAGATAGGAAGTGGAGCGTACAGCACGGTGAAGGTGGCTTTGTGCTTGAACACTAAAAAGATGGTGAGTGCTTTCTACATAACCACAACCACAACCCCCCCCCCCCCAAGAAAAACCTGCGCACTCCAGCACAGGGTCATGTTTGTATTAATCCAGTCCAAAATTGATAGCTGTTTTGTGTCCCCCTGACCTGGCCTTAGCTAGGCTAAGGGGCAGAATTTCCAGGTACTTAAGCCCCACTTGGTGGGGAAGCTAGTTCCTAGGGGTCCCCTGGGAAGCACAAAGTAACACATCCTGTGAAATCTCATCTTCTTTTCTGTTGCAGGTGGCCATCAAAGACCTGACCAAGACAGCAGACAATCAAAAAACACTAAAAAAACATCTGTGCAGAGAGGCCTCCATTGTGGGTCACCTCATACACCCACACATCCTCCACACATACCATATGCTAGAGACGCCCAACAACGTCCTGTACGTGTTGGAGCTGGCCGAGAATGGGGACCTCCTAGATTACGTGGAGGCACGTGGCCACATCTCCGAACCAGAGGCCCGTTTTGTGTTCCGGCAGATCTTGGGAGGTGTGGGTTACTGCCACATGGTGGACGTTGCTCACAGAGACATCAAGTGTGAGAACATCATGTTGGACAGAAACATGGACGTCAAGATCGGAGGTACATGCACATTAGCACACAGCAGAGATGCTTTTCAGAAGTTCCTCTTCTCCAGCAATGATGTCTATATACATATCCAAAGCTTGTGTGTCCTTGTGTGTTCTGAGTCAGCAGATCAGGAGCTGGTTTTGAGTGATTTTGTTTTGATTTTCTAAAAACTTCTTTTTTTTTTAACTCACCATCGCCAAAATGGCATGGTGCTTGCAATCAGTGGCCATTTTGTTTGGGGATACTACCCCTGCACATTTCATATTCCAAACAATAGCTCACAAACCCCTCAACATCGCATAATGCAAGCAGTTTGCTAGTGAGGTTGCCTCTAGCCTACTCTATTATACTCTAGTTACTGAAATGACACAATTTACAGAGAGCAGCGTTGTTGTCAATAAAGTGAGGCTGCCTCTACCTTGACCACAAACTTTACTACTCTATGTCTTCAGGTTTTGATCAACAAAGAAAATATGTTCCTTCCTGCATCTTTGGTGTGGGGACCTCTGCTAGTAATGATATAATGATAAAGATATTCATGTACAGTGAGAGTTGTGTAGAAACAAAGTGGCATTCAAGAATACATTTATTGGGAAAATAAAGTGAGAAAAGTTGTATCACCTGCCTCAGTTTTTAGAATCAGCATCACATCCACTGCACACACACACACACACACACAACTGTTACACACAGACTTAGTGATCCCCTAGCAGCTCTGTCTCTCTCTCGGGTGAAGTATCAGCGGGATTTGGCAATAGCTGCTTCTTGATTGATAGTTATAAGCCCAACCACGAATGGCTTATCTAGAGTCCGTTCTGCTGCTTCTCCACCTCTAAAGAATCCGTTTACTCCATGAGAAAGCTAGGATGATGGGAGAACTACACTGGAGGCAGAGCTACTAGCTACAAGTTGCCTCTAAAGTTTCTTGATAATCAACTTAATTAAATTTTCTCACTCGACATAGAAATTTAAAGTTGAAAATCAAGTAAGTAACTATGTCAGCTGAGAATTCGTTGAGAACATACAGTATTTATACTCATCTCAGTCAATATACATGTAGCACAGTTGAGCTTCTGAAGTAATCAGTGGTAAGATACCCTTATATGCACTTCTATTCATTTTCATGTCGAAATAACATTAGATTTCCATTTGTGACTGCCAAGCTTCTGTTCTGTAGACTTTGGGATGGCTACGGAGAGCTTCAGTGCCACCTCCACCCCCTGCGGTTCTCTCGACTACGCAGCCCCAGAGTTAATGGAATCCTCAATGCAGACGTATGATGGAAAAAAAGCTGACATATGGAGCCTGTTAGTTCAAACAGATACAGGACCTGCCATTACTTAAGTCCTGTGCTTGCTTGCAGATTCTAGGAATAGTTGTAGCCACCATAGTAGAGCCAGCCCCATGTCCATGCATGTACCAAGTCTGACACCATAGTAGAGCCAGCCCCATGTCCATGCATGTACCAAGTCTGCCACCATAGTAGAGCCAGCCCCATGCCCATGCATGTACCAAGTCTGCCACCATAGTAGAGCCAGCCCCATGTCCATGCATGTACCAAGTCTGCCACCATAGTAGAGCCAGCCGCATGTCCATGCATGTACCAAATCTGCCACCATAGTAGAGCCAGACCCATGTCCATGCATGTACCAAGTCTGCCACCATAGTAGAGCCAGGCCCATGTCCATGCATGTACCAAGTCTGCCACCATAGTAGAGCCAGCCCCATGTCCATGCATGTACCAAGTCTGCCACCATAGTAGAGCCAGCTGCATGTCCATGCATGTACCAAGTCTGCCACCATAGTAGAGCCAGCCCCATGTCCATGCATGTACCAAGTCTGCCACCATAGTAGAGCCAGCCCCATGTCCATGCATGTACCAAGTCTGCCACCATAGTAGAGCCAGCCCCATGTCCATGCATGTACCAAGTCTGCCACCATAGTAGAGCCAGCCCCATGTCCATGCATGTACCAAGTCTGCCACCACTTGACCTTCTTTTTCATTCTTTCCATTCAGCGGAATTCTCCTCTATGTGCTTCTCCATGGCAAATTTCCGATAAGATTCGAACTTGCCGAAGCAAGAGCTATGCTACCTTTATCACATCCCTCACACGTCACCCTTGGTAAGCCACATACCTTCAATAGCTTAATTAACAGTAATCCTCCTGCATATGTGTGCAGTAATCCTGCATGTGTGTGCAGTAATCCTCCTGCATATATGTGTGTGCAGTAATCCTCTTGCATATATGTGCAGTAATCCTCTTGCATATATGTGCGTGCAGTAATCCTCTTGCATATGTGTGCAGTAATCCTCCTGCATAAATGTGTGTGCAGTAATCCTCTTGCATATGTGTGCAGTAATCCTCCTGCATATATGTGTGTGCAGTAATCCTCTTGCATATATGTGTGCAGTAATCCTCTTGCATATGTGTGCAGTAATCCTCCTGCATATATGTGTGTGCAGTAATCCTCCTGCATAAATGTGTGTGCAGTAATCCTCTTGCATATGTGTGCAGTAATCCTCCTGCATATATGTGTGTGCAGTAATCCTCCTGCATAAATGTGTGTGCAGTAATCCTCTTGCATATGTGTGCAGTAATCCTCCTGCATATATGTGTGTACAGTAATCCTCTTGCATATGTGTGCAGTAATCCTCTTGCATATGTGTGCAGTAATCCTCTTGCATAATGTGTGCAGTAATCCTCTTGCATATGTGTGCAGTAATCCTCTTGCATATGTGTGCAGTAATCCTCTTGCATAATGTGTGCAGTAATCCTCCTGCATAAATGTATGTGCAGTAATCCTCTTGCATATGTGTGCAGTAATCCTCCTGCATAAATGTGTGTGCAGTAATCCTCTTGCATATGTGTGCAGTAATCCTCCTGCATAAATGTGTGTGCAGTAATCCTCTTGCATATGTGTGCAGTAATCCTCTTGCATATGTGTGCAGTAATCCTCTTGCATAATGTGTGCAGTAATCCTCTTGCATATGTGTGCAGTAATCCTCTTGCATATGTGTGCAGTAATCCTCTTGCATAATGTGTGCAGTAATCCTCCTGCATATGTGTGCAGTAATCCTCTTGCATAATGTGTGCAGTAATCCTCCTGCATATGTGTGCAGTAATCCTCCTGCGTATGTGTTTAGTAATCCTCCTGCATATGTGTTTAGTAATCCTCCTGCATACATGTGTGTGTAGGTTCCTACTACTTCATGCGGTACATAATGAATCATCTACCAAAAGACAGACCATCCATAGAGGACCTCCAAGATGCCATGTGGGTGAACATCAAGCACGCAAAGAGACCACATCCTTTATCAAAGACGTACAAATTTACTGCAGAGACTCACCTTCCTAGGGTCTACCATTAGTAGCATCCTCTATATGTTCAGACAACATTGACATACCTTGCCACAGTTCTCTGTGGCTTCCCTTTCACATAGAAGCCAAGGAAAGAACTGGGGTCATATGAACTTCCATCCATGCAGTGCTGTCGTCAGTCCTCAACATGTTCTACTTTCTGTAGTGAAGTTGAAGTCAAGTTCCACTCAGACAGTACCATCGAGACACCCCCAACTGTACCCCCCTACTATTACCCCCCTACTATTATGCTCATAATTATACTCATAAATTCGATGAAAAGTATTCGAAAAAGTCAAAAGTTGCCATAAGGTACTCGGCTACAGCAGATACAATTCCAGACGATTGGGCAAGTTCAGTGATCCCAACAATCAGATGGATGTTCAGTGATGTCCTAACCTTTCCTAGGCCATACTGGGATTTCCAGGACACTTGGAAGCACATGTCCTGGGAGCATATTCCTATGCCACCCTGGGATTTCCAGGGCACTTGGAAGTACAAGTCCTGGGAGCATATGGTGAAAGTTATTGCACTGCAATCACTGCCTTTGTTTGTTATATACCACCTCCTGAGTAATTAACAGCTGTGTGCTTATATTGTTGGTGTAAAGTATGTTTGCAATTAACAGGTGTCATGCATTTGCTGAAATGAACACTTTTTATCCCCCTCATTGCAAGGTACAATGCCAGCTATGCAGCAATCCTTCATTTTCCGTCAAATCATCGTGTGGACAATAGATCTGTAGTACTCCTTGCCAACCCCAGGATCAGCAGCATTCCTTGCCAGCTCAGAGGATCAGCAGTACTGCAGCATTCCTTGCCAGCTCAGAGGATCAGTAGCACTGCAGCATTCGTTGCCAGCTCAGAGGATCAGTAGCACTGCAGCATTCCTTGCCAGCTCGGAGGATCAACAGTATTACAGCATTCCTTGCCAGCTCAGAGGATCAACAGCACTGCATTCCTTGCCAGCTCAGAGGATCAGTAGCACTGCAGCATTCCTTGCCAGCTCAGAGGATCAACAGTATTACAGCATTCCTTGCCAGCTCAGAGGATCAACAGCACTGCATTCCTTGCCAGCTCAGAGGATCAGCAGCACTGCAGCATTCCTTGCCAGCTCAGAGGATCAGCAGCACTGCAGCATTCCTTGCCAGCTCAGAGGATCAGTAGCACTGCAGCATTCCTTGCCAGCTCAGAGGATCAACAGTATTACAGCATTCCTTGCCAGCTCAGAGGATCAACAGCACTGCAGCATTCCTTGCCAGCTCAGAGGATCAGCAGCACTGCAGCATTCCTTGCCAGCTCAGAGGATCAGTAGCACTGCAGCATTCCTTGCCAGCTCAGAGGATCAACAGTATTACAGCATTCCTTGCCAGATCAGAGGATCAACAGTATTACAGCATTCCTTGCCAGCTCAGAGCATCAGTAGCACTGCAGCATTCCTTGCCAGCTCAGAGGATCAACAGCACTGCAGCATTCCTTGCCAGCTCAGAGGATCAACAGTATTACAGCATTCCTTGCCAGCTCAGAGGATCAACAGCACTGCAGCATTCTTTGCCAGCTCAGAGGATCAGTAGCACTGCAGCATTCCTTGCCAGCTCAGAGGATCAGTAGCACTGCAGCATTCCTTGCCAGCTCAGAGGATCAGTAGCACTGCAGCATTCCTTGCCAACTCAGACGATCAGCAGCACTGCAGCATTCCTTGTCAGCTCAGAGAATTAGCAGCACTGCAGCATTCCTTGCCAGCTCAGAGGATCAACAGTATTACAGCATTCCTTGCCAGCTCAGAGGATCAGCAGCACTGCAGCATTCCTTGCCAGCTCATAGCATCAGTAGCACTGCAGCATTCCTTGCCAGCTCAGAGGATCAACAGCACTGCAGCATTCCTTGCCAGCTCAGAGGATCAGTAGCACTGCAGCATTCCTTGCCAGCTCAGAGGATCAACAGTATTACAGCATTCCTTGCCAGCTCAGAGGATCAACAGCACTGCAGCATTCTTTGCCAGCTCAGAGGATCAGTAGTACTGCAGCATTCCTTGCCAGCTCAGAGGATCAGCAGCACTACTGCATTCCTTGCCAGCTCAGAGGATCAGCAGCACTGCAGCATTCCTTGCCAGCTCAGAGGATCAGCAGTACTGCAGCATTCCTTGCCAGCTCAGAGGATCAGCAGTACTGCAGCATTCCTTGCCAGCTCAGAGGATCAGCAGCACTGCAGCATTCCTTGTCAGCTCAGAGAATTAGCAGCACTGCAGCATTCCTTGCCAGCTCAGAGGATCAGCAGTACTGCAGCATTCCTTGCCAGCTCAGAGGATCAACAGCACTGCAGCATTCCTTGTCAGCTCAGAGAATTAGCAGCACTGCAGCATTCCTTACCAGTTCAGAGGATCAGCAGTACTGCAGCATTCCTTGCCAGCTCAGAGGATCAGCAGCACTGCAGCATTCCTTGCCAGCTCAGAGGATCAGCAGTACTGCAGCATTCCTTGCCAGCTCAGAGGATCAGCAGCACTGCAGCATTCCTTGCCAGCTCAGAGGATCAGCAGTACTGCAGCATTCCTTGCCAGCTCAGAGGATCAGCAGCACTGCAGCATTCCTTACCAGCTCAGAGGATCAGCAGCACTGCAGCATTCCTTGCCAGCTCAGAGGATCAGCAGCACTGCAGCATTCCTTGCCAGCTCAGAGGATCAGCAGCACTGCAGCATTCCTTGCCAGTTCAAGAGGGAATTGAGGAGGAATTTCTGTAAAAGCGAAACAAATCTGGGGGTAAAATTGCATGTCCCTACTTTAGTGCTCCATTATTTTCACTTAAAGGATCACACTGTCCATATACTTAAGGCTGGTTCACCACACGACGCTGGCGCTGCATTGCATTGCATGTTGGCAATTGACTTTTGACCGCATTCATTTAGAACCGTGCTCAACAAAGATGGACACGTGATAGTTCTGATTGGTCCAACGCACGTTTCAGATGCTGGATTAGGAAAAAAGTTCTAATCCAGCGTCGGACCCATCAGTGTCCATCTTTGTTGAGTGCAATTTGAGGGTCAAAGGTAAATTGACAACACACAACGCTCGGCCAGCGTCATGTTGTGAACAGGCCTTTAGTCAAAACCAGATAAGTAGTTACCAAAAATCAAGTGACCTCTTGCAAATGGTACCATATGCTGGTGTCACTTACTGCTCCCTAACTGGCAGCAAAATTAGTTACTTGCAGCTGATCACCATAAGCTTCCATCTCTGCACCAGCAGAAAGCTCTTCTCTCCACTCTCACCAGCAGAAAGCTGTTCTCTCCACTCTCACCAGCAGAAAGCTGTTCTCTCCACTCTCACCAGCAGAAAGCTGTTCTCTCCACTCTCACCAGCAGAAAGCTCTTCTCTCCACTCTCACCAGCAGAAAGCTGTTCTCTCCACTCTCACCAGCAGAAAGCTGTTCTCTCCACTCTCACCAGCAGAAAGCTCTTCTCTCCACTCTCACCAGCAGAACGCTGTTCTCTCCACTCTCACCAGCAGAAAGCTGTTCACTCTCACCAGCAGAAAGCTGTTCTCTCCACTCTCACCAGCAGAAAGCTGTTCTCGCCACCCTCACCAGCAGAAAGATGTTCTCTCCACTCTCACCAGCAGAAAGCTCTTCTCTCCACTCTCACCAGCAGAAAGCTGTTCTCTCCACTCTCACCAGCAGAAAGCTGTTCTCTCCACTCAAAGCTCTTCTCTCCACTCTCACCAGCTTGCCAGTGGTCAGGAAAAAGTAATAGGCAACGATCTACAAACGTGTGCACACACAAATTTGGTCTGTGGAGTTCATGGGATGAATCTCATTACAGCACATTCCTATCGTCCACTAGGCACCTTGCAAGCAATGGCACCATCAAAATCACAAATAGCTCACGTATGTGCTTCCTTGTGGCACTGTGGGGATGGTGATACTTTAAGATCCCTCTCTGGATTCCTGATTTTACATTTTTGACAGTAACTCTATACTTGGCAAGACCACAGGCAGGGAAACTTTGTAAAGTTAAGATGGAACCACAGGCAGGCTTTGCAATGTTAAGATGACATGACCACAGGCATGGAAACTTTGCAAAGTTAAGGTGAATTTTGCAAAGTTAAGATGGCATGACCACAGACAGGGGAACTTTGCAAAGTTAAGATGGAATGATCACAGGCAGGGGAACTTTGCAAAGTTAAGATGGCATGACCACAGACAGGGGAACTTTGCAAAGTTAAGATGGAATGATCACAGGCAGGGGAACTTTGCAAAGTTAAGATGGAATGACCACAGGCAGGGGAACTTTGCCAAGTTAAGATGATGGCTTTGTCAGTAGCTGGCAAGAAGCCAGAGTGGTTTCTATAGGTCAATACAGCTGGATTTCCTCCTGATCTTCAGTGGTAAGCCAACCAACTAATAAAAGACTGACATATATACTTAAGGATTTCTCTACCAGCTCCTTTCTCCCACCCCATAACTTCAGAGCCATACAACTGGTGAGGCCATTTACAACAAGTTTATTATTCCAAATTTTCCAATAGCTGAAAATAACTTTCTCTATTTGGCAAAATGAGGAAATGGTCAAAGAACGTAAAAAACCTCACACTTGTGTGTGTGTGTGTGTGTGCACAGTGTCGATAAAGAGAATATAAAGAGAATAACATCTGCCTTGGTTGGTCGATTAGTTCTGGAGTTCTACTGTGCCAAAGTTTTTCCCCCGAAGGAGTCTGCTCGACTATAATATTTATAGTGAGGAAACAACAACTGCAAAATAAAACTAAACAGAGAATCTACCTTGGATTGGACTTGTCCAAAATTGAATGAAAACAAGAATGCATCTTTTAGTGCACCGTAGAGTGTACGTTTTAAAAGGTAAAGGACTCTCTAAACCACCGAGGTCTATAAGGTAAAAGACTATCTAAACCTCCAAGGTACATGGGCATATTCTTGTTGGCTTTCCTTAAAGTTCAAACTTATATTTTGTTGTTGTTGAATTTTTTAATTTTATACATCTAATGCAGTGCCTCATTACTATTCCGTTGTCTAGATGACGAAGAAAGCTACTCACAGACCTTCTATATATAGGACCTCTAGATGCTATTTACATTTGTAGTTACTCAGTCAACAGACCTTCTATATATACACACGCATAGGTGTAGGAATAGGGGACTTGCCCCCCCCCCCCCCCCCCCCCCCATGGCATGAATATGTAACAAAGCTATACAAAGATTCTTGCATTTATTGATAGCTTGCATTTATTGATAGCTAGCTTAGCTTCTGGGACAAACAATAAACTTACATCAAGTACACAAGACAAAATTTAACCACAGCTTACACAGTACAGCTTGACCTATGTCACTGGCTAGAAGAGGTAAAGTTGATAATATAGGCCTGTCCACACTACACAAAAATGGAAACGTTTCAAATCGTTTTCTGAGTCGTTTACGTTGCAAAACGACCTTTTTGCACGCGTCCACACTACAGAGAAGTCACCTGCACGGGACCTCCCACTGCCGTCAAAAATGTAATGCATGCGCGAAACCTAACGGCGAATACGTATCGATTCTTTTTTCCCGTGTGGATGATGGCCTATCTACGGCTGATGAAGCTACCATTCAAAATATATAAAAAGGCAGGCTTACAAATAGCGACAGCGACTAGATAGCCTTTCTATACTTGAAGGTTCTTAATCTTTGACCGACACTGATGCCTCGTCTTTTCGATCCCAAGGACTGCCAACTGCTGAGCAACGCGCTCATATACGTTTCACCCCATCCAATTCCTTCTGCACGCCCTTCTGTGCCCAGATACTGACCAGAGCCTTAGTTTGGTCAACCCCCCAACCTCCAGCCAGTCATCTCGCGAGCTCGAGCAATAAAAAGTGTTCTATATGATGCACAATATTTATTACATTCCTCAATTTCTACGTTTTTGAAAACGTTTACATCCGTCTCAAGTCACCTATTTCGTTGACTCAAAACGTAGTCGTTTAAAGTCGACTCGAAGTTCAAGTCGACTTGTTTTTTGCAGTGTGGACGTGCATTAACACTTATGAAACGACTTAAGTCGACTCCAGTGTGCAGTGTGGACAGGCCTTAAGTCACTAGCTGCTGCTACAGTGCAATATAGCCAGTTAGACTATTAATTAATACACCTCCTTTGAAGAAGTACAGGCAGTCTACTCTTAAATTTCATCATTCAGCACCTAGTGATCAAGGACAGGCATCTACATCCCAACCTGATGTTCAAGCTACTCCTTAGGAAGCATCGCTTGGTGACCCATCATGTGACTGTCATTCTGAATGCTGTGAAGTATGGCCAATCCCATTTCAGCCCCAAGAAGATGCCAGTTGAATAGAAAATACACATAAGCAGCAGGGAAAGAAAAGGCGTAGTTTTTCTCCAAGGTGGTATGAATCTTTCCTCTGGCTTAGCTTATGCACAACTAGAAATCGAGCTTTCTGTGCTTACTGCAGGTACTGTCATCTGCAGGTACTGCCATATTAAAAAATTATCATTATCTAAAAAAGGTGAAGATGCATTTGTCTTGACTGGCTTTGATAATTGGAAGAAAGCTCAGGAAAAATCCCATCAGCATGCCTCATCGAATGTGCACAGGGAGTCCATTTTTAAGCTTGAATGTTTAAACCACGATAGCATTAAGGCACTTCAGATTTCAACTGATCAAAAGGTACATAGTAACCTTCATGTACAGTTATCTTCTTTGAGATACCTTCTGCGACAAGGTTTAGCTCTTCATGGTCACGATGAAATGGAAGGTAACCTATCAGCTTTAAAAATAATTATGTCCCTGATTATGTGTGGTTAAGCGAAAAGAAGTATTTTTCACCAGTTATTCAGATTTCAATTATTGGGTTGTCCCTTTTGAGACAATTACTAGAAGATATTCGAAAAGCAGAGTGGTTCTCTATAGTGGCTGATGAGGCAACAGATGTCAGCTACAAGGAGCAGTTGTCTATGCAGATGGGTTGATGATGAGTATAATATCCATGAAGATTCCATTGAAATGATTTGCCTCCCCAAAACTAATGCAGTGACAATAACTTCAGCTTTGATAGATTGCTTCATTAGATTGTGCCCCCCCTCCCCTTTCACAGTGCCGTGGGCTATCTTAATGGTGTTGCAGCTAGAATTCAGAAAGAATTTCCATTAGCTATTTATGTACATTGTTTTGCTCACTGTACAAATTTAGTTCTTCAATCTACTTGCCTGTCAATGAATGTATTCCTATTAGGGCTGCACTAGATTTAGTGATGGAGTCATCACAGCTAATTAGGTTTTCTCCAAAGCGAGCAGCTTTGTTTGATCAGCTTCAAGCCGAGCTTTCTACAGCTACACCAAGCCTAAAGCCCCGTTGTCCAACAAGATGGACAGTCCCATACAGCAGCCTTTAATTCAGTTCTTGCTAATTATGCAGTCCTCTGTGAAGCATTGCTAGAAATCAATTCTACTACCCACGATGAGTATGGAAGAAAAGCTGAAGGGATTCTAGCTCAAATGGACACTTACTTTGGCCTAAGTTTAGCTCACCTCATTTTTTCTGGATCGAGCAGCTCTCTCTTACATTACAGGGGGGAAATACTACAGTTGAAGAAGTTCTAGGTAGTGCTAAGCTTACGGTAAGCTACCTTGAACGACTTAGATCAGATACCTCCTTTGATGATTTTTACAAAGGAGTGTTAGAATCTTCGAAGGAATTGACATCACTACCTACATTGCCCAGATATAGCCCAGAACACCCAGACGAATAGATGATGGAATTGCAGAAAATTATGCTTTTGATAGTCCACAGGATTATTTCAGAAGGCAATATTTCAAAGTTCTTGATGTAATGACTACAGAACTGAAACATCGCTTTGACCAAAAACATGGCATGCCTGTTGCAGCCATGATTTAAAAAGCTCTGTTGAATGCTGCCAATGGTGAAACAGTTAGACTACCTGATGAGTTCCAAGTGTACAAGAATGTTTTTGATCTGGATAGACTACAGACTCAGCTGCCAGATTTGATTAGAACAGAAACTAGTATGTAGTGGTGTACCAAGTCCAATTATGCAAGTGACCAATGTGAGAACAATTTCTGAGGTGCTTAGTGAAGTTCACATGGTCAAGAACTGTTTTCACAAATTTCACGGCTACTTAAAACCTTTTTTTCACAATTCCAATTACATACAGCGGAAAGATATTTTTCTGCACTCAGAAGACCAAAGACGTACTTACGGGCTATATACAATGTCACAGCCAAGACTCTGCTAACTCATGTTCATATGGATTGAACTGATAATGTGAATTTAGAAAATATTGCAAAAGACTTGATCAATGTGAATGACAGACGAATGATAATTATTATTATCATCATTATTGCTATCTTTAAAATCATCATTTATTATCGTATATATATAAATCCAGTGCCCCCCCCCCCCCCCCCAATCAAATTTTTCTTCCTATGCCTCTGAATAGGACCTCGAGATGCTATATACATTTGTAGTTACTCAGTCAACAGACCTTCTGGACCTCTAGATGCTATTTGTAGACCACCAATAGACATATCCAATAATTAACTTCCAACCTGTACCCATGTACTGCTATTTATCTTCCTTAGCTTACTAGTAATAGTCACACTGGACTGCATGGCCATTTAGCACCAACTATAATGCAAGCCTTTTCCCTTCTTCTTCTGTATATTGATGCGTGTGTGGACAGCTGTATTCCCCAGAAAGTAATCGCAGGAGAATACAGAAAACAAGAGGTTAGAAAAGAGAAGAAATATGTGCAGACTTAGGACTTAGACTGGTTCAGTTCGGCCTGTGGCCAGTGTCTTTATTATTTCCATCAGCTATCTCTCATCTGCATACACGTCTAACAAAAGTTAATGAGGCTCAACCTCTAGCGAGGGTTAATGCTAAATGTCTAGCGAGGGTTGATGCTCAATGTCTAGCGAGGGTTGATGCTCAATGTCTAGCCTCAATGTCTAGCGAGGGTTGATGCTCAATGTCTAGCGAGGGTTGAGGCTCAATGTCTAGCGAGGGTTGAGGCTCAATGTCTAGCGAGGGTTGAGGCTCAATGTCTAGCCTCAATGTCTAGTGAGGGTTGATGCTCAATGTCTAGTGAGGGTTGATGCTCAATGTCTAGTGAGGGTTGATGCTCAATGTCTAGTGAGGGTTGATGCTCAATGTCTAGTGAGGGTTGATGCTCAATGTCTAGTGAGGATTGATGCTCAACGTCTAGTGAGTTGATCAACGTCTAGTGAGGGTTGATGCTCAATGTCTAGTGAGGGTTGAGAGCTCAATGTCTAGTGAGTTGATCAACGTCTAGTGAGGGTTGATGCTCAATGTCTAGTGAGGGTTGAGGCTCAACATCTAGCAAGGTTGAGGCTTAATGTCTAGCGAGGGTTAAAACTTGATGTCTAGTGAGGGTTGAGGTTAACATCTAGTGTGAGTTGAGGATGGTCCTGACCTCCACCTGGTCCAACACATATCTAATAAAACACATCACTCACTTACTTAGTCATGTACTCGGCAGTGAGGAGTTTGCTGCACGTCGAGCACGTAAAGCAGAAGAGGTGCCAGTGGCTCTCCAGAGCGATCAGAGATTGGCAGCTCCTGATGGACTCTCCACAGCCAGCACACTCTGCAGATGCAAGAGGGGAGAGAGAGGAATCATGATGACATCACCGTAGCAACCTGTGGAAATTCGTTAATTCTATATTTGTGATAGATCTGCTGTGTTCTTCATACTGCTCACTGATGATTTGGCATTGCCTGCACACTGTGTCTATCTGTTGTTCCATCAAGTGATAGTAATTCTAAATAGTAATTCTAAATATAGGGCTAGTCCTACAGTAGTGGTAGTAGTATACTTCTAAAATTCTGGTCCTCAGTAGTGGTGTGATTCTAAAATTCCAAATAAGCCACCCCAACCAAAGGTAAACATTACCTGGTAAATAAACATTACCTGGTAAATAAACGTTACCTTCCTTTTCTCACTTTACCCAATACTTCCTTATCACAGGTTTCAAATAATCTGTGGTCAAAGCTTGTCAACTGCAATCAGCTAACTGGCAGTGGGATAAGCTTTGCTCAGTCAAGTTGGATCTCCAGTCAAGTTGGATCTCCAGTCAAGTTGGATCTCCAGTCAAGTTGGATCTCCAGTCAAGTTGGATCTCCAGTCTAGTCGGATCGCCAGTCAAGTTGGATCTCCAGTCAAGTTGGATCTCCAGTCAAGTTGGATCTCTAGTCAAGTTGGATCTCCAGTCAAGTTGGATCTCCAGTCAAGTTGGATCTCCAGTCAAGTTGGATCTCCAGTCAAGTTGGATCTCCAGTCAAGTTGGATCTCTAGTCAAGTTGGATCTCCAGTCAAGTTGGATCTCCAGTCAAGTTGGATCTCCAGTCAAGTTGGATCTCCAGTCAAGTTGGATCTCCAGTCAAGTTGGATCTCCAGTCAAGTTGGATCGCCAGTCAAGTTGGATCTCCAGTCAAGTTGGATCGCCAGTCAAGTTGGCTCTCCAGTCAAGTTGGATCTCCAGTCAAGTTGGATCTCCAGTCAAGTTAGATCTCCAGTCAAGTTGGATCGCCAGTCAAGTTGGATCTCCAGTCAAGTTGGATCACCAGTCAAGTTGGATCTCCAGTCAATTTGGATCTCCAGTCAAGTTGGATCGCCAGTCAAGTTGGATCTCCAGTCAAGTTAGATCTCCAGTCAAGTTGGATCTCCAGTCAAGTTGGATCTCCAGTCAAGTTGGATCACCAGTCAAGTTGGATCTCCAGTCAAGTTGGATCTCCAGTCAAGTTGGATCGCCAGTCAAGTTGGATCACCAGTCAAGTTGGATCTCCAGTCAAGTTGGATCTCCAGTCAAGTTGGATCTCCAGTCAAGTTGGATCGCCAGTCAAGTTGGATCGCCAGTCAAGTTGGATCTCCAGTCAAGTAGGATCGCCAGTCAAGTTGGATCGCCAGTCAAGTTGGATCTCCAGTCAAGTTGGATCTCCAGTCAAGTTGGATCTCCAGTCAAGTTGGATCTCCAGTCAAGTTGGATCGCCAGTCAAGTTGGATCGCCAGTCAAGTTGGATCGCCAGTCAAGTTGGATCTCCACTCAAGTTGGATCTCCAGTCAAGTTGGATCTCCAGTCAAGTTGGATATCCAGTCAAGTTGGATCGCCAGTCAAGTTGGATCGCCAGTCAAGTTGGATCTCCAGTCAAGTTGGATCTCCAGTCAAGTTGGATTGCCAGTCAAGTTGGATCTCCAGTCAAGTAGGATCTCCAGTCAAGTTGGATCGCCAGTCAAGTTGGATCTCCAGTCAAGTTGGATCTCCAGTCAAGTTGGATCTCCAGTCAAGTTGAATCTCCAGTCAAGTTGGATCGCCAGTCAAGTTGGATCTCCAGTCAAGTTGGATCTCCAGTCAAGTTGGATCTCCAGTCAAGTTGGATCTCCAGTCAAGTTGGATCACCAGTCAAGTTGGATCTCCAGTCAAGTTGGATCTCCAGTCAAGTTGGATCGCCAGTCAAGTTGGATCACCAGTCAAGTTGGATCTCCAGTCAAGTTGGATCGCCAGTCAAGTTGGATCTCCAGTCAAGTAGGATCTCCAGTCAAGTTGGATCTCCAGTCAAGTTGGATCTCCAGTCAAGTTGGATCTCCAGTCAAGTTGGATCTCCAGTCAATTTTGATCTACGTTGCTTTGAGGGTGAAGGCCTGAAGCACCACAAACAGCTTTCACTAAGACTAGTCTGAGGTAGGAAGGATGCAGTAATCCTCTACAAACCACAACCTTAGCTTAGCTAACTTCCATTAGCTATACTGTGCCATGAGATGATAGTGCATGTTAGTACAACTGCTGTAGTTATTGCAGCTGCTTCTGGTCCCACAAGTGTGTGGTGTGTGTGTGTGCGTGATTCTTGTTTGTGATTCTTGTTTGCATTCGTAACTGTTTTTATAATAGTGGCTTCAGTAATAGCGGTGACATTCTTCTAAGTGATTATTCTTCTAAGTGATTTTTTTGTTGCTATGAGGTGTAGTAGCTTAAGTATTAATGAAAGCCAAGAGCATCCCAACTACTGCTGTAATTTGTGGAGGCCTCTGTGCCTCAAGAGATCTACTGCAGCCTTCAACAAGTGCCCACCCTACACAGCCTTCAACAAGAGGCTGCCCTACACTAGTACACACAGCACTCTAACACTACACCACCTTCAACAAGAGGCTGCCCTACACTAGTACACAGCACTCTAACACTACACCACCTTCAACAAGAGGCTGCCCTACACTAGTACACAGCACTCTAACACTACACCACCTTCAACAAGAAGCTGCCCTACACTAGTACACAGCACTCTAACACTACACCACCTTCAACAAGAGGCTGCCCTACACTAGTACACAGCACTCTAACACTATACCACCTTCAACAAGAGGCTGCCCTACACTAGTACACAGCACTCTAACACTACACCACCTTCAACAAGAGGCTGCCCTACACTAGTACACAGCACTCTAACACTACACCACCTTCAACAAGAGGCTGCCCTACACTAGTACACAGCACTCTAACACTACACCACCTTCAACAAGAGGCTGCCCTACACTAGTACACAGCACTCTAACACTACACCACCTTCAACAAGAGGCTGCCCTACACTAGTACACAGCACTCTAACACTACACCACCTTCAACAAGAAGCTGCCCTACACTAGTACACACAGCACTCTAACACTACACCACCTTCAACCCTACACTAGTACACAGCACTCTAACACTACACCACCTTCAACAAGAAGCTGCCCTACACTAGTACACAGCACTCTAACACTACACCACCTTCAACAAGAGGCTGCCCTACACTAGTACACAGCACTCTAACACTACACCACCTTCAACAAGAGGCTGCCCTACACTAGTACACAGCACTCTAACACTACACCACCTTCAACAAGAGGCTGCCCTACACTAGTACACAGCACTCTAACACTACACCACCTTCAACAAGAAGCTGCCCTACACTAGTACACAGCACTCTAACACTACACCACCTTCAACAAGAGGCTGCCCTACACTAGTACACAGCACTCTAACACTACACCACCTTCAACAAGAGGCTGCCCTACACTAGTACACAGCACTCTAACACTACACCACCTTCAACAAGAGGCTGCCCTACACTAGTACACAGCACTCTAACACTACACCACCTTCAACAAGAGGCTGCCCTACACTAGTACACAGCACTCTAACACTACACCACCTTCAACAAGAGGCTGCCCTACACTAGTACACAGCACTCTAACATTACACCACCTTCAACAAGAAGCTGCCCTACACTAGTACACACAGCACTCTAACACTACACCACCTTCAACAAGAGGCTGCCCTACACTAGTACACAGCACTCTAACACTACACCACCTTCAACAAGAGGCTACCCTACACTAGTACACAGCACTCTAACATTACACCACCTTCAACAAGAGGCTGCCCTACACTAGTACACAGCACTCTAACACTACACCACCTTCAACAAGAGGCTGCCCTACACTAGTACACAGCACTCTAACACTACACCACCTTCAACAAGAGGCTGCCCTACACTAGTACACAGCACTCTAACACTACACCACCTTCAACAAGAGGCTGCCCTACACTAGTACACAGCACTCTAACACTACACCACCTTCAACAAGAGGCTGCCCTACACTAGTACACAGCACTCTAACACTACACCACCTTCAACAAGAAGCTACCCTACACTAGTACACACAGCACTCTAACACAATAGTATTGTACGAGTGTTCATGGGATGCTGGCACGTGGGATCACATAAGAGTGCACTCACTTCCAAGCTTTGCCCGAATGGGAGGGTCCACACCTGGCACCTTGGAGAAGTCAAAGGGATCTGTCATCTGCTCAGAGGAACTGTCTCTGCTACTAGAGTAGGAGCCTGACTGGCTGTACTCATCGTCATGGCGAGGCTAGGGAGAAAAGAGAGGTCAGGGTCAAGGTGAAATTATGACCTGGTTACATCAAACAATCATCCATCACCAAAACAACAACAACAACGACAACAACAAAAATTAGGCTTGACTGTTGCACACACCAGCACACATACCAGCACACAGACACACACACACACCAGCACACACACACACACCAGCACTCACACTTGCACACACCAGCATACACAGCTGTGTATGCATACACACCTTCCTTCAACGAACACATGCACACGTCTTAAAGGAGAGGCAGTGTTATAGAGCAAGTGCTCCTCACTCACACCAACCTCTGCTGCTGTAGCTACATGCCAAGTGATAAGCCTCCAGATCAATGAGCAGGCTTACCTGACAACTTTACTCCAGAAGCAAAATACACTGCGTCCTAGTGCCCTTGCTTATACTACAGGGCCACTGATCTGGCGGCCTTATCTACACTGAGCTCAAGTATGTAACACAATGATCTGAGCAGCTGCCTGTCTCCTACACCTGGCACCAATTAGTCAGCAGCTGGTGGAATTTGGAAGCTAATTAAATTTCATTTCATTATAAGGAAAAACACAAACTACATTATTGATAATGACTCTCAATAATCAACTGTTTCTGGATGTTTTGTCTAGATGCTCTAGCCTCCATCGGGATATTCTCTGTCAAAAGTGCATGATGAAGGCTAGAGCATCCAGCCAAAACATCCAGAATTTTTTTTTTAAGTTGATTATTGAGAAGGTCATGTTGAGACATTACTGAAGTGCTTGACTTATGGAGTAACTTTAAATTATTCATGTAAAACTCAACAGCATCAAGAAGAACAGAACATAACTGAAGCTTACAAGCTACTTGGATGTGATTATAGACTCACTTGTCTGTCCGCACTTCTCGAGTTTGAACCCGAGCTATGGCCTTCAGTTGGAGGGGTGGAGGTTTGGCGTGGCGAGTCCTCCAACCCCTCGTGGAGCGCTATGTCTGTGCACTTCTGACAGAGGACTTCCTGGCGGTCGTTGTACGTCACCACAGTGCCACTGTCGATCTCTGACCTGTGCATCAATGTACATGCGTTGATACAATTAGCAAGAACAGGTAAGTAAACTACACCATCCACCAAACCATTGCACCAATAGGTGAGGATTTCCACTCCCTGGTAAGGATCATCAACCCATGGTAATGCATGGTTTCCATGGTATGGTAAGGATCACCGACATGGTAATATGGTTTCCGTGATATGGTAAGGATCATCAACCCATGGTAATGGTTTCCTAACCATACTAGGATCGCACATGGTATTGGTTTTGTTTCCATGGTATGGTAAGGAATCACCCTTCCATGGTAATGGATGGTAATATAATCAAATACGTGGAAGGATATGACACCTGGTGATGTAGAAAGCTAGCCAGGCATGTCACCATACATACAGTGGGTAATTCTTGGTGCCGTAAATTTTTGACAACCATAAAGTCCTTGGAAGAAAATTTCATTTATAATTTAGATCAGATGTGCAGTGTGCACAGCGTGTTAAGCTCTGCATTAACCACACCCATTCCATCCTCTTGCGATGGTGTGCGGCAATCCTCAAAGTTCAATTGGAGAAGTATTGCCTTAACAAAGGGAAACGAACACCCTCTCATGTCAGCAAATAGTTTAGCGAGCTGGATCCTTTACCAAATTGCTATATACCTTCTCTTGCAAAGCAATTTGGTAAAGGGTCTGTCCTATAAGAGTAGTGTGTACGCGCATCACAAAAGGTTTAAATATTCATTGCCTACCAACAAAACAAACAAAATTTCCATCTCCAAAAGGATGTGGGAAATAATCAATAACGACTTCCAAGCTAAAGAGAGAACACAGGAGTATAACACGGGCACCAGCACACACCAACCAAAACATACGCACACACCAGCACATACACACACACACACAGAGCTGAGATGCTAGACAGAGGACAAAGATCAACTCAAGACAATAACAAAAACCCTCGCATCGAGTGAATTGATACAAACACTTCGACCACGGTGTAAATATCTGCACGCTTCCCCCCTAGAATTTGGAATGATACTAGCTTGAGTTAGTGCAAACACAGGGCAGGGCTTCAGGTAGTGATGCACTAGCTCCTCCTACAGCTGTTAGAGGCTGAGGGAGCTCAGCTACAGCCAAAACTAGTCCCTTTTCCAATAGCAACGGCTCTGTTGATCAATCCTATAGAGTTGCCTGTTGTTAATTGCTGTTTGTAGTTGTTAATTGTTGTTTGTTGTTGGGAGGTGAAGAATGGCACCAAGTGCTGTCTAACTGCCTTCTGGGATCAAGCACATTTAAACACTTATTTCTAACTTTGTTTGTTCTTGTAGTGCACCACGCAGACCAGCACATGCCATATATGTGACCAGAGGCTGCCATTTTCCTGCATGGCTCAGCTTCTCTGTGTCACTGACCAGCCATTTCTTTTCGAAGACCAAGGCAGCCAGAGCTGAAGATTGCAGCGGCTATTAATAGACAACTGGATAATCGATGTTTCCCTCTCTCCCTTTTCTTTTAATGCTTGGGACTTTTCCAAAGCAGTCAAAATGTGCTGAATCAGCTCAGCTGCTAGGCTCAGCATTGTACACGCATAAGTATGTTTATTGTATTGACAACCTTTTACCAATTTTCAGGTGTTTTACTGAATCCGGAACAGATTAGTTGTAATGCCTTGTGCAATTTGGAGTCTTTTGGTAATAAAATTGTGACGAATGGACCTATTATGTGCAAGTTGTGTGTGTGTGTGTGTGTGTGTGTGCTTGACATCTGCCATTGCATGAAAGGAGTCTAATTCAACACAGGGAGTGTTACTCTCCAATTGAGGAATTTAAAAATTAGCAGTTCTCCTAATAAACCCTCATCAAATGTAGGTGTGGTCCATTCTGAAGTCGTGAAAACTCCATGAAATTCTACCTTTGAAACGTACATTGCACATTCCCAGAAGTTAAAACCCTTTGAGGCTGATCGTGCATGCATTTGTATAGGCTGTTAAACATGCTCTAATATGCTCAGGGGTGCTTGTACGTGAATCATAAACAAGGTTGTGAAGATGCACGCCTCATGCGAGTTGTTTAATGATATTCATAGTTGGAGGTTTCATTAGTGGTTAGCGTTATGACCATAATGTTTGTCAACATGGCGCTCAACATGGCACTTTGTGGGAATATTATTAATTTTTCTTCTTCCTTCCCATGTTGCTGTTGGAAATGCAGTGGTTGAAGGGTTAAGCATACAAACCATACCTCCAAATGAACACTAGCACATCGAGACAGCAGCTCTCCAAGTTGAAGAAACAGTGAAGGAGTTGGGGGGGGGGGGGGGAAGCTTCAGCTCTTCAGCAATAGCTGCTTCTTTTCGCTGAGTGTCTTGAGAGTGGGCTAACTCTGCAAGAAAGCTAACAGGATGGCAGGAGAAGGGTAGAGGAGGCAGAACAAGAGCTGGTAATGGCAGGAGAAGGGTAGAGGAGGCAGAACAAGAGCTGGTAATGGCAGGAGAAGGGTAGAGGAGGCAGAACAAGAGCTGGTAATGGCAGGAGAAGGGTAGAGGAGGCAGAACAAGAGCTAGGAATGGCAGGAGAAGAGTAGAGGAGGCAGAACAAGAGCTAGGAATGGCAGGAGAAGGATAGAGGAGGCAGAACAAGAGCTGGTAATGGCAGGAGAAGGGTAGAGGAGACAGAACAAGAGCTAGGAATGGCAGGAGAAGGGTAGAGGAAGCAGAACAAGAGCTAGGAATGGCAGGAGAAGGATAGAGGGGGCAGAACAAGAGCTAGGAATGGCAGGAGAAGGATAGAGGAGGCAGAACAAGAGCTAGGAATGGCAGGAGAAGGGTAGAGGAGGCAGAACAAGAGCTAGGAATGGCAGGAGAAGGGTAGAGGAGGCAGAACAAGAGCTAGGAATGGCAGGAGAAGGGTAGAGGAAGCAGAGGCAGGAGAAGGGTAGAGGAAGCAGAACAAGGGAGAAGGGTAGAGGAGACAGAACAAGAGCTAGGAATGGCAGGAGATGGTAGAGGAGGCAGAACAAGAGCTAGGAATGGCAGGAGATGGTAGAGGAGGCAGAACAAGAGCTAGGAATGGCAGGAGAAGGGTAGAGGAGACAGAACAAGAGCTAGGAATGGAAGGAGAAGGGTAGAGGAGGCAGAACAAGAGCTGGTAATGGCAGGAGAAGGGTAGAGGAAGCAGAACAAGAGCTAGGAATGGCAGGAGAAGGATAGAGGAGGCAGAACAAGAGCTAGGAATGGCAGGAGAAGGGTAGAGGAGGCAGAACAAGAGCTAGGAATGGCAGGAGAAGGGTAGAGGAGGCAGAACAAGAGCTAGGAATGGCAGGAGAAGGGTAGAGGAAGCAGGGGCAGGAGAAGGGTAGAGGAAGCAGAACAAGGGAGAAGGGTAGAGGAGACAGAACAAGAGCTAGGAATGGCAGGAGATGGTAGAGGAGGCAGAACAAGAGCTAGGAATGGCAGGAGATGGTAGAGGAGGCAGAACAAGAGCTAGGAATGGCAGGAGAAGGGTAGAGGAGACAGAACAAGAGCTAGGAATGGAAGGAGAAGGGTAGAGGAGGCAGAACAAGAGCTGGTAATGGCAGGAGAAGGGTAGAGGAAGCAGAACAAGAGCTAGGAATGGCAGGAGAAGGGTAGAGGAGGCAGAACAAGAGCTAGGAATGGCAGGAGAAGGGTAGAGGAGACAGAACAAGAGCTAGGAATGGCAGGAGATGGTAGAGGAGGCAGAACAAGACGCAGGAGAAGGGTGAGGCAGAACAAGAGCTTAGTAGCATCCAAAAGTCTCTAGAGCAGACAAGCAGCAAAGAATCCGCAATTTAAAGTCCTTCATGTAGTATTTATGTGTGCATATACTCTGAACCTGTAACCTGCACATCTCAATCCCTTGAAAGTAGAATACAAAGAGGTCTGACAAAAAGTTACAAAGGTGCCAACAATAATGCCCACAGGTGTGGCATTTCTCTACTCATAACTGGGGAAAGGATCAAGATGGTGCTGTTAAACAGCAGTGGAATAGCCTGAGGTTGGCGTTCATGTACAGTCACATATGGTTTGTCCCCCACCCACCCCGCTCCACCTATCTTTTTTCCCTTTCACAAAGAAGACCTGGATCATCCAGGACAGTCTTTTAAGCTCATTGGTACGAATGAATGCAAATTAGAGAGTTAATATTCACACACATCGTGCTAGGGCTGCCAGGGCTAGGCACCAGAGTGCATTCAGATCACTTTGGTCTAGTAAAGTAACATCGTGCTAGGGCTGTCAGGGCTAGGCACCAGAGTGCATTCAGATCACTTTGGTCTTAGCTAAATACAAAAAATATATCTTGAGCCTATGCCCGTGCACCGATTAGCAGCGGTGACAGATATGACAGGGAACTTAGCTACTTGGACCTGCTTCACACACGTGCAGCGTGGAGGCAAGAGATGGCTCACCACTCCTCCATTGTTTTCTTGCAGACTTACTTGCATCTGTCACAGGTGAAGCAGTGAGGATGGTAGGAGTGCCCCAGGGCCGTGACCACTCTTCCTTCCACATACTCGCCACAGGTCTTACATTTGGTACCAAACAGCATGTGGTAGTCTTGGCTACAGTAGTAACTATCATTCTTCATGAAGTAGCCGCCCGAGGCCAAGAGGCGTCCGCACACTAGACAACAAATTTGAAACATCTTTAGAAATTAAAAGCCAGTATGCGTAAATATTTATGACGTAGCATCAGTCACCAAGGTGTTGGGTATACACCAGGGTGTTGGGTGTACTCAGATTGCAGGGTGTTGGGTGTACCAAGGTGTTGGGTGTACACCAGGGTGTTGGGTGTAGGGGGGTGTTGGGTGTACACCAGGGTGTTGTGTGTACCAGGGTGTTGGGTGTACCAGGGTGTCGGGTGTACCAGGGTGTTGGGTGTACTCAGGTTGTTGGGTGTACTTAGGTTGTTGGGTGTACCAGGGTGTTGGGTTGCAGGGTGTAAGGTGTACTCAGGTTGTTAGTTGTACCAGGGTGTTGGGTGTACCAGGGTGTTGGGTTTACCAGGGTGTTGGGTGTACTCAGGTTGTTGGGTGTACCAGGGTGTTGGCTTTACCAGGGTGTTGGGTGTACTCAGGTTGTTGGGTGTACGAGGGTGTTGGTATACTGAGTGTTGAGTGAGTGTTGAGTGCATGTTGTTACTCAGGGTGTTGGGTGTTTTTCAGTGTAGGTATCAAGTTACTCTGTGTTAGAATCAAGTGAGCATTAGACAATGCCGTAGTTTGGGTACAAGCACCATGAAAATTCTAATTATATATTCACACAGACCTGTGTATCTATGTATTAAAGATTAGCACATGCAAGCACCTGTGTATCTAAGATTAGCACATGCAAGCATCTGTGTATCTATGTATTAAAGATTAGCACATGCAAGCACCTGTGTATCTATGTATTAAAGATTAGCACATGCAAGCACCTGTGTATCTATGTATTAAAGATTAGCACATGCAAGCACCTGTGTATCTATGTATTAAAGATTAGCACATGCAAGCACCTGTGTATCTAAGATTAGCACATGCAAGCAAGGTTTCTAAGTAAACCATAGGTTTCTAAGTGAGGCCACAGGTTTCTAAGTAAACCACAGGTTTCTAAGTAAAGCCACTGGTTTCAAGTGAAGCCAAAGGTTCTAAGTAAACCACAGGTTTCTAAGTAAACCACAGGTTTCTAAGTAAAGCCACTGGTTTCAAGTGAAGCCAAAGGTTCTAAGTAAACCACAGGTTTCTAAGTAAAGCCACTGGTTTCAAGTGAAACCACAAGTTTCTAATTAAACCACATTTTTCTAAGTAAAATGATAAATCGGTAACTGACCAATCAATTCTGACCTACCTAGTTTGAGAAAACACAACTCCCTAATTTTTTGAGAGAATAAATTCCATTGTGCCAAGTTTTTGTTTCCTAGCAACCAAGCCAAAAATGATAATGTGTTTATAATACTTCTTTCACTTGTTACGAACAATATTTGCCCAATAGATTAGAGGAGAGGAAGGTAATGGAGGAGGAGAGTGCAAGGGAGGAGAAGAATCTGCTGGTGAGTCAGTTAGGCATACATATTCCAAGTCTAAGGCAGAACCTTCCACAGAGGGTTGTCATATTTTGTTGCAGAATCTATGATTTAAATATACAAAATAATAATAGCTACATAGAGCCAAATATGTTCCAGCTACCAACCTTGCTCTATGTATATCCATACTTAGCTAGAGCTATCTATGAATTCTTCCATTCTTCTAGCTTCTGACTATACCTTGAAGCTGATCACTATCATCTACATATTTCATCATAGACAACACAGCTTTCCTGAGATCTGCCATGTCCTCAGGATCAGAGCATCATCTCCAAGGTATACCTGCATCCCAGCATCTTCTTCATCACTGCTCTCACACTCTGAGAGAGTGAAGTCATTATCAAACAGCAGCTCCAAAGCCCGGTCTCGGTCGAATGGTAATGGTTACCTTAGTTACGAGGTATTCAATTGAAACTTCGGATATTGATAGAGACATTTCCATGTTTTTTGGCAATTTGATTACATAAACGGACAATTTGTTATTAGTGACCATCATCATTTATGCCTATAGGCTATGATGGCGGTGAGTGGGTTATAAACAAACCAGCTTGCATAAACAAGGAAGTGTGGCCTAGGTCAAGAATTCCTAGATGAGGGAAGAGAATTGGCTGCATAGGGGCTCGAACTGGCCGCATAGGGGCTAGAACTGGCCACATAGGGGCTAGAACTGGCCACATAGGGGATAGAACTGGCTACATAGGGGATAGAACTGGCTACATAGGGGCTGCATAGGAGCTAGAACTGGCTACATAGGAGCTAGAACTGGCTGCATAGAGGCTAGAATTGGCTGCATAGGAGCTAGAACTGGCTACATAGGGGCTGCATAGGAGCTAGAACTGGCTACATAGGAGCTAGAACTGGCTGCATAGAGGCTAGAATTGGCTGCATAGGGGCTAGAACTGGCTGCATAGAGGATAGAACTGGCTGCATAGGAGCTAGAACTGGCTACATAGGAGCTAGAACTGGCTGCATTGAGGCTAGAACTGGCTGCATTGAGGCTAGAACTGGCTGCATAGGGGCAAGAACTGGCTGCATAGGAGCTAGAACTGGCTGCATAGAGGCTAGAACTGGCTGCATAGGAGCTAGAACTGGCTGCATAGGAGCTAGAACTGGCTGCATAGGGGCTAGAACTGGCTGCATAGAGGCTAGAATTGGCTGCATAGGGGCTAGAACTGGCTGCATAGAGGATAGAACTGGCTGCATAGGAGCTAGAACTGGCTACATAGGAGCTAGAACTGGCTGCATTGAGGCTAGAACTGGCTGCATTGAGGCTAGAACTGGCTGCATAGGGGCAAGAACTGGCTGCATAGGAGCTAGAACTGGCTGCATAGAGGCTAGAACTGGCTGCATAGAGGCTAGAACTGGCTGCATAGGGGCTAGAACTGGCTGCATAGGGGCTAGAACTGGCTGCATAGGAGCTAGAACTGGCTGCATAGGGGCTAGAACTGGCTGCATAGGAGCTAGAACTGGCTGCATAGGAGCTAGAACTGGCTACATAGGAGCTAGAACTGGCTGCATAGAGGCTAGAACTGGCTGCATAGGGGCTAGAACTGGCTGCATAGGGGCTAGAACTGGCTGCATAGGAGCTAGAACTGGCTGCATAGGGGCTAGAACTGGCTGCATAGGAGCTAGAAATGGCTATATATGGGCTAGAACTGGCTACATAGGGGCTAGAACTGGCTGCATGGGGCTAGAACTGGCTGCATGGAGGCTAGAACTGGCTGCATAGAGGCTAGAACTGGCTACATAGGGGCTAGAACTGGCTACATAGGGGCTAGAACTGGCTGCATAGGGGCTAGAACTGGCTGCATAGGGGCTAGAACTGGCTGCATAGGGGCTAGAACTGGCTGCATAGGGGCTAGAACTGGCTGCATAGGGGCTAGAACTGGCTGCATAGGGGCTAGAACTGGCTGCATAGGGGCTAGAACTGGCTGCATAGGGGCTAGAACTGGCTGCATAGGGGCTAGAACTGGCTGCATAGGGGCTAGAACTGGCTGCATAGGGGCTAGAACTGGCTGCATAGGGGCTAGAACTGGCTGCATAGGAGCTAGAACTGGCTGCATAGGAGCTAGAACTGGCTGCACAGGGACTATAACTGGCTGCATAGGAGCTAGAACTGGCTGCACACCGTAGTTAATAGCTGTCAGAGGAGATGCTGGAGTTCCATTCTAACATAGCTAAACATGTTCTAGCTATGGAAGTGGATGCAACATTGTTTCACAAGGGTGCTATGTAGAAACTAAATCAAGCTTGGAGAGATAAGCTAATGATGGAGAGCATATTGAACACATAAGCAGATCAAGAGTGCCCTATATCTAAAACAAAATGCCTGAAGTTTTTGTTGGCATCTGTAAAGAACATAAATAATGTTTATTCACTTAATTCAATAACAGGCAAGAAACAAAAGACTTGAATCAAAAGACCAGACAAGGTGCTCTCCATACAATGCCTTGCATTCATCTCTAGTGGACTACCACACCTGCCCACATCTGCTCAGCATACACACAATAGTCTCAACTAGCAAGACAGTTGGACCAATGGAATCTGCGTGTATGCTAGTGAAAAACCATCGGGACTTCTGTAGTGCCCATTCTGTGCTCAAGTCAGAGCAGCTATGGCCTTCTGGTGTCTGAATTCCACAGTACTTCCGTCTCAGCGCCAACTGTCATTCAGACCATAGGCTACATCAAGTCTCTCTTGGGGGCTACAAAGGAACTTCTTGGGCATGCAGAGTCAAGGCAGACTACCTCAAGTTAACGAGGAGCAAAGTGACGACTGTACCCCTCGCTGTGTGTCAGCACCTGCACCAGTGACGACTGTACCCCTCGCTGTGTGTCAGCACCTGCACCAGTGACAACTGTACCCCTCGCTGTGTGTCAGCACCTGCACCAGTGACGACTGTACCCCTCGCTGCGTGTCAGCACCTGCACCAGTGACGACTGTACCCCTCGCTGTGTGTCAGCACCTGCACCAGTGACGACTGTACCCCTCGCTGCGTGTCAGCACCTGCACCAGTGACGACTGTACCCCTCGCTGTGTGTCAGCACCTGCACCAGTGACGACTGTACCCCTCGCTGCGTGTCAGCACCTGCACCGGCAACTCTCAGTCCACTTCAACACAATACCTAATATATTTTCATATCCCTCCTCCTTCACTTCCCTTGTTAGCAGTGAACCATAACCATGCCAGGTTGGAACCACCTCACCATGCCAGGTTGGAACCACCTCACCATGCCAGGTTGGAACCACCTCACCATGCCAGGTTGGAACCACCTCACCATGCCAGGTTGGAACCACCTCACCATGCCAGGTTGGAACCACCTCACCATGCCAGGTTGGAACCACCTCACCATGCCAGGTTGGAACCACCTCACCATGCCAGGTTGGAACCACCTCACCATGCCAGGTTGGAACCACCTCACCATGCCAGGCTGGAACCACCTCACCATGCCAGGCTGGAACCACCTCACCATGCCAGGCTGGAACCACCTCACCATGCCAGGCTGGAACCACCTCACCATGCCAGGTTGGAACCACCTCACCATGCCAGGTTGGAACCACCTCACCATGCCAGGTCGGAACCACCTCACCATGCCAGGTCGGAACCACCTCACCATGCCAGGTCGGAACCACCTCACCATGCCAGGTTGGAACCACCTCACCATGCCAGGTTGGAACCACCTCACCATGCCAGGTTGGAACCACCTCACCATGCCAGGTTGGAACCACCTCACCATGCCAGGTTGGAACCACCTCACCATGCCAGGTTGGAACCACCTCACCATGCCAGGTTGGAACCACCTCACCATGCCAGGTTGGAACCACCTGACCATGCCAGGTTGGAACCACCTCACCATGCCAGGTTGGAACCACCTCACCATGCCAGGTTGGAACCACCTCACCATGCCAGGTTGGAACCACCTCACCATGCCAGGTTGGTGCCACACAGGCAGGCAACTTCTCAGCAGCTCTTCTCACTCCCTGTAACAGGGAGAGAAAAAATCTCAGTTCACCACTCCAAAGAAGATAGTTAGAATCTCTCAGCACCAACTGCATGTTAGTAGCCTTTCTCTTGACTTCTCACTTTCAAGAGTCTTCTCACCACATCACACGCCAAACATGAAGCCACTGGTTGGAGCTATTGCTGACAATGGCTGGTTGATCGGAGTCATAACAACGTCGTACTAATAAGAGACACACACACCAGCTCTGGCTGGCTGCGTTGAGAGTGTCTGCAGCTGGTGTTAGCAGTGGCATGGCAACCAAGACTAACATCGTGCACACTGGGTACTGGACATTGTTTACATGCATATATGCACAATGTACACACAGCCTTGCTCTCCTTTCCATTGGCATGGACAACACTAACCACCAACACTGCACACTCCCCAATGAATACACTGCAACAAGCAAAACTCTTATTTCGACAAAAATTCCAAGCACTTTTTCTTAATTAAATCCCGACAGAAGTCATGTTGCATCCGATGTACGCATCACAAACAGACACATTAACTACAGCCTTCCATCTCTTTAATGATCTACAAATCACGAGGACATGGCAACATTGTAGCACTAATGACTGTGTCTTGTTCAGGCACACCACAGCTTGTTCCTACAGCAGCTCTCAGCGCCCGGACGACTCTCGCTCAACCTCCGTGGCGCTGCCAAAGCAGGACCAGTGAGCACCTGCATCATCATATTAGTTGCAGGGGTTCAAATCCAGACCCTCAATTAGGCTATTTCCTTTCGCCAAGCAATTAACAATTTTAATGCTCAAGGATAGCAGAGGCCATTCTGCATTATTTGGTAGATCTCAGCTGTATTCGCGCTTATTACAGCTTATTACTACCAATTTCTACCTTACAGCAACAGCGAGCCATCACAGAGCTCCATCTGCCTTGCTGCCCATGTAGTACTGAGCTATTGTGTGTGTGTGTGTGTGCATGTGCATGCGGTAGTGATCATCACAACAACAAAACCTATTACACACCATGGCAAGAAATGCCGTGCATGTAGACCAACACTGCCAAGTGCTGCAATCTGATAGTATCACAACTTTCATGTGGCTAGACCTCCTCAAGCATATTTCTGAGTCAGTCAAGAATTGGAGGTGGATACAACACCAGCATGAGCATTCATGAGTGTTCCATGCACTACCCAAGAGTCAAGAGTTCAGATCCAAGAACCCACCAGCATGAGTATTCATGAGTGTTCCATGCACTACCCACTCAAGAGTCAAGAGTTCAGATCCAAGAACCCACCAGCATGAGTATTCATGAGTGTTCCATGCACTACCCACTCAAGAGTCAAGAGTTCAGATCCAAGAACTCACAAGCATGAAAATTATCATGCAAAAACTTTAAACGAGGCCAGACAGGATATAATTACATTAGCCGTTAACAAAACATTCTGTAGCCAACTGGCATTTACCAACATCAATCTCTAGTGCTATGTTGCTCCTCCCCATGAGGTCAGCCACTCAATGGGCACTTAGCACCTTGTTCTAGAAACTGGGTTTAATTGTTGCTAGTGCATTTCGGAGGCACAGCGCTGTAGAGTGTTCTCAAGTTACAAGGTGTTGTGTTGAGAAGCGAGTTGCACTAGTAGCGGGCAACCACTTAAACATCAAGCAGGTGAAGTCGGTGTGGAGCCCGGCTAAGTCTCTTCACGTGGCTGAAGCAATCTCTGTAGCTTCTCATGCCAGTTTCCATTTCTCAGCAATCCCTCAGGGTATGCACTTGATGCACGTGCTTCTCTGAGTGCTTCTTGTGCCCTGAATGCTGCAGGAGGCAACAGAGTCCATGCTGCACGCGCACAGTTGAAATGCTTGCTATGTATCCAGTGACAATGCAATGAAGAGAGATGTTGGTTTGAGAATCAATGAGTTGTTGTTGCTGTGTGTGTGTGTGGGGGGGGGGGGGGGGGGGGGGGGGTATTGCAACTTAATTAAGTCAATGCCTAGTAGGTGGAAGGCCCAGGCCACAACAAGGGAAGAAGCTCTTCCAGCTTTGGACAACAAAAAGGAGCTTTGGAATTTGGAATGACAGCAACTTGTACTACGGACGATGACGGTTCTTCCAGACGCAAACAGCGCCGTCTCAATCAATCAAGAGCAAAGTTGCCGAGTTGGAATTTGAAGATGTACACTCACCCTGAAGGAAGCCTGCTGAAGGCAAAGGGGGTTGGAATTTGAAGATGTCCACTCACCCTGAGGAAGCCGGTGAAGGCAAAGGGGGTTGGAATTTGAAGATGTCCACTCACCCTGAGGAAGCCGGTGAAGGCAAAGGGGGTTGGAATTTGAAGATGTCCACTCACCCTGAGGAAGCCGGTGAAGGCAAAGGGGGTTGGAATTTGAAGATGTCCACTCACCCTGAGGAAGCCGGTGAAGGCAAAGGGGGTTGGAATTTGAAGATGTCCACTCACCCTGAGGAAGCCGGTGAAGGCAAAGGGGGTTGGAATTTGAAGATGTCCACCCACCCTGAGGAAGCCTGGTTGAAGGCAAAGGGAGTGTTCTTGAACCACATAGCTAGCTAAATGATGAAAGCACTTGTAGCCACTAGCCAGAGAACAGAGCCAGTGCCCAGCACCATGTGGGCGCAGCTCAACATTAAAAAACACTAGCTCAGCAGGTATGCAAAATGCTCAAATATTGAATGTATGGTTTGGTGGGTACACTGACCTGCATTGTGCAGCCCTGGGTTAATCACAGGCGGCAGACTATGATCTGCATTGTGCAGGGGTTAATCACAGGCAGCAGACTATGACCTGCATTGTGCAGGGGTTAATCACAGGCAGCAGACTATGACCTGCATTGTGCAGGGGTTAATCACAGGCAGCAGACTATGACCTGCATTGTGCAGGGGTTAATCACAGGCAGCAGACTATGATCTGCATTGTGCAGGGGTTAATCACAGGCAGCAGACTATGATCTGCATTGTGCAGGGGTTAATCACAGGCAGCAGACTATGATCTGCATTGTGCAGGGGTTAATCACAGGCGGCAGACTAGATATTGGCCAGGTATGTGGTGCCTGTGGGCATGACCCTGTCAGTGCTGAAGTGGCTCTCACCAGATGTTTGTGCTTGGTCCAAATAGGCTCTGTATAAATACAGGATCCTGACTCCAGCCCTCCCATTGGGGGGAGCATTTCACACGTGCACACACAGCAGGTGTGTGATTATATATCTACACGTGTATAGGGTGTGAACATTTGACAGTAATAATGACACACCTAGAATTTCCCTTGGCTCATGGCAATATGAAGAACACCTGGACTCTGCATGTCTGTTCAAGCATGGTGACCTCTAACCACAAGTCACCTTTAAACTCTTACCACCAGGTCATCTATTGTGTGCATGTTTTGTTGCATGTGCGTGCATGTGTGCGTGCATGCATGTGTATACGTGTGTGTGTGTATGTGCGTGTGTGTGCAAGCTTAGCATGTATCAGTACATCATGTACAGAATACTGGAGCACCTCACCAGGCCCAGCATGTATCAGTACATCATGTACAGAGTACTGGAGCACCTCACCAGGCCCAGCATGCATCAGTACATCATGTACAGAGTACTGGAGCACCTCACCAGGCCCAGCATGCATCAGTACATCATGTACAGAGTGCTGGAGCACCTCACCAGGCCCAGCATGCATCAGTACATCATGTACAGAGTGCTGGAGCACCTCACCAGGCCCAGCATGCATCAGTACATCATGTACAGAATGCTGGAGCACCTCACCAGGCCCAGCATGCATCAGTACATCATGTACAGAGTACTGGAGCACCTCACCAGGCCCAGCATGGAGCACCTCACCAGGCCCAGCATGCATCAGTACATCATGTACAGAGTACTGGAGCACCTCACCAGGCCCAGCATGCATCAGTACATCATGTACAGAGTACTGGAGCATCTCACCAGGCCCAGCATGCATCAGTACATCATGTACAGAGTGCTGGAGCACCTCACCAGGCCCAGCATGCATCAGTACATCATGTACAGAGTGCTGGAGCACCTCACCAGGCCCAGCATGCATCAGTACATCATGTACAGAGTACTGGAGCACCTCACCAGGCCCAGCATGCATCAGTACATCATGTACAGAGTACTGGAGCACCTCACCAGGCCCAGCATGCATCAGTACATCATGTACAGAGTGCTGGAGCACCTCACCAGGCCCAGCATGCATCAGTACATCATGTACAGAGTGCTGGAGCACCTCACCAGACCCAGCATGCATCAGTACATCATGTACAGAGTACTGGAGCACCTCACCAGGCCCAGCATGGAGCACCTCACCAGGCCCAGCATGCATCAGTACATCATGTACAGAGTACTGGAGCACCTCACCAGGCCCAGCATGCATCAGTACATCATGTACAGAGTACTGGAGCACCTCACCAGGCCCAGCATGCATCAGTACATCATGTACAGAGTACTGGAGCACCTCACCAGGCCCAGCATGCATCAGTACATCATGTACAGAGTACTGGAGCACCTCACCAGGCCCAGCATGCATCAGTACATCATGTACAGAGTACTGGAGCACCTCACCAGGCCCAGCATGCATCAGTACATCATGTACAGAGTACTGGAGCACCTCACCAGGCCCAGCATGCATCAGTACATCATGTACAGAGTACTGGAGCACCTCACCAGGCCCAGCATGCATCAGTACATCATGTACAGAGTACTGGAGCACCTCGCCAGACCTGCTGAGGAATTCTTTACTTATAAATAGAAGACAAGAATTAAATTTTTTTTAAAGGATCAACTTTCAAAAAAAGAAGAAGAGAGTAAAGAAGAGCACACCAATGGAGCCGAGTTCCCTGCCAGTGTTGTGGTCTGCATGAGTAAGTTCCTGTTTCCCTTCATCTTAGACAAGTCAACTCAGTAGAGACTTGCATTTTTAAACATTTCTTAATCTTGTTTGTTCAGTTGTTGTTGTTGTCTCGTTATAAATATTGTCAAGCAGCCTCCTTCAAGAACCTTCTCAGGACTACTCCAGACAATCAACCACACACACACACACACACACACACACACACACCACACACACACACAACACCCACACACATAGGTAACAAGTAGTGGAGCTGTTTGTTGACAGTCCTGTGTTGTTTGTCAAGTCAAGAGTAAGCTTCTCAGTGAACCACTTCCTTGCAGAGAAACATGCAACAGCTGCCAGGCTCTTATTGCAGACACACATGAATGGGGTCATTGTGTCAACAGCCCTCGCCAACTTTTGTGTTGACAGAATCAAGAAACAAATTAGCTGTTGAAAGTCATTCTGAAAGTTCGGAGTTTTCTGGCATGCTATGAAAGGACTTTAGGAACTCAAGCTAATGGAGTTGAAAGTAAAGATAGTACATGTACATATATACTGACAGTCAATTTCAGGTTTTAAATGTGTTTTGTTGTTGTTGTTATCACCTTTAGTGCGAAGGATTCAAAGATGCTGGAAGTGTTTTTGGAGTGAGAAATGGCCCAAACCTTAGGATTCTAAGAAACTGCCCAGGTGAGTGTGAGGTGAGTGTGAGATGAGTGTGAGGTGAATGTGAGGTGAGTGAGTGTGAGTGAGTGTGAGGTGAGTGTGAGGTAAGTGAGTGTGAGGTGAGTGGGTGTGAGGTGAGTGTGCGATGAGTGTGAGGTGAGTGAGTGTGAGGTGAGTGTGAGGTGAGTGTGAGGTGAGTGTGAGGTGAGTGTGAGTGAGTGTGAGTGTGAGTGAGTGTGAGGTGAGTGTGAGGTGAGTGAGTGTGAGGTGAGCGAGTGTGAGGTGAGTGAGTGTGAGGTGAGTGAGTGAGTGTGAGGTGAGTGTGAGGTGAGTGAGTGTGAGGTGAGTGAGTGTGAAGTGAGTGAGTGTAGGTGAGGTGAGTGTGAGGTGAGTGTGAAGTGAGTGAGGTGAGATATGAGCTGTGTGATCTGGCACTTTGGCATCTGCCATTTTTGATTTAGGGATGAAACTAAAATGGGGAGTGGCTCCACAGTGAGTGTGCGGGAGGGCGTATTCCCTCACCGAGGGCAAACTTTAATCTGATTCAGATACCAATCTTAGCAATGTTAAATATTAGAACTCCAATACATACAGAGATCCTGTGTTTAAGGTACAGGCATGAATGATTAATGATGGATGGTCAGGTGTCTACGATAGTGCAGGCCTCCAATAGACACAGAGATCCTGTGTTTAAGGTACAGGCATGAATGATTAATGATGGATGGTCAGGTGTCTACGGTAGTGTAGGCCTCCAATAGACACAGAGATCCTGTGTTTAAGGTACAGGCATGAATGATTAATGATGGATGGTCAGGTGTCTACGGTAGTGTAGGCCTCCAATAGACACAGAGATCCTGGGTACAGGCATGAATGATTAATGATGGATGGTCAGGTGTCTACGATAGTGCAGGCCTCCAATAGACACAGAGATCCTGTGTTTAAGGTACAGGCATGAATGATTAATGATGGATGGTCAGGTGTCTACGGTAGTGTAGGCCTCCAATAGACACAGAGATCCTGTGTTTAAGGTACAGGCATGAATGATTAATGATGGATGGTCAGGTGTCTACGGTAGTGTAGGCCTCCAATAGACACAGAGATCCTGGGTACAGGCATGAATGATTAATGATGGATGGTCAGGTGTCTACGATAGTGCAGGCCTCCAATAGACACAGAGATCCTGTGTTTAAGGTACAGGCATGAATGATTAATGATGGATGGGTCAGGTGTCTATGATAGTGCAGGCCTGTAGGAAGCAAACGTGAACCTGAATCACCAACAAACCACGCCCATTATACTATCCCGACCTTGTCTAATATGTCACACCTTTTAAATAAAATCTACCACTAATTATGTCCAGTTTAGTGATAATGCTGCCATAATAACAATGTACTTATGAGCCACCATGCTGGGGTGGAAGAATACTGCCTCAGGCCACATTGACTCTCAAGATTCCTCATTATTAATATATCGCATCTTATTAAGTGAAAGCAGCTTGCCAAATAAGAAAATGGTAATAAAGTGATAATTAGATGTACATCAACTGTCCAAGTATATGCTCCTTCTGTGCTCACTTCTTGAGGCGACAAGCAGCTAGACGTGGTTCTAAACTTCAGACATAATGCTGCAGCATCGTAGTGGAGCCACTCCCACTGCTTGCGGCATCATAGTGGAGCCACTCCCACCACTTGCAGCATCGTAGTGAAGCCACTCCCACTTCTTGCAGCATCGTAGTGGGGCCACTCCCACCACTTGCAGCATCGTAGTGGAGCCACTCCCACCACTTGCAGCATCGTAGTGGAGCCACTCCCACCACTTGCAGCATCGTAGTGGAGCCACTCCCACCGCTTGCAGCATCGTAGTGGAGCCACTCCCACTTCTTGCACCTCCACTTGTAGCACGCGCTATGAAAAGGGTCATGGACAATCTTTGTCTTTCCAAAGGCCTCCTCGGAAAAACAATACCTGTGCACAGGTTGGGCGAGCTGTTATGCAATTCGACTGAAGAACGATGTCTGCCTGAACTGCTAGCCATGACTAAGGGAGATCGAGCCTCTTCCCACTTCATCAGCTGAAGTAGCTGGACAGAGCAGAAGTAAGAGGAGAAGCTACAAGCTTGGAGGAGAAGGAGTGTGCTATTGTTTCTCTTCAAGCACAGCCTGAATGGTCTCCTCTTCTACTACATTAGCAGAAGTAAGAGGAGAAGCTACAAGCTTGGAGGAGAAGGAGTGAGCTAGTGTTTCTCTTCAAGCACAGCCTGAATGGTCTCCTCTTCTACTACATTAGCAGAAGTAAGAGGAGAAGCTACAAGCTTGGAAGAGAAGGAGTGTGCTATTGTTTCTCTTCAACAGCCTGAATGGTCTCCTCTTCTTCCCACTACATTTTGAGCACAGACAGTTCTACATCTTGTTGTTCTTTGATGAGGCAGTCATTAAAATGCTCAGCAACATCTGAAAGGAGGGCTAGGAATTGTGTCTCCCAGAACAGTTTCATGATTCCTTTTTAGAATACAAAACGAAAGTGGGCAAGTCAAATCTGCTCGGCAATCAATTTATCCAGAGCTTCAAAGCAAAGTCTGAAAAAACTCTGGCCCTGGCCTTAACTGTGCCATTATGATGAGCATTACTGCCATGCTCATCCATGCAGGCAAGGACTCTCCTCTGCCGAGCTAAGAGTACGTTCATCAGCATCAAAAGCAAGAACCTCAGCTTGCACCTTATCCCAGTGTTGTCGAAGAAGCCATTCAAATAGTCACTCTGGAAGGAGTTACTGAAGCAGATTTTCTTGCCTCTGTTGCACTAACTAATGATCCTCCTTTGAAGAGCTTTACTCGTGAAACCAGCAATCGAGGGGAAAATGTCCCAGCTACTACACACCAACGAGAAAGCAAGCAGTGGGCACAGTAGCGATCCAAAAATTCAATTTTAACCACATCCCAAAATTACTAGAAGTGGTCCAGCAATGCAGGGCCAGTTTAAAAAGTGGTCAGGCAATTTCTGGACCTGCCGGACAATTCCATGACAGAAACTGACGTTTCGGCTACACCTGGTTTGGCCTTCCTCAGCAAGTTGGCTGGAACGTTTGCTTTTTTAAAGCTGGTCTGAAGAGGAAATCCAATCATTATAAATTTATAATCATGTCGTCAGCACCAGAGTCTGTACTGTAATAGTGTAGTTGTTGTGCCGAGCATTGCAACGGCCACTTCCTCTGCCATACCTTCACAAACATGTCCATATTTTAGACGGGTGCCTGATGCAGAACACATAATACAGTGCACAGGCACACAGCATTATCAAATCTCCCCCCCCCCCCCCCCCCCGTCCCCCCCCGGCAAGTGATTCAGTCCGCTTGCTAATTAGTAAAGGAATGTGAACTAAAGTGCAACACGTGTCTTCAGTGGACTTCATAGAGACAAAGTTCAAAGGTTTTCACAGAACATGAGAGTCCTGAAAATTGACTGGAAGTGAGGAGTTCATCCAGCTACAGGGGGCGTGTCTAAAACTGTCAGGCCTCAGGGTATAATAGGGACTAGCTCCTTATACAACACAACACACAGCACATATATAAATGGTTGACATTGTCCACAAGGAATATGTGCAGATAGGCAAGCAGTTGGAATATAGAGGGAGGACGGCTAGTGGGTACTGGGGACACGATGTGGAAACAACAACAACTATTACTACTCCTCCTCCTACTACTATTACTACTACTACTACTAACTACTCCTCCTACTACTCCTACTATTACTACTGCTACTACTACTACAACTATTATTATTACTGCTAACTACTACTACTACTATTATTACTACTACCACTACCACTACTATTAATTAGTACCACTATTACTACTAACTACTACTACTAATATTACTACTATTACTACTATTACTACTACTATTATTACTACTACTACTACTACTACTACTACTACTATTATTACTACTACTACTACTACTATTACTAAGTACTACTACTACTACTACTATTATTATTACTACTACTCCTACTAACTACTACTACTATTATTACTACTACTGCTATTATTACTACTACTACTAACTACTACACCTACTACTACTACTATTAATTAGTTACTACTACTACAACTATTACTACTATTACCACTCTAGTTGTACTAAGTGTAGGTAATCACACGGATTCAAGTCCAATTTTCTTGCTACCCCAAATTGGATGAGAATGTGTGTTGTTGCTGCCTATCAATCATACAAGTAAATTTAAAAAATTGAATTTTGAAAGTGTGAGAAGAAAGTGAGTCTCTATCTCTCGAAACTTGCTAGTTGTTAGTCAGGCAGAAGGTCGGCATTTGTATATTCCCTTTCCACAGACAAATTCAACAGACTTTTCTCAGTCCTTTCACTCAAAGATTATTTGGATAAATTTGCCAAAAAGAGATGACATCACTCACCTTCCGTTACGCACTACAAGGCTGGCTCAAAAAATCCTCCATACTATTGCTAAGTTCCATTTCTCTACCGGTAACTATGCATTGTAAAATGAAATGGAGGACGCTCAAATATTTTTGCTATGATAAGATAAATTAATTTTAATTCAAGCGTAACCAAGATGCTAAAAATATCGGGCATTGCTCAGTGCTATGGTAATAAATGAATATCTTTTCTGGGAGTAAATATACCATCACCATACAACTGATAATTAATGATAATTAATGATAATAATAATAACAATAATAATGACAATGATGATGATAATAATAATAATAATAATAATAATAATAATAATAATAATAATAATAATAATAATAATAATAATAATAATAATAATAATAATAATAATAATAATAATAATAATAATAATAATAATAATAATAATAATAATAAAAACAATGACATCATCACCATTACCATGTGTGAGCTCAGAAATTAGCATGATGTCACTAATTTCATGTTTAAATGTTCGCATGTATATGTGTGTGTGTGATATGTGTATGTGTGTCAGTGGTGTAGCCCATGAGCTAGGTTGTACAGGTGTGAGTGATTATGTAATTGAGCAGCATGTGATGCGTGTGTGATTTCTGGGACAAAGTGGACAAGCCAGGTGAGACAAGCTGGGTGAGGCAAGCCAGGTGAGACAAGCAGGTGAGACAAGCAGGTGAGACAAGCCTGAGGCAAGCCAGGTGAGATGGCATCGTAATGAATTATGTAAGCATCAGAGAGGTCCTTATATATATATACACATGCACACACACCCATACACGCATAAATCCTATGTCAGTATTCACTTGTGTAGAGCCGAGAGTAATGGTCTTTGCATGGTCTTTGCATGTATATATATATATATATATATGTATATATATGTGTATAGATGCCCTCCACCTGGCACGTCCATTGGCTTCTCAATGTTGTTGCCCTCTGCTAGGGGCACTGCGTTAGTGCATAATTTCATTAAGATGCCCCCACCTGGCATGTCCACTTTGTCCCAGCAGGTGTCAGAGTCGCAGTCACCAGTCACAGACTTCCTGCTCTCTATTTACTCCCATCTTTCCTAGAAAATCTAGAATGGTGCTGTTGTCTCTCTCTCAAGACTTTTCTCCAGCTGGTCTGGCCTCACTACTCAACCTTTCATCTCAAATTCCTCTTGGCAGTTTACCTGCAAATGGACCATCATTGCTATCCTTCTTGTGGTTTTTTGTGTAAATTCACAAAATTTTGCTGGGTGCTGCCTCATGCACCCCTGCCTAATCCAAGGTCACTGAAAAGAGCAGATTGGGATGTGGAGGAGGCTTATCACGTACAGTAGTTCATGGCAACAAACCAAAGTGAGTGCAAAGAGAGTTCTTAGTTTTGAGACAAGCACAATCAAGCACAACCAACCGGAATCTAACCTATTTAGGGTTCTAACTTAATTAGGTCAGTGGTCAAACCACCTTACTAGCTTGCCAGCTGGTGGAATGGAGAGGTCACGTACACATCAGCATGTGAGCGCAACCACAAGGCTGACCGGACCTGGCCTCAGCATGTGAGTGCAACCACAAGTCTGTGCACCGGACCTGGTCTCAGCATGTGAGTGCAACCACAAGTCTGTGCACTGGACCTGGCCTCAGCATGCAAGCGCAACCACAAGGCTGACCGGACCTGGCCTCAGCATGTGAGCGCAACCACAAGGCTGACCGGACCTGGCCTCAGCATGTGAGTGCAACCACAAGTCTGTGCACCGGACCTGGCCTCAGCATGTGAGTGCAACCACAAGTCTGTGCACTGGACCTGGCCTCAGCATGCAAGCGCAACCACAAGGCTGACCGGACCTGGCCTCAGCATGTGAGCGCAACCACAAGGCTGACCGGACCTGGCCTCAGCATGTGAGTGCAACCACAAGTCTGTTCACCGGACCTGGCCTCAGCATGTGAGTGCAACCACAAGTCTGTGCACTGGACCTGGCCTCAGCATGCAAGCGCAACCACAAGGCTGACCGGACCTGGCCTCAGCATGTGAGTGCAACCACATGGCTGTGCACCGGACCTGGCCCCACTACCTTCCTATGGTCTAGTACAGTGCAAGAGGATGCCTCTGCATTTCCATCAAGTGATCTCGCCAGACATCAACAGGTGTTTCAATAATCAGAGCATCAACAGAAGGACTGACCATCACAACATTGAGAATTTTACTCCACTTATGAATAGGGCACATCTCTTCAACTTTTATCCTTTATACAATATATATATATATATATATATATACATGTATATATCAGACCATGGGCTCCCTACGCACGCACGGTGCAGGTGCATGCAGTGAGGCCATGGGCTTCCTACGCTCCAGGGACCTGTACTGCTAGGGACCTGTAGTGCTCTAGGGACCTGTAGTGCTCTAGGGGTCTGTAGTGCTCTAGGGACCTGTAGTGCTCTAGGGACCTGCAGTGCTCCAGGGACCTGTACTGCTCTAGGGACCTGTAGTGCTCCAAGGACCTGCACTGCTCTAGGGACCTGTAGTAGTGCTCTAGGGACCTGTAGTGCTCTAGGGACCTGTAGTGCTCTAGGGACCTGTAGTGCTCTAGGTGCAATCTCTTCACAAATTGAAAGTTCTGCAAAATCTGGAGTCAACACATACCAATACCACACCCCTGAAACCACACCCCTGAAACCTCATGTAGCCCGAAGCCTCAAAGTTCAACAGTCACAGGAAGACGCACGTGCTTGTAGAGGGCAAGCGACATGTTGGAAGGTACAGCATCTTCATCGTCTACACCTAACCTTTCATTCCGCTGTCTCTGGATACCCCCTCACCACCCTAGCTCTGTCATCTGTTGTGCTTGTATTTGCATCTAGTCCAACATGTATGCTGGCCACTGCGCCGACCACACCCATGCATGGCTGGATACTAAATTAAGCACAGCCCAAACAAAACGAGCTCATTATTACGATGTAGCTGAAGATACGCAGGGGCTTCCCATTTAAAACTTCCTTCACAGCCATAACAGTTCAATTACAAAAAACAATTAACAGCCAGGACAGGTACAGGCGAAACAACAACAGCAACAACTACACAGGAGTCCAATATTTACCACGCGTCACAAATACGGATGCACACTGGAGTGCATGCATACAGGCATGCATGAGCATGACACATGCAGATGCACTTTTTACGGGCATTAGAACAGCATGGGCTACAATAGCAGTCATGGCCACTCCGCTCAAATGTCTTGTAATCTTAGTCTTTCCTGCATAAACTGCACCACACAGAACTGGTCCCTAGGGCACAGCATGTGCTTATCTACAGTGATCTACCAAGCCCACCATGTTTGCAAGCTTTCTCAACAGCCTTCCTGCATGAACTGCACCTCACAGTGAAGACCCCTAGAGCAGTGCAGACCCCTAGAGCATTGCAGACCCCTAGAGCACTACAGGTCCCTAGAGCACTACAGGTCCCTAGAGCAGTGCAGACCCCTAGAGCAGTGCAGACCCCTAGAGCAGTGCAGACCCCTAGAGCACTACAGGTCCCTACAGCACTACAGGTCCCTAGAGCACTACAGGTCCCTAGAGCAGTGCAGGTCCCTAGAGCACTAGAGGTCCCTAGAGCACTACAGGTCCCTAGAGCAGTGCAGGTCCCTGGAGCACTACAGGTCCCTAGAGCAGTGCAGACCCCTAGAGCAGTGCAGACCCCTAGAGCAGTGTAGGTCCCTAGAGCACTACAGGTCCCTAGAGCACTACAGGTCCCTAGAGCACTACAGGTCCCTAGAGCACTACTACAGGTCCCTAGAGCAGTGCAGGTCCTTGGAGCACTACAGGTCCCTAGAGCAGTACAGGTCCCTGGAGCACTGCAGGTCCCTAGAGCACTACAGGTCCCTAGAGCACTACAGACCCCTAGAGCACTACAGGTCCCTAGAGCACTACAGGTCCCTAGCAGTACAGGTCCCTGGAGCACTGCAGGTCCCTAGAGCACTACAGGTCCCTAGAGCAGTGCATGCTCCTATCTACAGTAATCTACCAAGCCTACCTTGCTCTGTGTGCAGAGACAAGATGATACCCTCAAAAACATGCAGACCCATGCACACACATCTGCAGGCACTGTGCCTGCACCGAGAGGAAAGCAATCCCACAAAACTGCTACAGCAGTCCCACACAGCAACAACTCCACCCACTCACCCACACTGCACACAACAACCAATAACTACACACACACACACACACACACACACACACACACACACACACCACAGCTTCCAGCCATTCCTAGAGGCTAATGTATCACAATTCTAAACAAGTGGCCTCCTGTTGTTCTCCAACAAGATAGAGACAAGTTGATCATTGAATGGATGATGGGAGGACAAGAAACAAACAAACAGTTTTGTGTTTGGCCACTAGCGAAGATTGATACATGCAAACCTCTTGGGAAAAGCTTTTCATGACACATAGCATTGATGCATGTAATCCTCTATAAGCAACAGATGGGGGGCCTATTCACAGCCAAGTGAACAGCTAAGTAGCCCATTCTTGATCAGCATTCCACATGTAGTGGTTTGAATGAGTGGAAAGAGAGGAGCTCTAATGAGCACCAAGTTTCTGGGTACACCATCAGCTAGCTTTACGAGCATGAAGGTGAGCTTTGATTGGATCTGTTGGTGTGTTGTCTCTCTCTAGCCCTGCCATTCGTGATGTCGGACTTTCAAGTGGCCTGCACAAACTCCAGTACTGCCCAACCATGTTACTCCATTCAAGTCGTTATTAATGGTCATATGGAAGTGGCACCAAATGACAAAATCTAACCTTCATAGAATACACAAGTATGTCAGTCAAGAATACACAATGAGCAGTGATTGAGTGATGTTTGTGTCTAGTTAGTAACACACAAGTATGTCAAGAATACACAATGAGCAGTGATTGAGTGATGTTTGTGTCTAGTTAGTAACACACAAGTATGTCAAGAATACACAATGAGCAGATTGAGTGATGTTTGTGTCTAGTTAGTAACACACAAGTATGTCAAGAATACACAATGAGCAGTGATTGAGTGATGTTTGTGTCTAGTTAGTAACACACAAGTATGTCAAGAATACACAATGAGCAGTGATTGAGTGATGTTTGTGTCTAGTTAGTAACACACAAGTATGTCAAGAATACGCAATGAGCAGTGATTGAGTGATGTTTGTGTCTAGTTAGTAACACACAAGTATGTCAAGAATACACAATGAGCAGTGATTGAGTGATGTTTGTGTCTAGTTAGTAACACACAAGTATGTCAAGAATACACAATGAGCAGATTGAGTGATGTTTGTGTCTAGTTAGTAACACACAAGTATGTCAAGAATACACAATGAGCAGATTGAGTGATGTTTGTGTCTAGTTAGTAACACACAAGTATGTCAATAATACACAATGAGAAGATTGAGTGATGTTTGTGTCTAGTTAGTAACACACAAGTATGTCAATAATACACAATGAGAAGATTGAGTGATGTTTGTGTCTAGTTAGTAACACACAAGTATGTCAAGAATACACAATGAGCAGATTGAGTGATGTTTGTGTCTAGTTAGTAACATGCAACTATGTAAAGAATATACAATGAACAGTGTTGTTCAGTTTAGGTTAATTAATGCAAATTGCTGAAGGGGGACAAAAGAACAGAGATCTAATTGAGAGAGGTCTGTTTGGGATCATTTTTTCTTCCTTTCGTGAATACCAAGAGCTGCACAGGTTTGGTCTCCTGCCAGCTAGATCACCCGAGCCTCATTGGCAAGAGTGTTAATGACATGCCTGGACAAAGAAGCAGTGGTTAGCTCATGCTCAACCTCCACCACTCACCCATAACCCACTTGAAGTAGTACTTGAGTCATAATCGTCCCTGCTATATCTAGTAGAAGTGGAACTAGCTGGCATATGTGGAGGGCTTGATTGGCAGAGCTAAATGATTATGAAACTTTATTAATAACATGCTGCCCAAAAAATTCCAAGAGGTATTCAACTATACCGTGTTAATAAAAAAATATCAAGCAATTTTATGCCTTTGCAAACAAACTAAGATGGACACACGCAATTACTTTAGCTCGCTTCGCGCATGCATGGCAAATTATGTTATCATTTGTTAAAGAAACAACAAATTTACACCAAGGTCTTAGAAATATTGACTCACCTTTGCAAACAAAACAGTTGATATGAAAGTGTTTCTCTTGCACTTTGAGAACTTCTCCAGTGCACACTCCTTTGCAGGAACAGCAAGTAATAGCTGCAGGAATGAACAACATATCTGAGTCATCTTATTCTTGTGAACTTCTCTGCAAAGAGACAGAATTTGTGGCTGAAGCGAAAATGAATACTAATATCCTGAACATGAATTGAAGTCCCTAAGTGTGTTTGGCTGCTTCCCAAACAGCCCACTTGACTTGTCCATTGACCCTTATTAAGAGCTAGCTAGCTGGTGTGGCTGTCATATACGGATCTATCTACACGGTACATTATCATAGCAGAGGTCATTAACTAAAACAACTGCTAACGAAGAACGCTAGAGCTACGACTTACTCATGTTCAGCTAATCTTCCCTAACGTGGCAGTGTCCAATCTTACAGGAAAATTTTCCTAGCTTCTAATCGTCTGCCTTTCTTCACAGTCTGGCCAGCAACAAACCATATCTATTTTTTATATTCTCAATTTAGGGGCGCGTCATTGGATACTGGTACTGACGACCTTTTCCAAAGCTTACCTAAAAACAACAACACGGCTACAAAGATCCTCCAATATAGGTCCAACCGCCGAGACGACTAGCTTAGGTACGTGAATGGGAGTGGTGATAAATTGGTTGTGAAACTACTAATCTCTGTGTTTGTAGCAGACTCGGAGGGAAGTGGCGTTTCCCAAGTGCACTGCCTTGTATACCAGGCGTGGCATCATAAGCCTCCAGTACTGCTGCCGAGCTGGTCGAGGATGTGGGTAACCTCCTTCTGGTAGTATGGTGGATCATGTTCACCAGAAATGCTGTCACTAATCAAGGTGAATCAGTGGCAGTTTATTTGAGATAGTCACTGTTATGAGATAGTCACTGTTATGTTAGTCTGGCAGATGCCCATTTACTTTCCTTATTTATACATGTATATGTATACCATATATATATATAGTTGGGTGTTTTTGGGGGGGGGGGGGGGGGGGTCTGGTGTCTCGAGCATGTATGGCAACTGCAGTTGTAGTCCAAATCAGATTGCAGTGTTCCTGGTGGTTGCATTCTAGGTGGAAGGGAAACTTAAATTCTCCACAAGCATAGCACACTTGCCTTGATGTGGGTGCAGGAGAGGAACACACAGAAGTAACCATCAGCTAGCTGCTTGTCGGTCTGAGTTATCATCACCCATCACTATCACCCATCACTATGTTGTTGTTTTTAAATAGATATAAGCGGTAAACTATATTATACGCCTGCTCCACGAGCCTATTTGCTAGAGACACCACACCCTTTTCTTCCTCTGCCTTTTCTTCCTCTGCCCCAGAGATAAGGAAGGTAGAGGTTGGCTGCGCCAGATTGGTCTTGTATGTATCCAGACCCTTTACCTGGTAGTTGCACCTGATGGCTCTGGTGACTTGAGTGATATTGAAGACCTGCAGAGATTCAATCTTTGGGACAATTTTACGGAGAGAAAGTCACACAAATTGGCCGTGCTAGTTGGGAATGATAGTCCACACAAGACGTAGCAGGCAATGCAGGCACATCGTTCTCTAACTAACTGTGTAATAATAGGGTGCACTCCATGCCTAATCATGACAGCCATATATTTAAATGCATGCAGCAAGTCTTTTAACATACACTTTAAAATTTCATCATCAACAGACACAAGAAATAAAGCCGAGTCATCCCGATCACAATCCTGTCCAGCCCTGCTGACCGATCTCTGTTCTTTACCTTTCTCCGTGGACTCCTCTGTATGTTGACCGTCTAAAATTGGTTTGCTTGCCACTTCTGCCTGAATCTTCTGCAGGAGCCTCTTCTTCTTGCAGAAGGGACTGCAGCCACTGTTTTGACATTAGCACTGTCAACAGATACTTGCCTTCAGGTTCCTCTCAATCATGGCAGGAACCCGATCTCTCATGAAAGCAGCAAGTCTTCTGGAGCACTTGATGTAGTCGCTGTCCAACCTCTAGGATTTCATTGCAAACAATAGCATGATCAAGTTAGACCTCTCGGCCTCATGAACCCAGTGCTCGACCTTGATATTAAAAGCTGTACATGTGGTTGCAGCCAAGCCAAAGTTGGTTGAGTCTTGTAGGTGAGCGAGGCAAGCCCTCACCAGGAAGTCTTGTTGGTGAGCGAGGCAAGCCCTCACCAGGAAGTCTTGATGGTGAGCGAGGCAAGCCCTCACCAGGAAGTCTTGATGGTGAGCGAGTCAAGCCCTCACCAGGAAGTCTTGATGGTGAGTGAGGCAAGCCCTCACCGGGAAGTTGGATGGAAGAGTTTAGTTGGTGTATGTATTTATCTAGCTATCCATGTGAAGTGAAAGATCAAGAAAACAGCAGAAGATTTGAAGAGGAAAGAAAACTGGCTGCACAGACAAACGAGAACAGGTTTATTGGTTAATAGCAGACAGGAAAGGAAGGTGATTCTGACATAGATATATACTGAAGAATTGATCAGCGAAAATCGACTTTTGAATTTTTTTGTGAGTTTTATTCCAAATGACATAAACAATCATTGCATTAGCACATGTCAACTTATGGCCGTCTCAATTATGACTTGGCTAATAAGGCAAGCAATCGCTATCTCTCTCTATACAATGAGTTTCTCGATGATCATCTTAAAATTATGTTTATCAACGTTTCAGGTGCTCTAGCCTTTTTTACCCCTGATGGAGGCTAGAGCATCTAGCCTTCTTTACTCCTGATGGAGGCTAGACCATCTAGCCTTCTTTACTCCTGATGGAGGCTAGAGCATCTAGCCTTCTTTACTCCTGATGGAGGCTAGACCATCTAGCCTTCTTTACTCCTGATGGAGGCTAGAGCATCTAGCCTTCTTTACTCCTGATGGAGGCTAGACCATCTAGCCTTCTTTACTCCTGATGGAGGCTAGAGCATCTAGCCTTCTTTACTCCTGATGGAGGCTTGAGCATCTAGCCTTCTTTACTCCTAATGAAGGCTAGAGCATCTGACCTTCTTTACTCCTGATGGAGGCTAGAGCATCTAGCCTTCTTTACTCCTGATGGAGGCTAGAGCATCTAGCCTTTGATGGAGGCTAGAGCATCTAGCCTTCTTTACTCCTGATGGAGGCTAGACCATTTTTTCCCTCAAGTGAGTAAATAAAAGTTGACCATTGGAAAGTCGTTGTATTCTTCTATGTCAGGTGAGAGAGTTCATCTTTATCTTTCTTCTTCTTTCCAAGGCTGACATTGTTAGTGATCAGTAGCTGCTAAGTCTCACTCACCTCTACACTCGTGGGAAAGGAAGCTAATGAGAGGGTTTTTTTTCTTCTTCGTGGCCCCTCATCAGATACTTGACTCCATTAAGGTTATAGTGTACATGTATCAGCAGCTTTGCACATCAATTGTGCAATATTGCATTACTGAACTGTAATGGGTCGATTCACTTGCTCCCTCAGTTCCCCTGTGGTCGCTGTATTTCAACAGTCTGATATAGGCAAGGGGAGGGTACGAAGTGGTTCAATAGCTTTACAAACTGGTTCAATAGCTTCTCCTTGTTTCAACAGCCTGACATAGGCTGGGGAGGATACAAACTGGTTCAATAGCTTATCCTCTACTCTCTGTTTCAACAGCTGACATAGGCTGGGGAAGGTACAACCTGCTTCTCCTCTACTCTCTGTTTCAACACCTGACATAGGCTGGAGAAAAAGCTACAAATTGTCCCCCCCCACATCTACTAGGCAACATTCTGGAGCACCTAAAGGACCTAAACGTCCACTCCAGTTATGTATTTATGTGCCATGCAAAATCCAACTTCAGCCTACAAATTAATAGATTATGGACAAAAATAAAAGGCATCACTTTTTTGGGGTATGTGGTCATCACTAGCTAAAGGGCTCTTACAGAGTTCAGGAGCCAGTTGGTACAACTAGCCTCATCCACTGTGCTATTAAGTCTGAATGTCTCCCTCTCTCTGTTCCTGGTCGCTTCTTGGAAGCCAAAGCAACTGCCAAAGCTGTGGAGGAGTACCCTTACTCAGAAGGAGCTGCTTATGCACAGGAGGAAAGAGAAGGAAGCTCTGTGAGAAGCAGTCAACATCTGCTGTCCTCATCACAGACTCAGCATCTGCTGTCCTCATCACAGACTCAGCATCTGCTGACATCATCACAGGTCAGCATCTGCTGACATCATCACAGACTCAGCATCTGCTGACATCATCACAGAGTCGACTACATTAACCGAACAGAAGCATGAAAATATATCCCCGTATTGATCCAGTTAGCAGAACAGCATACAGAACAGCATATAGACAGAGTAAGTATGGTATATTACGCCAGGGATGAAATTCATCTGTGAACATTTGTGAATGTGGTATCCTCAGCTTCACATTGATAGGCCAGAGTGCATGGCATAAAAAAATAGTGCTAAGAATGGAGTTGGTAAGGTGTGGTATGCAGCGTAGTGAGGTATATATATATATTATTTTAATTCAAGATTTTCCAGGATAGGAAGTGGGACCATAAATGTTGTGAGGACCATCCTAATAGTACATTAGTCAGCACCCACCACTAGCGAGTGCCCCTAGGCTACGAGGACCATCATGCACTTGCATTAGTCAGCACCTACCACTAGCGAGTGCCCCTAGGCTACGAGGACCATCATGCACATGCATTAGTCAGCACCAACCACTAGCGAGTGCCCCTAGGCTACGAGGAACATCATGCGCATGCATTAGTCGGCACCCATCACTAGCGAGTGCTTTTTCCTGCGACCTAGGAAACTGGGTGGGTGCACGTAAATGAGCTAGAGTAAGCACATACACAATGCCAGACAAACGACAACAAAAAAGGAAAGGAAAGTGAAGCGAAGGGAAAGGAGAGTGAAGGGAAAGGAGAGTGATGAAGATCATCTGCTGACGTGGAAGTTTCAGTGGAGAGGATAAAGGACAACTGTGGCTAAAGCAGAGGGACATAAAAACAACTTGAACTATCACCTCAAGCTAGCTGAAGCAGTGTGCGTGTGGATGTTGATGCGTTGTGTAGTCATTTAGAGCCAGCAAGCTGACTGGTTTCATGATACAAGCAACAAAGCAGATACAAGCAACAAAGCACATGTAACCAGCGTCCCCGCAACTAATGGGCGCTATAGACTTGCTGGTGTTTTTCATTTGTTGCGTTTCAAACAAAATCTGCAAATGCAAAACTGATTTGTCGCCATCAAAATTTGGTCTGTCCACCTCGGCCACAACCAATAGCTGCTAAACCAGAGTCTAAACCACAGTCAATATAATTTTGGTTTGCCTCAGAAATTCCCTTCCATTAAGATTACCTACAAGCAAGCAACTGCTCAGGTGAGCACCACTTCCCCAAGTGGCTGGCTCTCCATGTAGAAGTGCAATGCTTAGGAACATATGGCAACACAACGACTGGACTGGTAGTGAAATTAACCAAATGTGTCAATAACAACCCTGTCTCTATAAATATAAGCTATTTCAGAAGTGTCAATAATAGACCTGTCTCTACAAAGCTATTTCTCAGAATTATCAATAACTAACCATCTCTAAAAATAGAAGCTATTTCGCACAATGGAAGCTATTTCTGAAGCTATTTCTGAAGTGTCAATAACAAACCTGTCTCCACAAAGAAACATTTCTGTTGAGTTTCTTGTTCTATATTCGCTAGTGTCTGCTAGCTCCATGAGGCATGCGTATTGGCATAATTTGCAAGAAGGGCAGGAATACATGCGGTGAATATAGCCACCAGGTTCTCGCGACTCCACTGCCAAAATTCTGCAGCGGTACTTCCCTAATGACATCACATGATTGTGCAAATTAGCACATGTGCATGGCAATGCTGACACCTGGCGCCACAGTACTGCACACTCAGCATTGTTCACATTCCACCTGCACAGGAAAACCTGGCGTCCGAAATCTCCCCCTCCCTCTCCCACGAAGACACGTCTGGATCGCAAGACTGTGAGGGCCTCCCAGCGTCAACATCTTGAAGATAATGTTCCTCAGGACGCTGTTTTAGAATTTGAATTGACCTGAAGAATGCTGATCATGTTGTGATTACATGCGGAGAAGAGGCTGTGTAAGTGACGTGTCAACTGACGCTAGGCAACAACAACTAATTACCACAACACTTGGTTGCTAAGCAGGGCACTCATAGCCTCAGTCAGCCAGAAAATGGCTAATCAACGCCGAGCAGCGGCTTAGCAAGCAAAGCTCGTGTGCAAAAGTAATCAATTTCTTGTAGGTACGGATGAGGGAGTATACGGGGCTAGTTAGAAGGAATGGCGAGTGGTTGGACTGTTGCTGAGCAGAGCCTGGAAGGTGTTTATGTGGACATCCTGTCTATCATCTTGTCTCTAGAGATGGCCTTTTGAGGAGGCATAGTTTAGTATACACACAAAGTGTTTTTGGGGGAATAGAACCGGAGGTTACTAGGGCACAGGCTATATGGGGAGTGACCAAATATACCCGGACAAACATGTCCCAAGTTCTACTACTGTAGTTGCGATCGTCGGCCATTCTTAAAATAAAACAAATTGCCATTCCGCCTGTTGCTTTTGAGACAGGCCACCTGGAGCATCATGGTGACAGTAGATTGCAGCTTTCTGTTGGTGCAGAGATGGAAGCTGATAGTGATCAAGTGCAGTCTAAGTCTGGGGAGAAGCCGGCAGTGCCATCCCCAACATAGAGTAATACAAGGTCAGACAGAGGTCACTTGATTTCTATTGACCACTTTTGAAGTTTCAACTTTAATGTATGACAGCTAGGGCTAGGGCTAGGGTGAGCATAATGTGCATAGCCTTTGGTACAGATCCTTGCTTAGCTTAGCAACAGCTTGTGTAGTATAACAAGTTAAATCCATGGATCTGCAATTGGAACGAGTCGTGCAGAAATAGCAATTCTTCGATGTTTGTTACTCACTGCAGGGCTAAGGTTGGAACAGAAGGAGAAATGTGGCATTAGTTGTATACTTTATGCAGTGTTGCCATAGTGTTGGATTTTATCCAAACTGTTTGGATTTTTGACCCTTAAATTTTCTGTTTGGATTTTATTTTTATCAATAATTTTGGATTTTTCATCATTAGAAAATTGTTTGACATTTCATGCATATCAGACCATGTGCAGCCTATTTCAAAACCACTCTGTGGTATTAGCTGAGTGTGGTCATTTTGTGGTCACCTGGTCTATGCAGGAATATTCATGTGGTCACTTGGTCTGTGCAGGAATATTCATGTGGTCACTTGTCTATCAATGCTTGTACACAGATAATGATAGAGAACAAGGTCTACCAATGCTTGTGCACAGATAATGATAGAGAACAAACTTGGTCTGTGCAGGAATATTCATGTGGTCATTCATGTGGTCACTGCAGGACTGTGCAGGAATATTCCTGCACAGTCCTGTGTTACGTGGTCAACTGGTCTGTGCAGGAATATGCCTGCAGAGCCAGAACCTTTGATCTATGTGCATGCTCATGCATGAGCTATCTGGTTGGGTATTTAAAGCCTGATTTGTGCAAGAGTTAGAATCTTTCACAGTGTCTTCAGAACCCAGTACTTCAAGGTTACCAGAAGAAGATTCTTCAGATATTGATTCTGACTCTGATAATGAGGTTTCACAAATTGACATTGACAGTCAAATCTCTACATCTATCAGGTCTTCTAAGTCTGCAAAAAAGCGATTGTGTGTCTATCGTAGACAGTATGCAAAGACTTTCCCATGGGCCACAACTTCGAGAAAGGGATCTTCTTTTGCCTTCTGTATGAAGTGCTCTTGTGATATAAACCTTGGAAGAGGTGGTACTAGAGATCTCAAGACATCATGGAAACGAAATTACACAAACACTCAGAAAAAGATGGTGTGGGTGTACTGCCTCTAGTCCTACTTTGGGCCAATAAGAGAGGAGTCTGTAATACGTGCAGAAGTACTCTTCCGCATATTTCCTTGGAGAGCACCATCTTGCCTTTCAATTGGGAGATCATTGTACCATAACTATTCAAGTTGTTGTTTCCTGATTCTTCTATTGCTAAAGACTTTAAGTGCAGTCGTACTAAAGCAACAGCTGTGTTGAAAGTTATTGCCCAGGATTGTTGGAAAAACATTTCTGCAGCAGTTAGAGAGACTAAATACTTCAGCCTCCAAACTGATGAGACAACTGATATTACCGTTACACAACAAACTGCTATTATGCTTCGATTCTTCGATAACACCCAAGGACAGGTGAGATGTGTCTTCTTTGCCTTAGAGAGTGTAGAGAGGGCAACTGCAGAGCTGCTATTTAACGCAATTGATAAGCATTTTCAAGAATCCACTACCCTCCTTTATGATAATCTTGTCGGATTAGGTTTAGGTACAGATGGGGCCAATATAATGTCGGGAGCACGAAATTCAGTGATGTTACGGTTACGATGTAAGCAGCCAGCTTTAGTTGCTCTTCTTAGTTGCTCTTCATTGTCATTGTCACATAGCAGCAAATGAGGCCTGCAAAGTCTTGCCTGATGAATTGGAAGATCTGACAACTGATGTATGGTATTATTTCCAGAAGAGCCCAAGGAGGCTGCGACAGTTTGAAGAATTTCAGAGTTTTGTGGAATGCAAGCCACACAAGTTGTTAAAAGCATGCCAAACACGATGGCTCAGCTTGTGTAAATCGTCTTATAAAGCAATATGAAGCCTTACTCTCATACTTTCGAAGTACTGAGGATAAGCAGGCAGTAGTGAGAAGAGTAAACATTGTACTTGAAAAGCCTCTGACCAAAGCTTACTTGCTCTTTCTACGTTCTGCATTACCAATTGTTAATAATTTCAACAGGTACATGCAGCAGCAATCTCCAATTCTTCATATTCTCTCCAAGAGCTCGATGGCTTAATACGAAAATAATTCTGAGCTGAACATGTTTCACAAGTGTGTATTGATAACTCAGAAGAGTATCTCCCTTTACACGAAGTTTTCGTAGGTCACAACACACTATCATACCTTGAAGAAGAGGATGGATTATCATCTGAAGATGTGAGAAAATTTAGGGAGACTATCCAAGCTTGGTGGATTGCTGCAGCCAAGGGAGCTGTCAAACAATTACCTATGAGTCACAAGTTACTCTCCAATCTCAAATGGCTTCAACCAGGCTTACAACAATACAGTATGGCTGGTCAGGTGCTTGCTGCAGCAGAGTGTGTTCCTCAGGTAGTTCAAGTTGGTGACAAACCCAGCCTTCAAGAGGAATTTATGGATTTCTGCACATCGCCATTACCTCCTAAAGTCACGGCCATCACAGAGGTGGATAAAGTATTGGCATGCAATCAGCCAAATCAAAGACTGCTTGGAAACCGAGTATCGCTACTCCACATTGGTAAAACTCGCAAAAGCCATTCTAGTTATATATACCCCATGGCAATGCTGATACCGAACGTTTATTCAGCCACATTGGTCTCAACAAAACGAAGCACAAATTTCTACATTAAATTCACTTTTAACAGTGCAATTCAATGTTCCTCAAAAATGCTATGAATTTAAACCAAACACTGACATGAACACACTTTAGTATGTTATTTCTCATGAAATTGTTGTTTGGATTTTGTTTGGAATTTTTGTTGCCAAATTTTTTGGATAACACAGGCGAGTAATTTGGATATTACCAAAAGAAATTATGGCAACACTGTTTATGTTAGAACAGAGGTACCCGGGCTTTACCCGGGACATTAAAATCAATTCTGGGCTCCTGGAAGATCAGCTAGCATGGAATTCAAGTCTTGAGTGTGAGTGTATGTGTGTGTGTAAACAGGAAGTGTCATAGAGCCCTTCTTCATCCATATATATATATTATATGCACACACCCATACATGTACATACATACACACACACTTTCCCAAATTAGAGATGAAGCTTAATGACAGAAGGACACTCTAATTAACCCCCCCCCAAATAATACTGGCACATGAAGCTCCTCCCATGTCACGTACACATAAAAGAGGTGTGGTATGTGTATGAGGCGTAGCAAGACAGAGGCGTGCTTCATCCCTCCTCTCCGTTGCCCACCTTGCAACTCAAACCTTCCCCATGATAATGACACAGTGATATGATCGAGTCAAACAAGTCATTGTCAGTCACATGACAGACACATGAGATTGGCAGGATAGTGCACATGATAGTCATGTGACAACCACATGAGTACCATACCACACATGTGTGTTAGAGTCTCGCATTGCTATCTATTCTTTGTTGTTCTCGTGTTCTTGAACAACACATGCCGTCCATCATAGCAGCTAATGTTTGTGAGGCCATTGCTGGCTCCCAGCTTGAGTTCTAAGAGTACCCTTAAAAAGACTCTGGTCTCGGTGATGTATGTGGCTATGTAGATGTGTGTTCTCTTCTGGCATCCCACTCTGTCTATTTAAATATTATTGCTCAGCTTCCCTACACTCTCATAACACGGCCATTTTTTTCTCAGCCTGTGTTGATGTTGTTATGCTAATTCAGGGATTTCCTGCGCTCTCCTTGCATCTCTGCTGTCTGTACACGCGTTTGCTTCCCAGGGCCTTCCCCTCTCACCTTCTTCTTGCTGATTAGACATTTCTTGCTATTTTTTACCCACACAAATCCACAAGGTATTGTTTATCTTCCCTCAGCCTCTGCTCCCACTGGTCTGAGATCCTTCCTCAACCTGTTGCTCACATTTAGCCTCTGCTCCCACTGGTCTGGGCTCCCTACTCCACCTGTTGCTCACATTTAGCCTCTGCTCCCACTGGTCTGGGCTCCCTACTCAACCTGTTGCTCACATTTAGCCTTTGCTCCCACTGGTCTGGGCTCCCTACTCAACCTGTTGCTCACATTTAGCCTCTGCTCCCACTGGTCTGAGGTCCTTCCTCAACCTGTTGCTCACATTTAGCCTCTGCTCCCACTGGTCTGGGCTCCCTACTCCACCTGTTGCTCACATTTAGCCTCTGCTCCCACTGGTCTGGGCTCCCTACTCAACCTGTTGCTCACATTTAGCCTTTGCTCCCACAGGTCTGGGCTCCCTACTCAACCTGTTGCTCACATTTAGCCTCTGCTCCAGGTCCTTCCTCAACCTGTTGCTCACATTTAGCCTCTGCTCCCACTGGTCTGGGCTCCCTACTCAACCTGTTGCTCACATTCAGCCTCTGCTCCCACTGGTCTGGGCTCCCTACTCAACCTGTTGCTCACATTTAGCCTCTGCTCCCACTGGTCTGAGGTCCTTCCTCAACCTGTTGCTCACATTTAGCCTCTGCTCCCACTGGTCTGGGCTCCCTACTCAACCTGTTGCTCACATTCAGCCTCTGCTCCCACTGGTCTGAGATCCTTCCTCAACCTGTTGCTCACATTTAGCCTCTGCTCCCACTGGTCTGGGCTCCCTACTCAACCTGTTGCTCACATTCAGCCTCTGCTCCCACTGGTCTGGGCTCCCTACTCAACCTGTTGCTCACATTTAGCCTCTGCTCCCACTGGTCTGGGCTCCCTACTCAACCTGTTGCTCACATTCAGCCTCTGCTCCCACTGGTCTGGGCTCCCTACTCAACCTGTTGCTCACATTTAGCCTCTGCTCCCACTGGTCTGAGGTCCTTCCTCAACCTGTTGCTCACATTTAGCCTCTGCTCCCACTGGTCTGGGCTCCCTACTCAACCTGTTGCTCACATTCAGCCTCTGCTCCCACTGGTCTGAGATCCTTCCTCAACCTGTTGCTCACATTTAGCCTCTGCTCCCACTGGTCTGGGCTCCCTACTCAACCTGTTGCTCACATTCAGCCTCTGCTCCCACTGGTCTGGGCTCCCTACTCAACCTGTTGCTCACATTTAGCCTCTGCTCCCACTGGTCTGGGCTCCCTACTCAACCTGTTGCTCACATTTAGCCTCTGCTCCCACTGGTCTGGGCTCCCTACTCAACCTGTTGCTCACATTTAGCCTCTGCTCCCACTGGTCTGAGATCCTTCCTCAACCTGTTGCTCACATTTCTCTCAGCCTTTGCTCCCACTGGTCTGGGCTCCCTCCTAAATCTGTTGCTCTCACATTTCGCTCAGCAGTTAGCTGTTCATGCTGGCCCCTCCAGCTTTGACCCTTTCAGCTATAATGTTATAATGTACGTCTGCACATGCTCAGTCTGATACCATAAATAATTTTTTTCCCTCTCAAGGAGCTAATTCGTGGTTTTCACAACTTAGTCCTAGAGTGAAAATTGTGCATGAAACCATTTGGTGTAATAATAAGGTCCAGTCAAAGATTATTCCGTGAAACAATTCGGTACAGCAATCTTCAAAACTTAGCTCCTTGAAAAACAAGCAGCCACGATAGGCCAGTGACCAGCTGCCATTGTTCTCACGCATGCACTTGGAGGACATACAATATGTAGACACAGAGACACTTCCAACACGCTGTTTCTTGTCATATTGGTGCCGAAACAAAAAAATTAAGTCAACAGATGTGTGTTATTGGTTGTTGGGCATCATTGGTTATTAGGCACTAGTTCATACACATGTATCATTAAAATTATGCACTTATCAAGTCATGTGACACCACACTGTATTCTTAGTACAGGTCATGTGACCAACACAGTATTCTTAGATTCTTCAACTCGATTTTCTTGACTAGACTTGTTCAACCAAACCAGCAGAAACTGGCCAGTGGGGAGAGAGGTTGGCAGGTAGATGGAGGCACCATGCAGTGTTATAAAGCACCTGTTCAACATAACAGCTACATAGGTTTCACAACTCTACACAGACTTTTGTATGTAGTTTCCATTGAGAGACCCTTTGAGACCACTTCAGTATGCAGCTGCTCTGTGGTCAGTGGAGATGGCTTGGAACAGGATCAGGGTAGCGAGTGGTTTCACCAAACAAATATATATTATTTGTTTCCTAAATGGAATTGTAGGGCGGTTAGAGTTCCACTCGACTACCACATGGTGCAGTGGCCCTGAGGGATTCTACGGTCATTAAAATATGGTTCAACCTTATTGTCAGTGGAAACTTTGGTGAACAGCTGCCTGCTAATTGCATCCCATGGTGCATAATCCATCCTTTGATGAAGCCAAGCTTCTTTCTTGGTCAAACCTCCTCCTCCTTCTCTAGCTTGCCTCTTGTGGGATTTGCTCAGACGCGTCAAGGCCTCATCCATCCATCTTGCTCATCTTCTTTGTTAAAAAAAAAAAAAATGGGAGAGCTAAATAGTGGAAGTGATTCTTCATTCATTCATGTCCTCAGCTCTGAGTGGGGAAGATTGGCCGCCCTCTTGTGAGGTGGTGACTGGGCCCAACAAATGGAGAGGCAGGCATTGTAATTTAAACAGGAGACATCATATGAAGCAAGGGAAATGAGGTTCAAAAGCATATTAGCATTGAGAACCAAAAGTTTGACCCTTACCTCTTGCATAGACGTCGGCCTTCTGTGGATTATTCTCAGGGTAGTCCAGCCTGCAAGTGGCTCCACAAGCTAAGGATAGAAGGTGGTGCTGGTCTGGTCCGCACTGGTGGCAATTATTCCATCCTTGTTCACTTCTACAACGGCACATTGTACAGCTCGACGACCCTGTCAATCTCTGGAGCACTTGCACTATATTTTGGTGTGAGGTGTGTCTGGATGCACGACACCAATTAAGCCTTGCTTACATGTGGGGACGAGGGGTTGGCTCCAAGCCCACTTAAATTTAGCCCGGGCACCTATTGATGTGGGCTAGCTAACTGGGTTGTTTTTTAATCTGGATTGAGGGTGTTTGCACGTAACTGGACCAGGGTTGGAACTAGGGGCGAAGGCCGAAGGCCTTGTCCAAACACGGCTTTTAGTCATGCAGAGCCCGACCCTTTACCAAGTCAGTTGGAATTTGGTAAAGGGTCTGGCTACACGAGGCTAAGCATCAGAGTTGTGCAACAACGCTGCAACTACATTGCAGCACGATGAGTCCACCACTCGTGTGAACCATCCTTTACCAGACGTTCAGATATGCAAGAGGACCGACTCGTGCCCATTCACATAAATGACCTATGGGGGGGGGGGGGTTGTTCCACTGCATTCGTGTGGCAAGCTACAAGAGAGAAGGGCCAATTTATGCTGGCGCAGAAATTGTATGGTCACTAGTATTGAGTTCAGGGGTGGACTAACCTCAGGCCCAAGTAGACTGCCGAGAGCAACGCATTCCTGATGCCCCAACTTCTGTGCAGAATTATCTGATGACGCTACAATGACTCTATAATGTTGTTTCTATACCTATTGAGGCAGCTTGACGTGTTCCACAAGAACGTGGGTGTTTGTGTAGCGCCTTCTTATTTCTAGCTTGTTAAGGGGGGGATCTACTATTTGGTAGGCTTTTTATTTTATCCCTCAGATATTTTTTCTTCTCCTTCACCCAGAGCTAGAAATAACAGGCGGTCATCAGTCATTTTCTGAGCAATTCACCAATTTGTCCGACCAAATCACTACTTGCTCTGCCAGATTGTCCTAACAGCAAATAACAAGCTAAGTGGCTACTACTAGTCAGCTGCTTAGTGTTGCAGCTGCAGTGGTTACCAAGAAGTAAAATTCACTTAGTTGTGAAAAAAGAAAAAGTAGGGGGGAAAAACATAGTGTGGTTAGCTAATAGCATGCAGTGCGTGCCCTTGGCTAATTGTATCCCTAGGCTAATTGCAATGTACTAGGCTGAGGTCTGGTGATTGTAGGAAACAGCTGAGCTAGGTACAAATGATTTCAATGCTGATTGTAGCATTGAGTTATGGTAACTAGACCAAACCAGTGGCCAGGAGGAAGTACAGGAAGAAAGCCTGCTACTGCTACACCAAGCATCTCAGCATCAGTAGTGAATGAAGATGAAGAGAATGAGTCAGACAGAAGTAGTGAGTCTGGTGACAATCTTCCTTTAGAAGACTGGGATAACTGGATGGAGAACATGCAGTGACATTTTTGTCTTACTTAACTATGCTGTATTATCATTTGTTTTTGGTTTTATGAATCATACTATTATTATTGCAAGTATACTAACATTTAGTAGAAGTATAATGACTGACCAATATTAGAAAATGACCTAGCAAATCTTATTATGCTAGGACATCATGTCCTACCAACATTAAACCTTATTTCTAGCTCTGTTCACCATTCTATACCTTCACTAGTATACTAACTGCATTTCATTCAACTCATTATTGTCAGCCATTCTTGAGTTGTGATACTTTTTAGCCACCCATTTCATGGCATACATCTCGAGAAATGAATAAGTGGACAAAGTAAAACTGATGGTTAGGACTTTGGAGCTCCATAAATTCTGCACACTTTACTCTATGACCATGAATGATAGATAGCTCGAATGATAGATCTCTCTGTGTGCTCTCTTTTATTGTTGCTTAGGTACAATCAACCCAAGTTACATGCTGTCAAAGTTGGGGGCCTCAAAACCAAGTGTTCTGCATTTCTAACTCCTAATTGGAAAGTGCAAGAAGTTGCAATTAGCACCAGTGGCAGACACTCTATACAATAAGTGTTATAATTAGGCGTTAAAATGTAAGTAAGTGGTCAAGCCATGGGTGGTGAATTAACATATTTTACTTAAATAATTATGTGCAGTAGGAATGAATTAATGACATATGAATTAATGACATATACACAATTTTTTTATTAAACTTCCTTATTGAGGTCCCTGGACATCCTAGCCCAATTACTATACACCAGCACTAGCTGTATGATGACCTGAAGTGTACACTAGCACTAACAGCACTCACTCTGCAGCTCCTGGTGTAAGCTTGTGGCATTGCAGCTCCTGGTGTGGTGTAAGCTTGTGGCATTGCTCAGCCTGCAGCTCCTGGTGTAAGCTTGTGGCATTGCTCAGCCTGCAGCTCCTGGTGTAAGCTTGTGGCATTGCTTAGCCTGCAGCTCCTGGTGTAAGCTTGTGGTATTGCTCAGCCTGCAGCTCCTGGTGTGGTGTAAGCTTGTGGCATTGCTCAGCCTGCAGCTCCTGGTGTAAGCTTGTGGCATTGCTCAGCCTGCAGCTCCTGGTGTAAGCTTGTGGCATTGCTCAGCCTGCAGCTCCTGGTGTAAGCTTGTGGCATTGCTCAGCCTGCAGCTCCTGGTGTAAGCTTGTGGCATTGCTCAGCCTGCAGCTCCTGGTGTAAGCTTGTGACATTGCTAAGCCTGCAGCTCCTGGTGTAAGCTTGTGGCATTGCTCAGCCTGCAGCTCCTGGTGTAAGCTTGCAGCATTTGGTATCAAGTGTGCAAATATCCACAGACTATGTTTGAGGGGTTAAAGATTTGCAAACAGTGATGAAAATAAAAGATCATTTACAGAGGGTAATATTTGTGGATTGCGTGGCATACAATAGAAGCCACACCCTGCTCTGCTATGCTTCGTCATACGAAAAAAAGAAACCCTCAAATATTCTATAAGATTTTTTTTTTTTAAGAGTATACGGAAAAGTATGACTGATTTTGAAACCATTAGAATTGTCCCTGGAGTGGGTGGGATTTGTCCAGCGTAAGGAAATGAAGGCTTCACGTAACTGGTCCATTCGTATGTATGCTTTTACAGCAGAGAAAGATCAAGTGCATGGGGTCGAGGGTGCATTAGAAATTTGCTGTATGTTGCTGTACCATGCATGGCAATGGAGAACCCCATGATTAACAATGATCACTTCTACAAATCTGCATCGAGAAACCACGTTCACTACAAGCTAAGCTTGGGGCAGAACAATGGCGAGAGTAACAATGCTACGATCTCACGTTAAGACAATTATTTTTAACCCTCTCCACTGCACCTTCGCTCACCACACAATGCCTTACACTCATCACTAGTTGGCCAGCGAAGCTCCAGGTGCATTGCCCCCACAGGATACACAACTAGGAATTCATGAACCACAATAATCGAGATCAAGTATCGAGGTCATCGGCTTTCACTTTAAGAGAGGGGGGAAATGCTTGCGACCTCTCTCACACATACACATGCACACTTTACCTTTAAAGATGTGCTCGTTCGCTCGTATGACCCTTCGCCGAATCACCTGCAAGCTTATAAACCGTGGTTGGTTTCATCGGGTTCTTTGAGACTATCAGCACCAATTGGGGCTTTTAACACCGGGCAAACGTTCGGTGTGTGATCCACTACTTGGACAGCACCGCATGCATAGGTTGAAGACCCTTCTATACCAATTCCGAGGAGAAACTCAGCCTAGGCCTGGCTCTGGAGGAGAACAAATGGCGTACGGTCCAGTTGGTAACCTGGGTGGTCGAGGGAGCTCAAATCAAGAAGTGGAGGCTGGTATGTACATATCTTGTTGGCTGCACCATCTTCTTGTCTGCCAGTTGGGTGAGCGTGAGCAGTGAAGTGGCAGCCATTCAAATGATGGGGAGCATCTGTTCTGATGATGGGAACAATGTGGTCCTGAGTCTTCCATGATTGATAATGATCAGTGTGCGCAGGGCAAGCTTATGACCCATACACACACATGCATACACACACACACACACACACACACACATGCATCCACACACACACATGCATCCACACACACACACACACACATGCATCCACACACACACACACATGCATCCACACATACACATGCACACACATGCATGCACGCACACACACACATGCATCCACACACACACACACACATGCATCCACACACACACACATGCATCCACACACACACACACACACACATGCATCCACACACACACACACACACATGCATGCACACACACACATGCATGCACACACACACACATGCATCCACACACACACATGCATCCACACACACACACATGCACACACACACACATGCACACACACACACACATGCATCCACACACACACATGCATGCACACACACATGCATCCACACATGCACACACATGCATGCACGGACACACACGCATGCACACATGCATCCACACATACACATGCACGCACACACACACACATGCATGCACACACACACACATGCATCCACACACACACATGCATGCACACACACACATGCATCCACACATACACATGCACACACATGCATCCACACACACACATACACATGCATCCACACACACACATGCATGCACACACACACACACGCATGCACACACACACACACATGCACACCTGCTTCCTCAGCAGCTGCCGCTTGTGAGTTATTTTCCACATGCAGTTGGTGTTCTATATTTTATTGCATATAAAATGTTGCGATCTCCTGACGATCTCCTGACGTGTATAAAAATTTGTCTAAAATCTACCCCTGGCCCTATCTCTAATTTTGATTCTACCCCCTGACCCTGACCCAGCCATGAGGTGACTGCTGCTAGTGAGTATCTAGGCTCAGTTTGTGGCAAGCCCAAGATGCTCGAGTGCCCGGGTTCTGCTGAGCTGGCCCCATTAGACACCTAGTTACGAGTGCCTAGGCCCAGCTTACCGAGAGTCACCCCTGCACCTAACATCATCAAGCACAAATACTCACTTTCAAATTAAACTATTAAACTCCACCTCTACTCCCACATCAAGACTACAGGCATGACATACCTGGAGCCAATTAGGCCTGAAGAGCAGGATATGTATGTGGGAATAAGCTGTAGTGAAGCTACGTAGTGTTGAATTGTCACCAACTCCCCCCCCCCCCCAAACTAGAGTGCATTCCGACACCAGCCTATGATAAGCAGGTGGGAATGAGAGGTGCAGCACCTAACTTCTTCTGCACTAAGTTCCAGAAGAAGAACTCTGAGGGCAGGAGCGTCCAGTACTACTACCACAACTTTTCCTAGGAACTTGGAACTACCCTGTGATATCCTTAGCTATATCTCCCCACAACACTGCTAGCCCTAATCCTGTATTAGTTTTTCTAGCTGAAGCCATATGGACATATGGTTTATTAAGCAGCCAGACCACGCAACTACTGGGAGCTGCCTGGTGAGCTGACCTTGTCAACTACCAAGGGGACCATACAAGCTATACATCCATTATCTGTTGGTTTTCAGCTCTATTTGTCATGCTCTGGCCACACCCAATGACTCTTTGCAATTTGTCAATATTCGATAATGATGCTCATGTGTGAGTCATAGCTCCCTCTACCTGCTGTATACATCTATACACACCCCTGTATATACATCTATATACCCCTCTATGTACATCTATTCATCCCTGTGTATACATCTATTCATCCCTGTGTATATCATCTATACACCCCTGTATAAACATCTACTCCTCTATGTACATCTATTCATCCCTGTGTATATCATCTATACACCCCTGTATATACATCTACTCCTCTATGTACATCTATACACCCCTGTATATCATCTATACACCCCTGTATAAACATCTACTCCTCTATGTACATCTATTCATCCCTGTGTATATCATCTATACACCCCTGTATATACATCTACTCCTCTATGTACATCTATACACCCCTGTATATCATCTATACACCCCTGTATAAACATCTACTCCTCTATGTACATCTATTCATCCCTGTGTATATCATCTATACACCCCTGTATAAACATCTACTCCTCTATGTACATCTATACACCCCTGTATATCATCTATACACCCCTGTATAAACATCTGCTCCTCTATGTACATCTATTCATCCCTGTGTATATCATCTATAAACCCCTGTATAAACATCTACTCCTCTATGTACATCTATTCATCCCTGTGTATATCATCTATACACCCCTGTATAAACATCTACTCCTCTATGTACATCTATACACCCCTGTATATCATCTATACACCCTTGTATAAACATCTGCTCCTCTATGTACATCTATTCATCCCTGTGTATATCATCTATACACCCCTGTATAAACATCTACTCCTCTATGTACATCTATTCATCCCTGTGTATATCATCTATACACCCCTGTATATACATCTGCTCCTCTATGTACATCTATTCACCCCCGTGTATATCATCTATACACCCCTGTATATACATCTGCTCCTCTATGTACATCTATTCATCCCTGTGTATATCATCTATTCATCCCTGTGTATATCATCTATTCATCCCTGTGTATACACCTGTATATACATCTTGCCATCAAGTAAATTCTCCTGTTGTGACTGGCTAGGTAGATATATGCCACAATCATTCTACCCTCTGCATGTCAAATTCATCCATATATGGTCAGTGAGGTACTACGCATGCACGAGTCGTCTGGTTGTCATGCCAACATTATGGCGCTGCTTTGTCGGCCATTTTGCCGTAGCCTGGCATAATTGTAATTGTGTTTGATGTGTCTTTGATTTAGATGGTATGATAAACTCGTTATTCGGCTTGGTTTAGAGTGAGGTGCAGATTATCTCTAGTCAAGGAGCTCGTATATACATGGCAAGGTGCACATGTGCCAAGCTGTGTACGTACGAGCTCCTCGACTAGAGATAATCCAAACCTCGCCTAGTAGCTTATAATGTACCCTGACCCTGTATTTACATCTCATAATGAATGAATGATATTAATGATATTAACACTAGTAATCACGGATGTAGTTCTTGTATCAGATGCATGACCACTCCCACATCCTTATAATAGAACAGTAGTAATCACAGATGCAGTTCTTGGACCAGATGCCTGACCACTCCCACATTCTCACTTGAACCTTACTGGTAAAACGTCGTTACTGGTAAAAGGTCATTATGCAATTGTAACAAACCCATGTTAAGTTACCGAATCAGACCTGACCACACCCATTTCCTCATTTTACCACTGTGTGTGTATGTGTGTAAAATGAAGTAACTCATTCTTTCTCATGTATCATGTCATTATATTAACACTGTAGATGTCGAGTTACGACAGGAGTTCAGATGGTGACCATTTCCATTTTGGAGTCATTATGAAGTGAAGAGTTGGGTTAGCTCGTTGGCTTCTTGAAGTTCCTGCCATGACAACCACAAGAGTTAAGAGAATGCACTGGTTAACATTAGTCTGCACACTACAGAATATACCTTAAATGTACTTACCCATCCAACCTTTGAACTTTGTTACACAATGTACCCTAAGCAATTATTGGTGTGCACTAAATTGAACTTTTTGTTGGAAAATAAACTTAAGTCCTACAACATTTTCATGAGCATGCAGGTCAATGGGAGAAGTGAACTCGCTCCTTCCTCCTTCAAAGGTCATCATTAGTAATGCAAGGTGTACTTTTCCTCTCCATTAAACCCCCCCCCCCTTTTTTCCTTCCAGATCAAGCTCTTCTCTAAGCTAATTAAGACCATGTCATTAGGAATGAGCGCACTCCTGAAGAGAACAAGTATAAAAAATAAAAACACTCGAGAGAAAAATGCTGGTTGAAAAATGCAGCGAAAAACAAGCCAGTAATTTAATTTCAAAACGCTTCTATAACACTAGCCTTTAATTAAGGTATATAGTGGATATTGGAATGATTCTCACGATTCTCACCTCCTTGCACGCACAGACATTTACCTTGACGATGTCCAGCCCACCAATAAGCTCCCCTTTCACGTACAGCTGTGGGTAGGTGGGCCAGTTGGAGAACTTCTTGAGACCTTGGCGAACCTCTTCGTCGCTCAGAATGTCAAATGTTTCAAACGCCACCCTAAACAAAGTTTAATGATGGTTGCATTATACCCTTGTGTGTGTGTGTGTGTGAGAGAGAGAGAGAGAGAGAGAGAGTGTGTGAGGGTGACTGTGACTGTATCTGCAATGTACCTTTGTACCCATGCACCATAATATGTTCACGCGTAATCACCCATAAAAAATATAAATGGGTCGCCCCGAATGGGTCACCCAAGGAAATGGTTGTTTGAAGATGGAGTGGGATATCAATGGAAAGAGAACTGGCTGCACAGGAGTGAGGTCTGGCTGGTTCGCTGCCAGAGCAAGGATGCTGGACTTCCATCTGACGTAGCTACTCAACTCCTCAACAAGCTCTAGCTATGGAGGTGGATACATCATTATGTCCTGAGGGTGTAGAAACTAAGCTATCTTGGAAAGCTTTAAAAACAAAAACATCATCTGCATGTACTGCTGCTCTCTCGGACAGGGAGTACAAAGGAGAACCTGCTACCAAGTTGGTGTGTCAAGGCGAGCCGGCATGAGGTGTAAACAGCAAATGGAACACTTAGACAGTACGGCCTTAATCTTACTGTGCTTCCCGTCTTCAGGGGAAGCTAGCTCCCACGTCAGGATCCAAGCACTGCAGTGTCATGACAACTAAACCCATAATGTACCCATCAGTACTGTAGACCTTGAGCTAGGGCTAGCATAGGGCTAAGGGGCCTGACCAGTAGCCAGGGTAATGACTAGAGCAATGCAATCCAACAAGGACAAGATTTCTGTATTAAATATATATATATATATATAAATAAATATAAAAATATTAAAAGCCCCAAGGCTTGGCAAGTTACTCAGCTGACCACAAATTGCATTTCTAGTGTTCAGTCATGATGCACCTAATATGGGTTCAGTCATGATGCACCTAATATGGGTTCAATCATAATGCACCTAATATGGGTTCAGTCATAATGCACCTAATATGGGTCATAATGCACCTAATATGGGTTCAGTCATAATGCACCTAATATGGGTTCAGTCATAATGCACCTAATATGGGTTCAGTCATAATGCACCTAATATGGGTTCAGTCATAATGCACCTAATATGGGTTCAGTCATAATGCACCTAATATGGGTTCAGTCATAATGCATCTAATATGGGTTCAGTCATGATGCACCTAATATGGGTTCAGTCATAATGCACCTAATATGGGTTCAGTCATGATGCACCTAATATGGGTTCAGTCATGATGCACCTAAGGGTTCAGTCATGATGCACCTAATATGGGTTCAATCATAATGCACCTAATATGGGTTCAATCATAATGCACCTAATATGGGTTCAGTCATGATGCACCTAATATGGGTACAGTCATAATGCACCTAATATGGGTTCAGTCATAACACCTAATATGGCATGATGCACCTAATATGGGTTCAGTCATGATGCACCTAATATGGGTTCAGTCATGATGCACCTAATATGGGTTCAGTCATAATGCACCTAATATGGGTTCAATCATGATGCACCTAATATGGGTTCAGTCATGATGCACCTAATATGGGTTCAGTCATAATGCACCTAACATGGGTTCAGTCATAATGCACCTAATATGGGTTCAGTCATAATGCACCTAATATGGGTTCAGTCATAATGCACCTAATAGTCATAATGCACCTAATATGGGTTCAGTCATAATGTGATGCACCTAATATGGGTTCTGTCACTTCAGTCATGATGCACCTAATATGGGTTCAGTCATGATGCACCTAATATGGGTACAGTCATAATGCACCTAATATGGGTTCAGTCATGATGCACCTAATATGGGTTCAGTCATAATGCACCTAATATGGGTTCAGTCATGATGCACCTAATAGGTTCAGTCATGATGCACCTAATATGGGTTCAATCATGATGCACCTAATATGGGTTCAGTCATAATGCACCTAATATGGGTTCAGTCATGATGCACCTAATATGGGTTCAGTCATGATGCACCTAATATGGGTTCAGTCATAATCACCTAATATGGGTTCAGTCATGATGCACCTAATATGGGTTCAGTCATGATGCACCTAATATGGGTTCAGTCATAATGCACCTAATATGGGTTCAGTCATAATGCACCTAATATGGGTTCAGTCATAATGCACCTAATATGGGTTCAATCATAATGCACCTAATATGGGTTTAGTCATAATGCACCTAATATGGGTTCAGTCATAATGCACCTAATATGGGTTCAGTCATGATGCACCTAATATGGGTTCAGTCATGATGCACCTAATATGGATTTAGCTATAATGCACCGCTATAATGCAGCTGAACAGTACGGGCATATTGAGTTGGTGCCAGCATAATGCACGTTTTAAGAATGTAAAACTAACTGCACTGGATGTCAACCAATGCCATGTGACAAGACGCTCATGCAAGGCATTTTTCTGTGCAGGAGCTGATCTGCAGATGGTCTCTTTCCTGTTGCATTTAAACTGTTTTCTTCCACCTTCTTTAGCGACCATGAAGTGGGCAGCATTTGAGTGGCTCCTTTGGAAAAGCACCACCGAAACATCATTCAGCAATCTTCTAGTTTACTATACTTGCCGGTACTAATCTTGCCCGTGCTACTGTTGCCCATGCTGCTGCTGTACATATTGTTGGCCGTGGTATTGATACCCTGAGCACAGCAATTGTTGTCCATGCTGTAGTTGCCCGTGCCATTGTTGTCATGCTGTTGTTGTCTATGGTATTGTTGCTCATGGTATTGTTGTCCATGCTGTTGTTACCAGTGCTATTGTTGTCCATGCTGTAGTTGCCCGTGCCATTGTTGTCATGCTGTTGTTGTCTATGGTATTGTTGCTCATGCTATTGTTGTCCATGCTGTAGTTGCCCGTGCCATGCTGTGTTGTCTATGGTAGTGTTGCTCATGCTATTGTTGTCCATGCTGTTGTTGCCCGTGCCGCCATGCTGTGTTGTCTATGGTATTGTTGCTCATGCTATTGTGCTATTGCTGTCCATGCTGCTGTTGTCCGTGCCATGCTGTGTTGTCTATGGTAGTGTTGCTCATGCTTTTGTTGTCCATGCTGTTGTCTATGGTATTGTTGCTCATGCTATTGTTGCTCATGCTATCCCCATGCTGTAGTTGCCCGTGCTATTGTTGTGCTGTAGTTGCCTGTGCTATTGTTGTACATGCTGTAGTTGCCCGTGCTATTGTTGAACATGCTGTAGTTGCCCGTGCCACTATGCTATTGTTGTCTATGGTATTGTTGCTCATGCTGCGTGCTATTGTTGCCCATGCATTTATAGGTTTAGATGACCACTTGGGTTGCTCATGTGTTGCATATGCTTGGCCTTAGCCAGCCAGGCACACAGTCATGCACGGAGAAGAACGACAGGATCATCACAAAATGGACAGAAAGAAGTCGTAACTCACTTGTACTCATCCAGAATGCCGCAGATAGTCCTACTGAACCCACAACGAGGCTCCTAGAACACATAAAGAATGCACTAGGTCATTTCAGTTGCCCTGTGCTCTACGAGTTCCCACCTTAATCCCCACATACATACCTTCTTAGTTCCCTTCATGAAGAGCATGACATTGTGTTGGTTGAGCAAAGCCTTCAGCCTACACAGGTCACGTCCACCACCAACAAAGAGCCCATATAACAACAACAACAACATAAATATTAACATTGTTGCTATACCCCTGCCAGTTGAGCATGGCTGGCTGCTGTCAAGCTGTACAAGTACAAGCAATAGGGCAGATATACCATACCATGGCTGCAGAGTGACCTGACGGGCTTACACATGCAGAGTGACCTGAGGGGCTTCCACATGCAGACTGACCTGAGGGGCTTCCACATGCAGCCTGACCTGAGGGGCTTCCACATGCATGACCTGAGGGGCTTCCACATGCAGACTGACCTGAGGGGCTTCCACATGCAGACTGACCTGAGGGGCTTCCACATGCAGACTGACCTGAGGGGCTTCCACATGCATGACCTGAGGGGCTTCCACATGCAGACTGACCTGAGGGGCTTCCACATGCAGACTGACCTGAGGGGCTTCCACATGCAGACTGACCTGAGGGGCTTCCACATGCAGACTGACCTGAGGGGCTTCCACATGCAGACTGACCTGAGGGGCTTCCACATGCAGACTGACCTGAGGGGCTTCCACATGCATGACCTGAGGGGCTTCCACATGCAGACTGACCTGAGGGGCTTCCACATGCAGACTGACCTGAGGGGCTTCCACATGCAGACTGACCTGAGGGGCTTCCACATGCAGACTGACCTGAGGGGCTTCCACATGCAGACTGACCTGAGGGGCTTCCACATGCAGAGTGACCTGAGGGGCTTCCACATGCAGACTGACCTGAGGGGCTTCCACATGCAGACTGACCTGAGGGGCTTCCACATGCAAAGTGACCTGAGGGGCTTCCACATGCAGAGTGACCTGAGGGGCTTCCACATGCAGAGTGACCTGAGGGGCTTCCACATGCAGACTGACCTGAGGGGCTTCCACATGCAGAGTGACCTGAGGGGCTTCCACATGCATGACCTGAGGGGCTTCCACATGCAGACTGACCTGAGGGGCTTCCACATGCAGACTGACCTGAGGGGCTTTCACATGCAGACTGACCTGAGGGGCTTCCACATGCAGACTGACCTGAGGGGCTTCCACATGCAGACTGACCTGAGGGGCTTCCACATGCAGACTGACCTGAGGGGCTTCCACATGCAGACTGACCTGAGGGGCTTCCACATGCAGACTGACCTGAGGGGCTTCCACATGCAGCCATGCAGTGACCTGAGGGGCTTCAACATGCAGACTGACCTGAGGGGCTTCCACATGCAGACTGACCTGAGGGGCTTCCACATGCAGACTGACCTGAGGGGCTTCCACATGCAGACTGACCTGAGGGGCTTCCACATGCAGACTGACCTGAGGGGCTTCCACATGCAGACTGACCTGAGGGGCTTCCACATGCAGACTGACCTGAGGGGCTTCCACATGCAGACTGACCTGAGGGGCTTTCACATGCAGACTGACCTGAGGGGCTTCCACATGCAGACTGACCTGAGGGGCTTCCACATGCAGACTGACCTGAGGGGCTTCCACATGCAGACTGACCTGAGGGGCTTCCACATGCAGACTGACCTGAGGGGCTTCCACATGCAGACTGACCTGAGGGGCTTCCACATGCAGACTGACCTGAGGGGCTTCCACATGCAGAGTGACCTGAGGGGCTTCCACATGCAGACTGACCTGAGGGGCTTCCACATGCAGACTGACCTGAGGGGCTTCCACATGCAGAGTGACCTGAAGGGCTTCCACATGCAGACTGACCTGAGGGGCTTCCACATGCAGACTGACCTGAGGGGCTTCCACATGCAGACTGACCTGAGGGGCTTCCACATGCAGACTGACCTGAGGGGCTTCCACATGCAGACTGACCTGAGGGGCTTCCACATGCAGCCTGACCTGAGGGGCTTCCACATGCAGCCTGACCTGAGGGGCTTCCACATGCAGAGTGACCTGAGGGGCTTCCACATGCAGAGTGACCTGAGGGGCTTCCACATGCAGCAGTGACCTGAGGGGCTTCCACATGCAGCCTGACCTGAGGGGCTTCCACATGCAGCCTGACCTGAGGGGCTTCCACATGCAGAGTGACCTGAGGGGCTTCCACATGCAGAGTGACCTGAGGGGCTTCCACATGCAGACTGACCTGTGGGGCTTCCACATGCAGAGTGACCTGAGGCTAACACCTTCAATTGCCAGCTGCTACTTAGCAGTGGTGTATTTTTACATTATAAAGAGCCTTGTGCTAGTTTTCATCCTTTGAAAATTCCCCCTCTTGCAGTAGAGGCAGTCCTTCAAATACTCATCTTCCCCCACCCTAGCCTCAAATATGTGAAATTACCAAGTAGTAGTAGTAGTAGTAGTAGTAATAGTAAATATAAACAACAACGTCACAGCAAGTATTATTATTCTCAATGAACTCTCAGTTGACATAAACTCAGTTGACATAAAACATAAAAATCACCTTCTCAATAATCAACTCGACTCCAATTTTTATTCACTCGAGTCTCGACTAGTCTTCATCAGGAATAATGAATAATGAGACGCTAAGGCTCACGTGAGCCTGCTATATACAGGTAGCTAATCCACCACGTGCCAGTACACATGCACCGGATGTAAAAATTAACTTTTTTAAATATTTAACTTTTTTAACTTTTTTTAATTTAAAAATAAAATAAAAATACAAATAAATAATAATAATAAACAAATAAAATTAAATGAACAACAAATAAAAATGTACATAAACAATAAAAAAATAATTAAAACAACAATTACATATATAATAATATAATAATAATAATAATAATAATAATAATAATAATAATAATAATAATAATAATAATAATAATAATAATAATAATAATAATAATAATAATAATAATAATAATAATAATAATAATAATAATAATAATATTGTAACCACTTTCTCAATAATAAATTGTATTCACACTCGACATTTCAACTAGATGCTCTAGCCTTCATCGATACACTAAGGCTCGCGTGAGCCTGTTATATACCGGTATCTAGCTATCCACCACGTGTCAGTACATACGCCTAGCACGTGCACCGGATGTAAAATGTAAAAAAAAACAAAATGAGAAAATCAACTGACAAATAACTAAATAAACTTTTTTTTAATAACTTTTTTTAAAATAAATGAGTAAATGAATAAATAAATTTTAAAAATAATTAATTATAAATAAAACATTAAAAAAATTAAATGTGTAAATAGAATAAAATAAAAATAATAACAACAATAACAAATAAAATAAATATTAATAACATAAATAATAAATAATAACATAAATAATAAACATAAATAATAATGATGATATTATTATTATATAATAATAATAATAATAATAATAATAATAATAATAATAATAATAATAATAATAATAATAATAATAATAATAATAATAATAATAATACCACAGAGTTTACTTTTTCTAAGGGATTTGGGGCAGCGTCTCTTTCAAGCGACTGGAGAGAAGAACTCCCTTCACCACCTCCTGCAGAGGCTCTGTTGTGGTGCAGATGTTGTGGTGCAGAGAGGTAATGCACGGTTGCAGGGACCACAGATCACTTGAATTTGGACCCTGATGACATTTTCTTTTAATTACAGTATTATAATTATAAATAAAAATAAAAGAAAATAATAATAATAATAATAATAATAATAATAATAATAATAATAATAATAATAATAATAATAATAATAATAATAATAATAATAATAATAATAATAATAATAATTATTATTATTATTATATAATAAAATAAAAAATAAAAATAATAATAATAATAATAAATATAAACAAATGAGTAATTATGGTGGTCGTGGCTTCAAGTTCAGGCTCTTCAGAGTAGCTCCCCAGCAGCCAGGCAAGTCCAATCCACAGTGAACCGTTCATATTTTGGGCTAGGCTGATGTGCAATGCCTCCTTCACTAGCATTTCCTTCTGTCTTCTGGCCTGGTCCAAGATGGTGGCTTCCTCCAACAAAATAGGATGTTCATTATCCTCTGCATGCTCAGCAATTGCAGACTTCTCTTTACAACACTTTCTACGGGCATCTTGATGTTCTTTCACTCTGGTCTCCAGTCTTCTGATGGTCTCCCCTCTGTAGTATTTCCCACAGCTACAAGGGATGCGCCTGTACTGGTGTTCTCATCTTCCTTTCTGTGTTTAGATGTATCTGCAGACGAAAGGTTGATGAAGGCTTGCGGATACCCGTTCTCTAGACCTTGTTCAAATGATGGTCCTCCTTCAAAAAGTCCTCCTTCTCAGTCACTACTCTTCTGGCTCTATCTAACACAGGAAGGAAGATGGAAGGCTAACTGCAACCGTTTACAGAAAACCCACGCACACCAACCAGTACCTTGATTATAGATCACGTCATCCTATCCATGTCAGAAGAGGAGTGGTGAAGAGCTTGTATGATCCTAGGTGCGTGTACTGGCACGTGGTGGATAGCTAGCTACCATTATATAGCAGGATCACGCGAGCCTTAGCATCTCATTATTCCTGATTACGGCTACAGCATCTAGCATCTAGTCGAAACGCCAGAGTGAATACGATTTGAAGTTGATTATTGAGAAGTTGATTATAAGTTATTATGCCAACTGAGAGTTCATCGAGAGATTATAATTATTATAGACCTGCCATCCAGTGACTTGGCCCTCGGCAACAGCGAGTCCAATTCCCCATTCTCCTTCATTTCCTTGTAAATAGAACAAGAACAGTTCTCATTATAATGCTTTCCTGTGGAAGTGCTAAATCTTCGCACACCCATCACAGACAATATGGCGTACTTAGCATGCACCCTTCTTGTGCCTCCTTCCTTGGCAATGGCAAACAGTCCTCCTCCTACTAGCCCAAAACTTTTACCACACAAGAAGAAGCTTGTAGTCCTGTGCTTGTTACATAGCTCTGGTGTCACTCCATACTCGGGTAAGGGACAATACTCGGGTAAGGGACAATACTCGGGTAAGGGACTATACTCGGGTAAGGGACTATACTCGGGTAAGGGACTATACTCGGGTAAGGGACAATACTCGGGTAAGGGACAATACTCGGGTAAGGGACTATACTCGGGTGAGGGACTATACTCGGGTAAGGGACTATACTCGGGTAAGGGACAATACTCGGGTAAGGGACAATACTCGGGTAAGGGACAATACTCGGGTAAGGGACAATACTCGGGTAAGGGACAATACTCGGGTAAGGGACTATACTCGGGTGAGGGACTATACTCGGGTAAGGGACTATACTCGGGTAAGGGACAATACTCGGGTAAGGGACAATACTCGGGTAAGGGACAATACTCGGGTAAGGGACTATAGTCGGGTAAGGGACTAGACTCGGGTAAGGGACAATACTCGGGTAAGGGACCAGACTCGGGTAAGGGACCAGACTCGGGTAAGGGACTATACTCGGGTGAGGGACTATACTCGGGTAAGGGACTATACTCGGGTAAGGGACAATACTCGGGTAAGGGACAATACTCGGGTAAGGGACTATACTCGGGTGAGGGACTATACTCGGGTAAGGGACTATACTCAGGTAAGGGACAATACTCGGGTAAGGGACAATACTCGGGTAAGGGACAATACTCGGGTAAGGGACAATACTCGGGTAAGGGACAATACTCGGGTGAGGGACTATACTCGGGTGAGGGACTATACTCGGGTAAGGGACTATACTCGGGTAAGGGACCATACTCGGGTAAGGGACAATACTCGGGTAAGGGACTATAGTCGGGTAAGGGACTAGACTCGGGTAAGGGACAATACTCGGGTAAGGGACCAGACTCGGGTAAGGGACCAGACTCGGGTAAGGGACTATACTCGGGTAAGGGACTATACTCGAGTGAGGGACCATACTCGGGTGAGGGACCATACTCGGGTAAGGGACCATACTCGGGTAAGGGATATTTATGGCATTCACTGGCTGTTGGACATGTCTTAACTGCATTGCTTGCATGCACAGAGCTGAGCAGACTCTACAAAAAAATGCCTCCTACTGCATGAGATTAACTTGACTACCTGTGGCTCAGTTATACACCAAAGTCTTGACGACTTACCTGTCTGCCCATGGCTAAGTGCTACACCAAAGTCTTGACAATCTGCCATCTGCCTGCCATGGCTAAGTGCTACACCAGAGATTTGACAACCTGCAATTCCTGCCTGTGGCTCACTGCTACATCAGAGGCTTGACAACCTGTTATCTGCCTGCCCATGGCTCAGTGCTATATACACCAGATTCTTGAAAACCCACCTCGTGTTTGGTTTGTGCTGAGTGCATGACCATATACACTGTGTACACCAGAAGGTGGAGCAATAAATTAAATGACTTCAATTCCACAAGGACCGATTATACATCTAGTAAAGGGTAGCACAATGGACTTGGTATTTGGTTACTTCAAGGTCAAGTGCCAGTTAATGTCGTATGGGTGTGCCAGCATTTGAGGTTGCTTGTATCACTTGCTTGTATCACGTTAGTGCCTAGTAATCTGGTAAAGGTTGCTTGACGGCTAGTCATGTGTCATTTGGTAAAGGTCGTTAATCGTGCTTTGTTAACTGGTAAAGGTCGTCAATATTACATACCTAATTGGAATGTCCATAAGTGTCTGGTAAGGACACCATTGTTACAATTGTTGCTTAGCCACTTGGTTGGTTTGTCTGCTATAATATGCCATTGGTTAAGGTAACTGGTAAGGGGATTCAAGGGTGTCTGATCACTGACTAGTATGTAATGGTCGTCAGTGCTGTTTGTTGTCCTGGTAACAATGTCATCCGTTGTTGAGTTTTAGATATCTCTTTAAAGATTCCTAGTCTTTCCATAGTTTGAGATCATTTGGAAGGGTGACAGGGGGGTGGGGGGAAGTTAGTCACAAAAACTACCTCAAAATAGCAAATGGTAAGTGCATATTTACACTCCTTCCCCGGATGCACTACCAGGGATAGATTCTCCCCAGGCTGCACTGCCAGGGCTAGATTCTCCCCAGGCTACACTGCCAGGGCTAGATTCTCCCTGCCAGGGCTAGATTCTCCCCAGGCTACACTGCCAACCCTGGGTAGATTCTCCCCAGGCTGCACTACCATGGCTAGATTCTCCCCAGGCTACACTGCCAGGGCCTGAAGTTGCCATGGACTTATATCAAGTCAAAAATAGACTGCCTTCTCCAAAGGCCTGCAATCATCGTTTCCCTCACAGACTATACAGTAGGTACCAGATCATGAGGCTGAAGAATAACTGAAACAGGCCAATAGTACCTGCCACACAACAGGTCAGTGTGCATCTCTCTCCTCTGCTTTGCAACTCTGCTTGTTGTCGCCATGGCTAAACAGGGTAGCTCCTTTCAAACTCCATCGTTCAGTTCCAGTGACGGGAGTAAGCGACGTGACTTGGACCAGCTATTTCAAGTGTGATAAAATTCCCCTGCTAACTAAAGCAACATGAATGTGGCACCGCGTGAACAATTATTGACTTATACAGTTCCACAAACTACATTCTGTTGCTGCCAGTCTAGTCAAGTCACTCGGTAAGGGGTATCATTTGCGTTACATGACTGACAGTAGGGCAGTTTTGGAAAGGGTCATCAGTATCATTTGGTTTATATCTCCGCGATACCTCAAACAGACAGACACCATGCATGCACACATACTGAGAATGTTCCAACATTGGGTTGCGTGTTGAGGCAATATATATATGGGATTGCAGTTAACACACACACACACAAACATACAGAGGCTGCTCGTGTGCTGAACGTACGGACCACACGCATGCACACACACACACACACACACCTTGATAATGTCCAGCCCCCCGACAAGCTCTCCGTCGACATAGAGTTGAGGGTAACTGGGCCAGTTGGAAAACTTCTTGAGACCTTTTCACAAGACACAACAAAAGTTTACCACACACACAAAAAAAAGACCAGCTCCTTTGCAACATGGCGCCTGGGAGGAGTTTGCACAAACGCAAGCTTCCACACTAACCCAGATCCAAATAGAGCTACAGTTTGGACCCAACCCTCTTTCTCACATAAAGAATCACATGACTGTGGCGGCGATGTACGCATCTCCCTCCCTCTGTATTGATTATTATAACCCCACAGCCTCCCGACCCCCCCCCACCCCCCCCCCCCCCCCCCCCCCCGCCCCATTAAATAGTGAAATACTTAATACCAATCAGCATCCTTAGTTAACTGCAAGGGCAGGGGCCACTATAATGGCAGGGGCCACTATAATGCCTCTCGACATGCACTCCAGTACACACATGCACGCACACACGCATGCATGTCTCACCCTGTCTGATCTCCTCGTCGGCCAGGATGTTGAAGGTACTGAAGTCTGTATTCAACTCCTGCAAAATGCCGATGGCTTGCCGACTAAATCCTAGCAATAACAACAATGACAGAAGCTCATTCAGCCACAGACCAAACCAGTCACATTAGAGGCAAATGTAAGAGCACTCAGTACAAGTAAGCATACAGTAGGAGACAAAAAAAAAATTCCAGTTCCGTTGCGTTAATATTCCGTTGGCGCTATTTTCAACGTCGTTCCAACGCCGTTTAGTAACATGTCCGTTCCAATGCCGTTTAGTAACATGTCCGTTCCAACGCCGTTTAGTAACATGTCCGTTCCAACGGCGAGGAGTCTTTTTTCTTCGCGTTTCAAACTCGTTCGCGGTTCAATTATCTCGCCCTTGTTCGCGCGGTCGTTCTCCAGCCTCGTGCTTCAACTTGCCTTCAAGTACAATTGGCTCGTTCTCCAGCTTGTTCGTCGTTTGGCAACCTCTCGCTTCTTTACTATTCATAAAGTCGTTCTTCAGCGAAAGGCCATGCAAACCTCGAAGGAATAGAGGAGCTGATGAAGCGGACCGACGAAACAACTGTTGACTAGCTTCAGCGTCTGCTACAGACAAAACTAGGACTACACATTTCACTGCGCACCATTCTGTGGTGCAGGACCGCTTTAGGATAGACCTTCCAAGGTAGCTCTACTGTCATTTCATCAGACACGCGGAACAAGGTAATCTGTCTATCATTTCTAAAGCTTGCTAAGCTTGGTTTATCTGACAACTTGGTTTAAGCTTATAGTTTATAAGCTGGTTTGGCTTAGTTTAAGGAAGCTTGATTGATTAGCTTATTCTAAATTTGAAAGGTAAGCTTATGAACATAGCTTTGCCTGGGTTGTGGCTAGGAGTTTAGCTTGGGGGCTTGAAAGACCCAAGACAATCTTGCCTGCTTAGTTTACTTTACTCCTTAGCAAACTTAGCTACTCTTTGGCAAGCTTAGATTGTTTCACCAATTGTATTGGTGAAACATTTGATTTCCAAATCTTAAAGGTAATATTACAATTCTCCTCCCTACCCTACCTTTCCAGATGAAAAGAAGATGGGAGAGATGACTTGTGGCATAGAGGATGTTATATGGATTGGTGAATGCAGTCCAACTTGAGATCCACAGACTGCACTCAGGATTGTTTGAACTTGAATGTTGTACTTTACAAAATTGCTATATTTTGTTCATTGGTTACCATAATAATTGAGCAACGAGTATCACCAGTGAACTTTCATGACAATTAAACACAGTATCATACAAGGCTTGGCTGTCACAACCAAGACGACCCAATTGGCATGACAAAAGACGACAAAGTGTTTGCATATCGTGTACACCATTTCTCTGACATGTATATTTTTGTGTGAATCGTAGATGTACTTGCCTTGTAGTAGTAGACATTACATCTTGACATTACATCTTCACATAATAAAAATGACGGTCAGTTTTAAAACTAACACTATTAATATAGTTATCAATATAATTTTCCATTCTTTTGCAAGCACACTTGTATGCCTGCTGGATTGACTCCAAACACTTCTCTCATTACAGGCTCAAATTTAAGGGTCCATGGAGAAGTAGGTGGTTGGAAACTGATTGCAGGAGAGAAATCAACTACATGTAGTACATGTGTAAGTCGATGGGGGGCATCAAGGACCAACTTATCCTACAACTCAAACCATAGAAGCCGGAATCCTGTTGCATGTACAATGAGACATCCACCATGCAATAGAGAAATGCATTTATGTTCTTGACGTAACTTTTCCACTCTTCCAGTAAACCTGCCACCAAACACATGACCCATATTCCACCATGCTTAAGGGCTACACCGACAGAGTTCTTCTCAGTTAGCCAAAATACCAGCCAAAATATCAATGTGTAAATGCATCATACCATCTCTTGGTCTATACATGGTTGAAGTGAGGGCATTCTGACGTGGCTTGTTGCATACAAAAGCTTAGCTAGGGGGTTCTTGAGGTTAAATGCAAGTCCTGCTAAGCTACTAGATGCTCTGTAAACTCTTCAACCTTTCTAAGGCAAGGTCTGCTAGGCTACTCTGTGAAGTTTCTCTTAGGCAAGGCTTGCTAGCCACTAAAGGTCCTGTGAGGGCATTTAAAAAGGGGGGAGGGGAAGGGCTTTGTTTTGCAAGCCTTAGTCTACACCAGGCTTTACCTAACACTATGCTTAACCTCTACAAAACTATATGGCAAGCATCTTGTCTAAACTGAGTAGTTACCAACAAGAAGGCAAAGCTAATACAAGTAGAGCTGAAGGATACTAGTGGACACAGGCCAAAAGGCTAGGAAGAGAAATAACTACTACTTACTTCTGTCAGCAGTAAACTTCTCGAAGAGCAAAATGACATCTGCGAAGAAGAAAACAAAAGAGAGGGGAAAAAACACTCGCTAGATTTGATATAAACACACGTGGCTAATTTTGGCAGTGAGCAGTTGCTAGCTAGAAAGGTTGACTTGGAAGCTCTACTGTAGAAAAGTTTAAGAGCTTTAGAAAGGACTTCTTTATACTTGGAGAGTGAGGTGAATTACTTGTGAGCTAGAGGGATGACTTTAGACTAGGAGGCTCGGCTGATAGTTAACTTCTTGTAGACTTGGATTGAATTTTAAGTTGATTGAGATGATCATCGTCATTTTGAGTTCTTACTTTACCTTCGGAGAAAGAGCTTTGAGCGTCCAGAAGTGAAGGTGGCATAGCAAACTGACCACTCAGCAAACGACGGTGGCACTGGAAAGATCTACCTAGTGGATTTCAAATTGGTGCGCACCACTTTGTGAGTTGGCTATAGCTATTGAGTTAGCTATTAGCTTTAGTAGTTCTTAGGCTGCTTCAGACGCAGTGGCCTCTCAGTTTTCATAGCTAGTCCCACATGTGTGTTTGTTTGCCAAGAGTCTTTGGTTAGATCTGTTGTAACATGCCTCCTAAAAAGCTTAAAAGTTCTATATACTATCTGCCCTATGTGTGAAGAGGTTATTGTTGATGCCTCTGCTGTAAAGAAGGGTCAGGAGTCTATTTTTTGTGAAGGTGTGTGTGGGGCCTGGCTACATAGATGCTGCGCTGGGCTAAGTAAACCTGCTTTTGTTGCAGCGTCAAAATCTAAAGACAAATTCTTCTGCCCACTTTGTAGGCTACTTGATAGTGAGGCTGAGCTGGGAAAACTAAGGGGCAATCTTGAAAGAAAAATTGATGTGATATTAGCCAAGTCTACTTTTGATGAACCCAAATCCATCTCGTATGCCTCTGCTGTCAGTTCTAAGAGTAAGATTATTGTCGATACAGGAGAGTCTGTCCAAACCCCAATCTTTCCCATAAATGTCTGAAGGTAGACTCTGACAGGAAATTCAATGTCATTGTACATGGAATTGGGGAGTGTGCAAACCATAAAAGAAGAGTTGAAAGACAAAATGAGGACTTGGAAATAGTGATCTCTATCTTATCATCTATGGATTACACAATCAATCCTCGTTCTGTCAGAGATCTCTTTAGACTTGGGAAGTATGTACGTGAAGGATCAGAAAAGACCACGACCTATCTTGGTCAAGTTTGTTTGTTTGGCTGATGCAAATAATGTTTTGTCAAATGTAAACAAGCTCAGTAAGCCTTACTTCATAAAGCCTGATAGATCGATGGAAGAGAGGAAGAAAGAAAAATGCCTTATGGAAGTTAGATGGTCCCTCATCCAGAGTGGGACTGAGCGTAAATGTATAAAAATTAGAAACTCTTCACTCTTTGTCAACAAAAATCTGTTGGGTAGATTGGATGCATCAAACTCTTTCAAGTACATTGAAGCAGCAAGTGGAAGTCAACCAAGCCTTTCCGATTCAGACGAAGCTGATAGTCAAATCATGTCAGATAGTGATGTTATTTTAACCTCGGTAGCTGTCTCTCCTAGGGTCATCTCTAGTTCAGACAAGGCCGATAGTCAAGTCGTCTCAACCAATACTGATCTTCTAACTTCAATTATTACCTCTCCTCAGGACGCACCCGCACAGTTGTATGAGGGAGTTATCACTTACTCACAGCCGGAAAACACAACTTTACATTCCACTACCCCCTCTACCCCCCCTCACCAAAAGGAAAATTGACTAGGCCCTCTAGTCAATGCATGCATGTTAAATGTACGTAGTCTTGTCAATAAGCTTCCTGACTTCCAGTCCTTTGTCTACTCTTCTGACTTTTCTATCCTGTGTTGTACTGAAACTTGGTTATCTGACTCTATATTTGATAATGAAATCCTTCCAACATGGTTTTCACTATTATTATCGCAAGGATAGATGCTCTAGGGGGGGTGGAGTCATGGTTGCAGTAAAGAATAATATAGCCTGTTCTGTGCTCCCATCCCCAAATGATTTAGAGATTATTACAGTCAACATTGGTCAACCTTTAATGTTTATACTATCTGTTATCTACATTCCCCCCTCTGCACCTGAAAATTATCACATATCACTAATCAACTATGTTGAATCCTTGTCTTCATTCTCAACCAAATTGGCTTTAGTGGGTGACTTTAATCATCCAGATATTAACTGGTTATCTCTTACAGGTTCCACACAAGCCTCTCTTCTAATCTGTGACTTTGTCTTTGACAACAACTTAACTCAATTTGTGCACAGCCCTACCCACGTTAAGGGTGGCATACTTGATCTTATTTTAAGCAATGATGAAGATTTAATAGTCAATACCATGGTACACAAACCTGTGGAAAGTCCAATTTCAATTGCAACTGACCACTATTTGGTCACATTCCAGTGTAGGATCATTGTAGGCCAGGGGAGTAAACTTGGAAATCACATGCATCCTATATTGGTGTTCGACTATCCAAAAGCTGACTGGGCTGGTCTTTGTAATTATCTCTTGGATTGTGATTTTAGTTACTGTTTCGAACTGGATGATGTTGAACTTATATGGGCTATCATAAAAATGATAATCACATCTGCCATGGCTTTGTTCATTCCCAAGGTCAAGTTTAGAAAATACCAACTACCTGCATGGTTCACTCCTGAACTTAGACACCAACGCAAGTGCCTAAGGTCCCTTCGTAAACGGTGTACTAGAACTCAAGAGTCTGACAAAATTATTAAAATTGCAAGTACAGGAAGAGTTGTTTAAAGTTGCTTGTAATGCTTCCAAAGCTAACTACGAAAACAATTTAATAACTACATTTGCTACCTCTAATAAAATATATATCTTTCCTAAAGAAAAGTGGTAATGTTCCAGCCTCAGTGTATTACGACTCTAAGAGTGTCACCTCTGATGAGGATAAAGCAAACCTCTTCAACGACTATTTTTATTCAGTGTTTACTCAAAGTGATTACAACCTTCCACCTGAAAATGAAATGCCAACTCCCGACTCCACTATAACATTCATTGATATATCAGCATCTGAGGTCTATGAAGTTTTGTCTACCCTAAATGCCTCTAAAGCAATGGGTCTTGATGGCATTGGGCCTAATGTTCTCAAGCACTGTGCTGCACCTTTATGTGAACCATTACAACATCTTTTCAATGTCAGTCTATCACAGCACAAGGTTCCTACAGAATGGAAAATACACTTGATTTCACCCATACACAAAGCTGGTAATCATACGTGTGTAGAAAATTATACGCCAATCTCACTCCTAAGTTCTACATAGAAAGTTCTTGAACGTCTTGTATATAATCAGTGCATTGATTTCCTGGAACCAATCTTTTCATCTTCTCAATATGGGTTTCTAAGAAAACGCCAACTGTACAACAGCTCCGGGTCTTCGTTAACAAAATTTATGAAAACATCTGTTCAAGCTCCCAGTGTGATGTCATATATCTTGATTTTGCAAAGGCTTTTGACAGCGTCCCCCACAATGAATTATTGTTAAAGCTTAGATCAGTAGGTGTGTCAAATGATTTGTGGCATTGGTTTAGCGGATATTTGCAGAGCAGGCAACAATGTGTCAGCATAGGTTCTTGCCACTCCATGTTGCTGCCAGTTGTCTCAGGAGTCGCACAGGGGAGTATTCTGGGGCCACTAATGTTCCGTATATACCTCAATGACATCACGGTCACCCCCCTGAACTCACAAATGCTTCTATTTGCCGATGATATCAAGTGTTCCAAAGCTATTACTGAACAAAGGGATTCTTTAAACCTTCAGAAAGACCTTGATTTCCTTTGTGAATGGAGCCAAGAGTGGAAGCTCAAATTTAAAGTATCGAAGTGTTCCCTACTACCCTCAGTTCAATTCTACGTACTACATCAACGGTCTCCCTATAGAGGAAGGATGTCAACACAGAGACTTGGGAATAGTTATGTCTCCAGACTTATCTTGGAGCTCACACCATGACACACTAGCTTCAAGAGCTTACAAGATCATCGGTCTACTGCGTCGGAATTTTGGAAATACAGACGCAATTTCTAAAAGAAAGCTCTTGTATATATCCCTAATGCGTTCCCAGCTCATATACTGCTCCCAACTGTGGAGGCCTCTTATGATTAAAGACATTGTCAAGGTGGAAAGGATACAAAGAAGGGCAACAAAGTTTATTTTAAAGGACTATTCAATGGACTATAAATAGAGACTGGTATATCTGCCTTTGATGTATCGGTTCGAAATCAGTGATCTACTTTTCTGCATCCGATCACTAAACTCTCCATCTTATCACTTTAACATAAAAGAATACATCTCCTTTAGCAGTAATGCGACCAGATCAGGATCCAACTTAAGGATGTGCCACAGCCGTGCTGCAAACAGAACCTCATCAAACTCGTACTTCAAGCGGCTACCCAGATTGTGGAACTCATTACCTCCTGTAGACTTAGAGAAACCACTACATGTAATTAAATCTAACTTGATGAAGTTTATGCTCGAACATTTTACTGAAACATTTGTGTCTACCAACCCTTGTACTTTCCATTATTTATGTCCCTGTGCTAAGTGTTCTCAAAATCCACATCCACCTTTGTTTTCGTAGTTGATGTGTTTTCTTGTTCTTTTGTTCTCTACAATATAATATATGCATTTTGTTATTAGTTTATTCTTTTTAATCAAAACATGGCAATCAGTTCTGGACTGATTGACCTTCAGTGTTTATGTTTGTCTAGGTTTATTATTTGTTTCACTTTGCTGTTCAAATATTCACTGTAAAGCATTAATAATAATAAAAAATAAAAAATTAGCACACCTGGCGCCCTCCCAATGTGCGCGTGCACACGCGTTTATAAAATAAGTGCTAAGATAAAAAATTGGAAACGTAAACTTAACAGCGTTTGTTATGCGTTATTCGTCGGGTTTTTATGCGTTGATTACGCATTTCTGTTTTCCTTACCCACCGTTGGAACGGGTGCGGAACTGGAACATTTTTTTGTCTCCTACTGTAGTAACACCTCATCCACACCACACAGTGGACTTGTGACTGTCTTCATCCCTTGCCCCCCCCCCCCCTCCTTTTTCCCCCCCTCTCCCCACTGTGTGGTTGCTAGGAGACGTATGGGTAGTGGTATGGGTAGTGGTACATATGACATGTCTGCAGCTGGTCAACGCTACTAGGAGATACAGAGAATACAAGCTACACATTAAGACCATGTCAGGTCAAACTTCCATGTCCAATTCACTTTCCTTGTCATAATTAGAATTCTACTCGGTAAGGAAAGGCCTTGGAGGGAAATACTGCATGGTTGTTATACACACATGCACATACATATTCATGCAAACATGTGCATGCATATACACACACACATGTGCATACACACACACACATACATAACATATTCATGTATACACACACACACATACAACATATACACACACATGAATGCATGCACACACATACATAACATATTCATGTATACATACACACACATACACATACAACATATACACACACATGCATGCATAACATACACATACATAACATATTCATGTATACATACACACACATACACATACAACATATACACACACATGCATGCATACACACACATACATAACATATTCATGTATACATACACACACATACACATACAACATATACACACACATGAATGCATACACACATACATATACAGACATGCATGCATAACATACACCACATACATACACACGTACGTGCCTACACATGCATACACATGATGCACACATATACACATGCATACCTATACACCAGTAGTTTAAAGTAGCTGAGTATAAGACACAAGAAAAGTTGCAGGATTCTCCCCCCCCCCCCCCCCCCTCCCCCCCAACTAAAGGCTACACCTCTCACAGTCCACAACAGGACATGCATGGTGGCAAATACACCACATCGGGTAAGTTTCCTTTAAAAAAAATATAAAAAATTTTTAAGGAAAAACAAATCAATCTACGCAGGATGCATTACCATAAATCTGGAATTATTCGTAATTTTCGTGGATAAAGAACTACGAAAATTTTGAACACTGAAAATAAATGACGATAACATTGAATAAACGGATATTTCTAGTTTTACGACAGGACATGCACAGCCTCCTCTGATGTAAGAGTAATCTCTCTCTCTCACCTACCACATCTTGGTTCTGTGGGTGTGCCCTTCATGAACAGCACACAAGGAGCACTTCTCACCAACCTCTTCAGTCGAGTGTCCAGATCCTATTAATTGGTGGCAGTTCTGATGGTGAACATATTATAACACAGCAAACTATCCCAGCATCTCCTACGGCAAACTATCCCAGCATCTCCTACGGCAAGTCTATAGAAAGCCCTACTCCAAGGCCATCCTGAAGACCAATTTGAGCTGGTTAAAAGATAAGCCTTTGGTTCGTATATTCTTGCCTTTTTTAGTCTCTCCCCCCACCCCACACCCCATAAATATTACGGCTTTCTTCAAGAACTTTGCTCAGGATAACTCCATAACTAACCACCATAGCAGAGGTTATTGGTTACCATGGTTATTATTAAAGTACGCACATACTTAACTCTTGTCACAAGAGTTAGCTCCAACTGACTGGTCACTTCTTTGAGCAAAAACATGCAGCAGTCTATATTCACAAGCGTGTTTATTATGTTCATGTCCTTTTACCAATTTTCATGCATTATCATTGCATGCTATTCTAGATTAAGAGTCTTCTGGTACTGAAGATGTTCTGAATGGACTTATGGCACTCAAGTTATAGGGAGTGAAAGAAAAGAGGACTTGTACAAGATCCCTGAAGACAAATTCAGAATTAACTTTTTTTAGAGCTGCTGGTTTACTACCTTAGCAGTGGATTAAAGGCATGCTAGAAGTGTTTTTGGAGCCATAATCTGTCAAAACATACTTTTCAGGCTGCAATGCAAAAGGCAATGAGGCAGGGATGACCAGCTAAAAGGCAGTGATGCAGGGATGACCAGCTAAAAGGCAGTGAGGCAGGGATGACCAGCTAAAAGGCAGTGAGGTAGGGATGACCAGTTAAAAGGCAGTGAGGCAGGGATGACCAGCTAAAAGGCAGTGAGGCAGGGATGACCAGCTAAAAGGCAGTGAGGCAGGGATGACCAGCTAAAAGGCAGTGAGGCAGGGATGACCAGCTAAAAGGCAGTGAGGCAGGGATGACCAGTTAAAAGGCAGTGAGGCAGGGATGACCAGCTAAAAGGCAGTGAGGCAGGGATGACCAGCTAAAAGGCAGTGAGGCAGGGATGACCAGCTAAAAGGCAGTGAGGCAGGGATGACCAGCTAAAAGGCAGTGAGGCAGGGATGACCAGCTAAAAGGCAGTGAGGCAGGGATGACCAGCTAAAAGGCAGTGAGGCAGGGATGACCAGCTAAAAGGCAGTGAGGCAGGGATGACCAGCTAAAAGGCAGTGAGGCAGGGATGACCAGCTAAAAGGCAGTGAGGCAGGGATGACCAGCTAAAAGGCAGTGAGGCAGCTAAAAGGCAGTGAGGCAGGGATGACCAGCTAAAAGGCAGTGAGGCAGGGATGACCAGCTTTCCATGCCAAAACAGTTGCCTACTGCTTCACTTTCAGAGACGATATTTAAAGCTCCTCTAGCCGAGCTTTATGTTTGTGTGTGTGTGTGTGTGTTTTGGTCTCCACCATTTTTGAAACAGAGGTCAAACCAATATGGGGAGTGCTATTCCAATATAGGGAGTGCTACTACCAATATAGGGAGTGCTACTAATATAGGGAGTGCTACTAATATAGGGAGTGCTACTAATATAGGGAGTGCTACTAATATAGGGAGTGCTACTAATATAGGGAGTACTACTACCAATATAGGGAGTGCTACCAATATAGGGAGTACTACTACCCAATCATGTATCTACACGTACATATATTCATAGTGTATATGCATACATGTGCAGTGATGGTAGGATGAGGGAGCAACTTACTTCTTTAGGAAACGATGTGGTTGAAGCAGGAATGGCTAATGTTTGGGCGTGCTTGACAATCTTCTTGGCTAGCTCGGGCACATGGGCTCCATTCACCCTGTCAACCACCTGGCCACCCTGTACCACATTCAGAGCAGTGAGGACAACACAGAGCACACATGCCAAGTGGCAGGAACGAACTTTGCCCTTTTACTCATGCAGCTGTTGGCCTTGTGAAATATAGCACAAGGGATAGATACACTAGATAGATAGATAGATACTATTTACCTACAACTATATTTAGACTGATGCTCCATATTGCTGGACCTAGCCACCTGTATAAATGTATACACTAGCGGAGGTACCCGGAAATGCCCGGGAAAGGATAGCAGAGGAGCGCGAAATGAGAACAAGGAACATGGGCCCCTACTCCACCGTTGACTCCACAACGTTGCTCTTCCAAACCGCTACTCAAAACAACAACAAAAATACGTCTTAAGCCATCAAGGAGCGTGCTGGTGAGACAGGCCACCAAGGAGTGTGCTGGTGAGACAGGCCACCAAGGAGCGTGCTGATGAGAGAGGCCACCTGATGAGAGAGGCCACCAAGGAGCGTGCTGGTGAGACAGGCCACCAAGGAGCGTGCTGGTGAGACAGGCCACCAAGGAGCGTGCTGGTGAGACAGGCCACCAAGGAGTGTGCTGGTGAGACAGGCCACCAAGGAGTGTGCTGGTGAGACAGGCCACCAAGGAGCGTGCTGGTGAGACAGGCCACCAAGGAGCGTGCTGGTGAGACAGGCCACCAAGGAGCGTGCTGGTGAGACAGGCCACCAAGGAGCGTGCTGGTGAGAGAGGACACCAAGGAGCGTGCTGGTGAGAGAGGCCACCAAGGAGTGTGCTGGTGAGAGAGGCCACCAAGGAGAGTGCTGGTGAGACAGGCCACCAAGGAGTGTGCTGGTGAGAATAAAGTACATGTACAACTTTCTGTTTGGTGTAGAGATGGAGAAGCTTACGGTGATCAAGCAGCAGCCGCAAGTAACCAATTTTGCTGCAAATTTAGGGAGGAGTCAAGCAGGAAATTCTGTGCTGACTTAAGAATGTTTTCTGGTGACAGGTGGTCCACTTGGCTCATCTGAAGATTACTCTAGCAAAGAAGATGATTGTGGCATTCTTACTTGGGAGATCCTTCTTCCAACATGGAGCCTTGAATAAGATCACAATTGGCAAGGTCAGACAGAGGTCACTTCATTTCTAGACAATAAAGTGTCCAGACTGCATGTGATAACTGCTAAGGAAGGAGACCACTCACCTCCCTTTTATGCGTGCATAGAGAAATATAGATACAAAGATACGTGGCGGGTGTGGGCAAGCATGGCAATACAAACTCTCTCATTCACTCACCCAGTGGGGGCTCGCTTTACAAGTCTGAGGGAAGGGCACAAACTTGAGTGGATAATGAAAAACAATACCTGAAAGTATATCTTTAAACAATAGGGCCCCACTCTCTCAGATCTCATCACAGGTGTGAGTCTTGAGCGAGTTGTTGGGTGTACTGCAACAAAACTCGTTTCACTGGCTACAGCCAGTCTTCAGCAGCTGACTCTGTTAAGAGGGGCCACTGCTTGTCCTTCACCTGTTCATGCAGGCTCCATACTGACAATGTCACCGCACTTGGATTCAATGTGACGGGGGCCACTGCTTGTCCTGCACCTGTTCATGCAGGCTCCACACTGACAATGTCACCACACTTGGATTCAATGTGACGGAGCACAGCGTTTGAATTTGTAAGCTGCTGCATGTCTTCTAAAATGGCGGCCCAATATTATACTCTTTGCAACTTAGGAAAAAACTTTGTTTTAGCAAGTATGATTATTAAAAGGTAAAGGGTCACTGGCATGCAATAAAACATGGTCCAATCATCCTCATTTCTGTTTTATCATAATTAGTTATCATAGTTTGTTATAATAAAAATGTGTATGTTATAAAAATTGTATGTTATAAAAATGTGTATGTTATAATAAAATACTGGTCGGCCTAATATATTTTTTGTGTTACCAACTTTGTACCCCCTTTACCATCTTGCAACCACGATGATAAGAGTTCCTGCTCTCATCACGAGACAGAGCATGGCCCTCAAGCAGTTCACTTGGTCAAGTTCAACGATGTTGACCATAGTGTTGGCACCACATAATCTCTTCAAATATACCCACCTCCATGTGACGACTCTCTCTTTACTGATTGTGATGGCGTAGCATACACACACCAGCTTTCTTGTGTACTTCCCCTATTTTTTATTAGAAGAGTAAACTAATCAGTAAACCAACTGGTTGTTCACTTCTGGCCTGAAAAAAAAACAGCTGCTGTGTGCTGCTAGTATGCTCGAGCTTCTGCATAAAGTGGCTGCTAATAATGGGTTGACAGTCTTCACCGCTCACCTTGCCTTTCAGAATAAAGAAACAGATTAGAACAATATGTGTTTGGAAAATTAGAATCCTGAATATACCGTGGTACAAAGGTCAAGCGTGGGAGGAAAACTGTGAACACTTCTTAAATTTTAGGTCTGCCAAATTTATGACCTTAGTCAAGGATTAAAGGCATGCTGACACAAAACAAAATGACCAAAGACACAGTCTGGGCTGCTAAGACTGTTGCATTTTGGGGGTCTGTTATTTTGAAATATGGATCAAATAAGTATAGAGCGTGCTACCATACTCCTTAGAAACTCATACTAGAGAGGTAACTCTTACTTTGAGGAGAATGAAAGTTGGCACAGCAACCACTTCATATTTCAGAGACAGTTCTGGAACATCCTCAGCTACAACCTGCAATAGAGAAGCATCAAGTTAACAAGGTTGCTCCAGCTATACAATGCACACAAATGTTCTCTGCAACAATATTTCAACATAGGAAGGAAGGGGGGGAAAGAGCACTGATCTTGCATTATTATATTTGTCATCTCTGGACAGTTCAGATCAAAATGCTGCTGAACTTTTGAGTTTCCCTCTGCTAATTGCATATTGTAGTCCTGCAAACTTACTTTATAAAACTTGACTTTGGTGTGTTCCTTAGCCAGGTCCACCATAGCTTCCTGCATGTCCTTACAGGGCTCTGACCAGTCGGCCCAGAAGTGCAACACCACAAGCCTAAACCACCATATACAACCCTCTTCATTTTTATAGACACGAGGTAGGAACTGCAGCTCACCCTCGAAACCCTTCTAGAGCTCCTAATTCCTTCAGCTCGCCAACTACCCCTGCCATTTCCACCTCAAAATCGACCTTAACTCCTAAGTGATAATCTGGCGTAGTAGACCCTGTACCCACCACTTTCGATTGAGCCACACGTGATCTGCGAACTTCAAATGTTTTGTGCGCGCTTTTACTAGAATACGTACGCCCTGGTAACTTAACGAGCTATGGAGTTTTCGTTCACCGATTTGAAGCAAGGCCAGGTCGATGAGGCCGATGAAGACGATTTTAAGGACTTGAGAAAACAACTATTCTCATGCGACGATGCCTTCGGTGCACCCAGTTCAGTCATTATTTATCTCAGAGTGCGTCCCAAGAGCAAAATCGAGATTGATAACCTTGACCCTGACTGCTTACATCAAACCAGCGACCATGAACTGATAGCAGTGCCCCCCAAGTCTTCCAATACGTTCAAGAACGTTCGAAGCGACACTATCAATCGTCATAAGTTTATTTTCTCTCGTATTTTCCCTCCATCAACTTCCCAGAAGGATCTCTTCAGTGAAACCCTAAAGCCCCGACTAAAAGACTTCTTTGAGGGACAAAACTGCCTGGTTTTTACCTATGGAGTTACCAATTCAGGTATATCATATTCATATGCAGCTACAGAGCTGGGTTGAGAAATGCAACACTATATCCTATGCTCAGTGATAAGTGTGAATGTTCTTGTACATATTGCACTTGAGACCATGTGGCTTGGGTTTTACTAAAAGAAAGCCAGGTATCTTCCCTTTTGGGCGATACATTGTTCATGAAAGAATGGAAGGATTCACGAGGAAATAAATAAAGTGTATGGTGGAAGTTGACAGGTTTCCGTGTGAACTTCACCAATCTGATTTACAATCTGAAGGGAAAAATGTGATTACTAGAATTATCTGTTTTATGTGCACCTGAATCCACAGTCTGATCCTCAAACATGAGAAACAGCCCATCTTAGAAAAACAACAAAACTAACCGAAATATTTTTGTAAAAAACAAGGGAGATGAGAATGTACTCATGTGTATGCTAGCCCTTAAATGACCTTTTACCCTACACCAACAATATAGACTATTTTTTGAAACTCGTATTACTGTTAAGTATATGTAATAAGCATCCATGAGCACTTAACCCTTCCACTGGCAGTAATCCACTGGCAGATTTACGGTGGAAATTGCAAAATGCATGATTTTCACATTAATTTTTTTTATTGCAAGAAAGGTGAATAATGTTACCTAGCAACCATATACCAGGTGATAGCTAATGAGTTGATAAACAATTTTAACCAACTTTTGTTGCTTAGCAACAAACCACATTTCCATTAATCTCACTATAAGAAACAGGAAGTAAAGAAGAAGGCACCCTTGCCGAGTGCCTAGCTACAGCTCTCTGCGGCGGCTTTTTTGTTGTTGTTTTTGCCTCATCCTGTTTATACCACAAACCTCACACATGTTGGAAATAAAAATAACTGTCAAAAAAAAATGGTCAGGAGCTGTTGTTTTTATCCCTGCGCAGGCCCATCGTGTTTATACCACAAATCACTACTCAATTTATCAACACTCAATTTATCAACATGTAGCATTGGAGGTGATACAATTTCTTTTGTCTTGTGATATTTTTCAATCTCAATTTCAATCTCAACAAGTATACACACAATTCTTTGCATGGACTTCCCACTCTCAGACAGCTAGTGCCATGAGAGAACTAGCTACATACAGTAGTTATCATGTAGAAAGGTTAACTGATGTATATAGGCAATGTAAGAGGGATGGGAGAGCATACAGAACACATGAAACGTGTTAAGACTTTCATATGATGTCCGAGTTCTTGTCAGCTTATGCATGGTCTTCCCTTTAGTTCTGAAAATTCCTGCAGAAAGCACTGCCTGATGACCTCACTCTTAGTGTAGTGTGCTTCCCATCATCGAAGGAAGCTGCTCCCATGTACTCTTTATCAAAACTCCAGAACATCAGGTTATGCAGCCTTGCACCAGTTGGGAATCTGTAAGGAACATCACGAATACATACAACTCTCGGCTATTCTCTTGGCTATTTTCCTGTATCACAATCCAAGCATTATCACAATCCAAGCATTACAACACCATGAAATCAATAATGTATAAATCACTGGTACTGTATTAGGCCTTTAGCTTGATAGTGGCTAGGACAGTGAAAGAGTTGCACATCTTTTTAAACCCCCATTTTTCCAATAGGGCAAAACACAGTTGATATTTTTTGTTTGTTTGTTTGTTTTCTCCACGCCACCTTCACTGGCCACACAGTGCATTGAATATGTTGCTACAATACTTAGGTGGGTTCAAAGCACACACTCTGCGCATATGTACACGTACTATGTTGACCGAGACGTTGGCAGGTGACTGATGGTGTGTGGCTAGGCCCTTAAGATACCGTCAAAAATGCCAATTTCGTTTTGCCGTAGAAGGTCATTGAAACTACAACAGACAGACATAATAATGCCCGATGTAGTGTATTTTCAACGGTTTATTTTAGACTGGGAAGATGGAAAGCTGTTTAATTCCATTCATGTGTAGGACTAGTCATCATCCTAGAACAGACTAGGGAGTGCAGTAGCATTCCTTGATGCTAAAACACACACACACATACGCATGCACACACACATACACACACACAAAAAAAGAAGAGGCATATCTCAGCAAAACTTCTTTCAGTGGTTTGACCATATTTAGCTTTAGAAACTTCAGTATACCTTGAATGCAGTGTTGCCAGGTCTACACATTTATCTCTATTCTACGGATGTTTGGACCTAAGATGGATCTACGGACAGATAAGGCCCTAGATCTACAATTCTACGGAATTCGGCTGGTCAAAAAAAGAGAGAAAGAGAACAGTAGCCAGACTCTTTACCAAATCATTACATGCGAGACTATCAGTCCATGCCACTAAATAGTGATGGTGTTGTTCTCTGCCACTATTGGTCTTGTAGGCGACTCGGAGACCGATTCACAAATGTACTTCTCCGCTGGTGGCACAACCTCCTAAGATAAAGTACTGGCACGTACTGGAGGCTCAGATTGCATGGCTTACTTGATTCATGGCTTACTACTTGCTCGCCTAAGGGTAATCAGTACGGTTTTTGTACTACCTGCAAGAAACATTTATTATGGAGTGAGGGAGATCTCAAGGATCTGAAAAGGCATGGTGAGATAGAGGCTCATATTCAGCTAGCGAAGGCTGATGTTGGACAGCAAACTCTGATGTCGACATCGAGTGCAAGTGAGAGCACATCTACCAAGGCAGAGAGGCAGAAGCTATTCTCTGTAATATGTTGGTAGAGCACAATCTTTCCTTCTTGCTGATGGACCATTTGCCGAGTGTTATTGTCCATGCCTTTCCTGGCAGCAAGATAGCTAAGGAGGTGAAATGTGGGAGAACTAAGTCTGCTGCCATTGTCATACATGCTTTGGCAGATGCAGTGCACAAGGATATGATTGCTGATGTGTTGGCCTCCCCTGCATTCTCTCTTATGATGGATGATAGTACGGACAGGGGAGAGCAGAAGCGAGAAGGAACCCTTATTCAATATTATGGATGATAGTACGGACAGGGGAGAGCAGAAGCGAGAAGGAACCCTTATTCAATATTATGCTGAATCATCTCTGAAAGTCACCACCGGTGTCCTTGGCCTTCAAGATATTGTACAGGCTAATGCGGCAAACCTTTTTGAGTGCCTCCACTTCCAGCTGAAAGAAGATGGCTTGACTTATGAAAAACTTATAGGATGGAACAGTGATGGTGCTAGTGTGATGCTCGGAATACGTGACAGTTGAAAATCAATGCCTTCAATTTCGCACCCATGTGCTCGACCAGATAATAAATTTTTAACGCCTAATCAAAAAGGTGATTGCATGTGCTAGAGCTTCCTCTAGCCACTCGTACCATTTTCAATTTTTTTGCACTTAGCAATCTGGAGTTATCTTGGACGCCGATTGCGGGGTGCAGGTTTTTTAGGTCCCTCCGCTTTAGGGTCTAGTAACTTGCCTATAGTTATACCTATGAAACATATTTTAGTATCAAAAGAGAGCACACAGAGAGACCTATCTTTTGAGCTATATATCAAGTCCATACCATGAAGTTTGCAGAATCTACGGAGCTCTAAAGTTTTAACCACAAGTTTAAAAAATTATCGTCCCCCCCAGGGAATCTCTTTTAGTGGTACGTCCACAGTGCAAAACATGTGGTTGAACTCAGGTCTTTACAAGAGTGGCTAGAAGTAGAGGCTCATAAGATTTTCAAGATGGTGGACATTAAAGATGGCTTACTTTAGAAACGTGTATCCAGGAACAGTACACTCCCCTTGTGTCTTAATTTTATGCCATGGAGAACTTTGGGCTCTCTCATAAGACATCTAGGAAGAAAACGAAGGCTACGAGGGACCAGCTAAAGAAACCCATTACTAAAGCATACCTGTTCTTCCTGAACAATATGTTAAGCAAGGTTTAACAAGTTCAGTCCTCTGTTCCAATCTTCATCTCCAAATATTCACTGATTGGTGAAGGAGATCGATCAACTACTCCTTGACATCCTCAACAGATCCGAATCCACTCTGCTGTCAGGGTTCTAGATGTTGACCCATGTAGGGATTGGAAAGCAGATGAAGATCTTCTGTTAGGTGCTTCCCTGCATAGATACCTCACTGAAATGAATGATGACCTGGAGGGAACACAGGACCTCACTGACTTGTATAAAAATGTCGTGAATTCCTTGCAAAGCTGGCACATACATAGTATGAAGCGGCTACCATTGGAAAACACTGTCTTTAAATGATCTAGTCTGGTTAAAACCTTGCTGAGAGAGTCTCATCCACTGTTGCTATGGTGAGAAGACTAGCTATGGGGCATTTCAAGACCTTTGTACCAGAAGAGAAGCTAGATCAGCTGCTAGAAGAATTTTGCGTGCCGAGGATTTTCCAGACGATATTGCTCCTGGCCAACTAGATGTTGATACCCACTGGGATAGGCTTGAGTCAAACACATGTAAACTTTATGGACTTCTCTCTCATTTTGCAGTGTTTATTGTGCATTCCTCATGGTATGTGTAACTCTGACTCCAAGAGAATGTTCTCTCAAATCAATCTGGAATCAACTACAGACGGCCACTGTTGTTAATATGGACTCAAAGGGAAAAGACTGTAGGTTGTATGAGCCATCAAAGGACGTAGTTACCACTACCAGAAAGGTGACACGAGGGTGCCCAATGGACCTCCTGCTAAACCTGTGTTGCCTTTGGAGAGTCAGCAGCAACTTGGTTCCCATAGTCGAGGAATTAGAGCAGGCAGAAGAAAATGATTTTTATGGGGAACGACATTTACATTAACAAAGTATTAACTATTAATTAACTAACTACAATATGTATAGCAGAGATTAAAATAATAAATAATAAATAATAATTTAAAAAACACAGATTACAATTATTTTATTAAAGATAAAAAAATTATGATTAAAAAAATTGTGTTTTTATTTTATTTATTTATTATTTTTTATGAGTGTCCCAGCCCAGGGGCCAGCACTGCAGCTGTGCCACGCTGTATTGCCACCGATCCGCTGGAGACCTTAGAAGTTATATATATATATACAGATCATGATCAATATTATACCATTAAAAGGTGTCAGAATTGATCTCAGAGAGTGTAAAATTCAAACTTTTCCTTGGGGAACATGCCCCCAGACCCTCCTAGTGGTTGCACCTACAGCTAATTTAATTTATGGTTCTGATTCTAATTCCTATTTTTGATCATGATCAATTTACATTTTTGGTCTAGAAGGCTTCGGAGAGTGTAAAATAATAAATTCCTGTGGCAGCATGCCCCCATCCTCTCTAGTGGTTGCACGTGTGTGAATTTCTGGATTTTTGGGTGAGTCAACCTGGCAACATTGTGAATGCTCGGGTCCATCACTTCTATTCTTCCACCCCCATTACTTGAATACCAAGGCCCAGCATGAGAATTTTAGTACCAGATTTAAAAAAATTAAGTTCCATGATGCAATAACCGTACACTGTGGGGAAAGGGAAGAGAAGAGAAAGGGTGTGTGCCAATGGTTGCTACCCAGATGTATATACAGTAGTACTCTGAAAAGCTTCAGAAATTTGTTGATGAGCTGTATGTGGGATCAGTCACCAAGCAGTGTGGTGCACATATATGATAGCACTACTAATAAGCTGTGGATGGGGGGGGGGGGGGGGGGGGGGCATTGTATAACCATCACGACCCATAATTATTAGTGTGTTGTGTATGTTCGTACTGTTTCTAACATCATCTGACAGGCAAGTCCTATACCATCACTGGGACTCCCTCTGAGCCAGGTCTCCTGCCACGGGCTCTGGACGTCATCTTCAACTCCATAGACCTGAAACAGCTGGACGAAGTGAGAGTCGTCCCTCAAAGGTTTGCCGAACTGCGCTTTGTCTCTGAACAGGAGTTGGTGGAGAAGCAAGCATGGAAGGAAAATATATTGAGCATGGTGAGTGTGTTCTCTAGCTGATACTGGCATGGTAACCTCATTGATACCTCATGTCCACGCCATACACCAGTTGACATTTCCACCTGTCCAACAACAGAACCACATACAAAGAACACCCTCAGAGTCGACTTGAAATGTCTATGTTATGTGCCTACAAAATATGTAGGTGACTTGAAGCTTCGTAATAACTAGTACGACGCTTTGCGTTATATAGAATAGTGTTTTCTGAAGCGGACACACAAGAAGGCTTGATTGTTCATGGGTTGACTGCTCGTGGAATAATCATGTTGGTAGGGGGGCTGACTGAGGACATAGTGACTCCAATTGTACCACCTAGAATTACTCCGCCTACCTATCAGAAATCTCTGAAACACACTCAATGAAGGAAAGTCCTACGCCCACTAAAGGATCCCCACAGTCAAGAAGACTCCCTCATTAGTTCAATTATTATTAAGAGGTTGTGAATCCGGATGTGAGGTTATAATTTAATGTACCTTACCGCATCAGAGGCTGAACGTCTGAAACCCCAAAAATTTGCCACAAGCCAGACTGCCAGGTGGACTTTAAGTATGTTACTCTCTATGTCAATTCTGTGTATTTTTGCACTGGCGAAGGCCCACATTCGGCCGAAATATTTGCATAGCATCAGATTTGATAATGGCCCCAAGGTTACTTACCAAAATTACTAAAATCATGAGGGCTGCCGGGTATAGCCACTGATGTCTAAAACTCGTGCCCAAGTTAAACTCCATTGCTAGCTAGCTAGCTGTTGCTCACCAACCTGCACCTGGCCTGGAATCAGTGGATGAAGCAGTAGTACTGAACAATTTTAAGCTTGAGGACCTAATGGCTCTATGGTGTGTAATTGGTTGGCTGGCTAGCTGATCCCCCCCTTCTCTTTATATGTGCATACACTGTTCTCCTCTGATACGTACTATTCTTGCTGGTGACGGACTCCAACAAGATAAGTGGGAGATGAAAGATTATTTGGGAGTGGGAGAAGAAGAAAGACAGTTTGCTGTCGTCGGCTATATTTCTGCATCCTGTCTGTGGCAAGATCCTTGCAAGTCGACTAGGTCTAGCACAAGTCCTCCTATTCCTTGGCATAAGCCCCCCCCCCCCGTAGTTTTGCTCATATCTTTGCACAGTGACTGTATGGTCCTGATTTATGTACTGAAATTGTAGCCCATGCAATATACGTGCTAATGTTGTATTTTTGTTTTGCCATACATGTTTTTGTTTTAGAACTGCAGGTTGGATTGTAGAGTCAAATCACCCCCCTCAAACTCTGTTACGATGGCTACAGTCCAGCATCAGTCTTGAGTGGCTGTGATTGCTAGAGCCCCTAGAGAATGGCCGTTTCGCTTCGAGCAGTTCACAAGATCTGCCTGGTCGCTTTGCTTCGAACTGTTGAAATTGAACTTCCACCCCCTATTATGAAACTCCACCCATTTGTAATGAACCTTCAGCCTTTACATGACGTGCCAGACACAGCCATGTACTAAGCAAGTTCCTCACTGCCTCCATCAACCTTTCCACATCCATCTCTTCCTCAGAGAAACTTTTCCCCCCAGAAACATAAAGCATGGACTAAATAGAAATCGAGTCTATTCGAGTGATGCAGTGCAATACACTTCATGTTCACAATATAACAAAAATGACACGTCACTGGTGCGAGCGGCGTATTGTGAACTGGCCTTTACGTTCACATGAGGGGGGAGGGCCAAAACAAACACTAACAAAAACTTGTGGTTACGACCGTGGAGTCCCTAGATTCTGCAGACGTTTACTGTATGAAGTTGATATGATAAATCTCTCTGTGTGCTCTCCTTTGGTATTTATGCTGCATGCAAAAAAAAAAAAATTTTTTTTACGTGCGACCAAAGTGGCTGTACCTCGAAATCTGAGCTCCCAACTGGATGCAGTTGTGTTTCCTGATTGGAAGGCGCTAGCCAGTTGAAATTAGTATCTGTGGCAAGAGGAAGTCCTACTCTACTTTCATTATGCGCTAAAACGTGACAAAGTAGTCGAGTATGGGCACAGAAAGGGGGGATTCCTTTTTCCTAGACGAGTTAATAGACCAGGTTAGAAGATCTGGTTCATCACCACCCTCGACTTCACCAAAGGGTGGCAAGTCCAGTACGAGAAGAGAATCATGAGAAGATCATGTTCACGACACCCCTTGTTTTATTCCAGGACGTCATTTGGACACCTGCAACATACCAGAGGATGGATGATTAACTGTTAGATGCACCGGGAGAGTTTGCCAGTGCATACAGTAGATCGATGACATGGTCATCTTCAGTTGTTGTACAAAGTAGAAACACCTCGAGCACCTGCAGACAGTGTTGGAGAAAACGCCAGGGAGAATGGCAACCTGGACCCTTACACCTCCACGAAAGGAGGAGGAGGAAAAGACTAATAAGTTGACTGGCTCCAGGCTGTGCTTCTAGGCATTGCAGTCATCTTTTGGCCTAGTACTTTCCAGTTAGGACCCACACCTGCAGCTAGGCACTCAGATTTTGAGGTACCCCAACTTTGACAGCATGTAAGTTTGGCACAGTTAGACCTATGCAACATTTTTTTACAGAGCACACTGAGGGATCTATCTTTTGAGCTACTGTATCAAGTTCAAAAGTAGGGATCTCCAAAGTCGTAATCGCCACCAAAAAAAAACTTTTTATGGCTTTTCCCTCCCTCGTAGTCAAGTACACTGTATATAGGTCCCAGTCCAAATAGTCACATGACGTACTTCCGCTTGAGGATTGGAATGCAGGCATTTTGTCTTACCCACCCCCACCCAAGAAATGGTGTGCTTACAATTGTCACTGCCTTCTTGGACCATGCTTCTGGAAAGGCTTGCTGTAAACATATTGTGGAACTGCACATCAAAATTCATTTCTTTGTCTTGTGAAGGCAATGCATCGTTTTTTCCTGCAATTTTGTTCAAAGCATATAATGTGGTGTAGCTTTTGTTTGCCCACCTCATGGAGCCAGTTCTTGTTTTTTGAAACTCCTCCCACCAAGACTAGAATGCACCAATGCACTAACTAGCCACAGACCACCTCCAGTGTATGACCAGAATTAGCCACAGACTAACTCCAGTACCCACCATCACCAGCTGAACTTGGTTTACAAACAGGACCACCTTAATCTCGCGTAGGGCTGCACCCAATGGTGTGATGAGGTCAAGCCCACACAGCTAGAACCACTCTCCTGCAGAGACGCTCAGTCTCACGCAGGACCTAGTCCTCTGCACCCTCCATAGTGTGGTGGGCACAGCTAGAACCACTCTCCTGCAGAGATGCTCAGTCTCACGCAGGGCCTGGTTCCCTGCACCCTCCATAGTGTGGTGTCGTGCACAGTCCTGTGTAAGTGCAACCTGGTGGTCAGCCGATAGTTGCAATGGATTGGATGACTGTCAGCAAACATAAAAGTATAACATGCGTGGAACATAACCTGAACAATACTTTATGATTCGCCAAGTCATCGGCAAGGAAGTGCAATCTAATGCATGCCTCACGAAAGCTGTTAAGGACTTAACCATCAATTGTCCAAGTTAATGTAGCTGCAGCAGGAGACTCGCTAGTTAATATTACTACTACCATTATCAATGATTCAATTGCTATATTTCTGTGGGGGTTTTTTCTTCTGTTGTTGGTGGGGGTGGGGGGCGCTGTCAGTCAGATAAAGAAGCATGAGCATCGTCTTACTAGCAGGCTTTATTGTGTGTGCAGCATAAAGCGTGTTATTTTGTAAATTTTTATGTTATTACGTGTACTCTGTATTATTATTATTATTAGGCCCGAGATCTCAAAGTATGCCCTCAGTCAAACAATGTCTCTAAGGATGTGCATTCCGAAGACTCGTTGGACATCACCTCCATTGATGTCACCTCCTCCTCCTCCTTGTTATCCAATCTCTCGAAGATGTCCTCAAACCTCAGCCAGCTGAACGACACTCACATCACAGGTGTGTACATGCGTCTGTAGGCTGGAGGCAGTCAGAATGTTGCTGTCACTGTCAGTATTTGCATGCCTATAGGCTGGAGGCAGTCAGAATGTTGCTGGCACTACAAGTATTTGCATGCCTGTAGGCCAGAGGCAGTCAGAATGTTGCTGGCACTGCCAGTATTTGCATGCCTATAGGCTGGAGGCAGTCAGAATGTTGCTGGCACTACAAGTATTTGCATGCCTGTAGGCCAGAGGCAGTCAGAATGTTGCTGGCACTGCCAGTATTTGCATGCCTATAGGCTGGAGGCAGTCAGAATGTTGCTGGCACTACAAGTATTTGCATGCCTGTAGGCCAGAGGCAGTCAGAATGTTGCTGGCACTGCCAGTATTTGCATGCCTATAGGCTGGAGGCAGTCAGAATGTTGCTGGCACTACAAGTATTTGCATGCCTGTAGGCCAGATGCAGTCAGAATGTTGCTGGCACTACAAGTATTTGCATGCCTGTGGGCCAGATGCAGTCAGAATGTTGCTGGCACTGCCAGTACTTGCATGCCTATAGGCTGGAGGCAGTCAGAATGTTCCTGGCACTACAAGTATTTGCATGCCTGTAGGCCAGAGGCAGTCAGAATGTTGCTGGCACTGCCAGTATTTGCATGCCTGTAGGCTGGAGGCAGTCAGAATGTTGCTGGCACTACAAGTATTTGCATGCCTGTAGGCCAGAGGCAGTCAGAATGTTGCTGGCACTGCCAGTATTTGCATGCCTATAGGCTGGAGGCAGTCAGAATGTTGCTGGCACTACAAGTATTTGCATGCCTGTAGGCCAGAGGCAGTCAGAATGTTGCTGGCACTGCCAGTATTTGCATGCCTGTAGGCTGGAGGCAGTCAGAATGTTGCTGGTACTACAAGTATTTGCATGCCTGTAGGCCAGAGGCAGTAAGAATGTTGCTGGCACTGCCAGTATTTGCATGCCTATAGGCTGGAGGCAGTCAGAATGTTGCTGGCACTGCCAGTATTTGCATGCCTATAGGCTGGAGGCAGTCAGAATGTTGCTGGCACTACAAGTATTTGCATGCCTGTAGGCCAGAGGCAGTCAGAATATTGCTGGCACTTCCAGTATTTGCATGCCTATAGGCTGGAGGCAGTCAGAATGTTGCTGGCACTACAAGTATTTGCATGCCTGTAGGCCAGAGGCAGTCAGAATGTTGCTGGCACTGCCAGTATTTGCATGCCTATAGGCTGGAGGCAGTCAGAATGTTGCTGGCACTACAAGTATTTGCATGCCTATAGGCTGGAGGCAGTCAGAATGTTGCTGGCACTACAAGTATTTGCATGCCTGTAGGCCAGAGGCAGTCACAATGTTGCTGGCACTGCCAGTATTTGCATGCCTATAGGCTGGAGGCAGTCAGAATGTTGCTGGCACTACAAGTATTTGCATGTCTGTAGGCCAGAGGCAGTCAGAATGTTGCTGGCAGTGACAGTATTTGCATGCCTATAGGCTGGAGGCAGTCAGAATGTTGCTGGCACTACAAGTATTTGCATGCCTGTAGGCCAGAGGCAGTCAGAATGTTGCTGGCACTGCCAGTATTTGCATGCCTATAGGCTGGAGGCAGTCACAATGTTGCTGGCACTGCCAGTATTTGCATGCCTATAGGCTGGAGGCCGTCAGAATGTTGCTGGCACTACAAGTATTTGCATGCCTGTAGGCCAGAGGCAGTCAGAATGTTGCTGGCACTACAAGTATTTGCATGCCTGTAGGCCAGAGGCAGTCAGAATGTTGCTGGCACTGCCAGTATTTGCATGCCTATAGGCTGGAGGCAGTCAGAATATTGCTGGCACTACAAGTATTTGCATGCCTGTAGGCCAGAGGCAGTCAGAATGTTGCTGGCACTGCCAGTATTTGCATGCCTATAGGCTGGAGGCAGTCAGAATGTTCCTGGCACTACAAGTATTTGCATGCCTGTAGGCCAGAGGCAGTCAGAATGTTGCTGGCACTGCCAGTATTTGCATGCCTGTAGGCTGGAGGCAGTCAGAATGTTGCTGGCACTACAAGTATTTGCATGCCTGTAGGCCAGAGGCAGTCAGAATGTTGCTGGCACTGCCAGTATTTGCATGCCTATAGGCTGGAGGCAGTCAGAATGTTGCTGGCACTACAAGTATTTGCATGCCTGTAGGCCAGAGGCAGTCAGAATGTTGCTGGCACTGCCAGTATTTGCATGCCTGTAGGCTGGAGGCAGTCAGAATGTTGCTGGTACTACAAGTATTTGCATGCCTGTAGGCCAGAGGCAGTCAGAATGTTGCTGGCACTGCCAGTATTTGCATGCCTATAGGCTGGAGGCAGTCAGAATGTTGCTGGCACTGCCAGTATTTGCATGCCTATAGGCTGGAGGCAGTCAGAATGTTGCTGGCACTACAAGTATTTGCATGCCTGTAGGCCAGAGGCAGTCAGAATATTGCTGGCACTTCCAGTATTTGCATGCCTATAGGCTGGAGGCAGTCAGAATGTTGCTGGCACTACAAGTATTTGCATGCCTGTAGGCCAGAGGCAGTCAGAATGTTGCTGGCACTGCCAGTATTTGCATGCCTATAGGCTGGAGGCAGTCAGAATGTTGCTGGCACTACAAGTATTTGCATGCCTATAGGCTGGAGGCAGTCAGAATGTTGCTGGCACTACAAGTATTTGCATGCCTGTAGGCCAGAGGCAGTCACAATGTTGCTGGCACTGCCAGTATTTGCATGCCTATAGGCTGGAGGCAGTCAGAATGTTGCTGGCACTACAAGTATTTGCATGCCTGTAGGCCAGAGGCAGTCAGAATGTTGCTGGCAGTGACAGTATTTGCATGCCTATAGGCTGGAGGCAGTCAGAATGTTGCTGGCACTACAAGTATTTGCATGCCTGTAGGCCAGAGGCAGTCAGAATGTTGCTGGCACTGCCAGTATTTGCATGCCTATAGGCTGGAGGCAGTCACAATGTTGCTGGCACTGCCAGTATTTGCATGCCTATAGGCTGGAGGCCGTCAGAATGTTGCTGGCACTACAAGTATTTGCATGCCTGTAGGCCAGAGGCAGTCAGAATGTTGCTGGCACTACAAGTATTTGCATGCCTGTAGGCCAGAGGCAGTCAGAATGTTGCTGGCACTGCCAGTATTTGCATGCCTATAGGCTGGAGGCAGTCAGAATATTGCTGGCACTACAAGTATTTGCATGCCTGTAGGCCAGAGGCAGTCAGAATGTTGCTGGCACTGCCAGTATTTGCATGCCTATAGGCTGGAGGCAGTCAGAATGTTGCTGGCACTACAAGTATTTGCATGCCTGTAGGCCAGAGGCAGTCAGAATGTTGCTGGCACTGCCAGTATTTGCATGCCTGTAGGCTGGAGGCAGTCAGAATGTTGCTGGCACTACAAGTATTTGCATGCCTGTAGGCCAGAGGCAGTCAGAATGTTGCTGGCACTGCCAGTATTTGCATGCCTATAGGCTGGAGGCAGTCAGAATGTTGCTGGCACTACAAGTATTTGCATGCCTGTAGGCCAGAGGCAGTCAGAATGTTGCTGGCACTGCCAGTATTTGCATGCCTGTAGGCTGGAGGCAGTCAGAATGTTGCTGGTACTACAAGTATTTGCATGCCTGTAGGCCAGAGGCAGTAAGAATGTTGCTGGCACTGCCAGTATTTGCATGCCTATAGGCTGGAGGCAGTCAGAATGTTGCTGGCACTGCCAGTATTTGCATGCCTATAGGCTGGAGGCAGTCAGAATGTTGCTGGCACTACAAGTATTTGCATGCCTGTAGGCCAGAGGCAGTCAGAATATTGCTGGCACTTCCAGTATTTGCATGCCTATAGGCTGGAGGCAGTCAGAATGTTGCTGGCACTACAAGTATTTGCATGCCTGTAGGCCAGAGGCAGTCAGAATGTTGCTGGCACTGCCAGTATTTGCATGCCTATAGGCTGGAGGCAGTCAGAATGTTGCTGGCACTACAAGTATTTGCATGCCTATAGGCTGGAGGCAGTCAGAATGTTGCTGGCACTACAAGTATTTGCATGCCTGTAGGCCAGAGGCAGTCACAATGTTGCTGGCACTGCCAGTATTTGCATGCCTATAGGCTGGAGGCAGTCAGAATGTTGCTGGCACTACAAGTATTTGCATGCCTGTAGGCCAGAGGCAGTCAGAATGTTGCTGGCAGTGACAGTATTTGCATGCCTATAGGCTGGAGGCAGTCAGAATGTTGCTGGCACTACAAGTATTTGCATGCCTGTAGGCCAGAGGCAGTCAGAATGTTGCTGGCACTGCCAGTATTTGCATGCCTATAGGCTGGAGGCAGTCACAATGTTGCTGGCACTGCCAGTATTTGCATGCCTATAGGCTGGAGGCCGTCAGAATGTTGCTGGCACTACAAGTATTTGCATGCCTGTAGGCCAGAGGCAGTCAGAATGTTGCTGGCACTACAAGTATTTGCATGCCTGTAGGCCAGAGGCAGTCAGAATGTTGCTGGCACTGCCAGTATTTGCATGCCTATAGGCTGGAGGCAGTCAGAATATTGCTGGCACTACAAGTATTTGCATGCCTGTAGGCCAGAGGCAGTCAGAATGTTGCTGGCACTGCCAGTATTTGCATGCCTATAGGCTGGAGGCAGTCAGAATGTTCCTGGCACTACAAGTATTTGCATGCCTGTAGGCCAGAGGCAGTCAGAATGTTGCTGGCACTGCCAGTATTTGCATGCCTGTAGGCTGGAGGCAGTCAGAATGTTGCTGGCACCTGGCACTACAAGTATTTGCATGCCTGTAGGCCAGAGGCAGTCAGAATGTTGCTGGCACTGCCAGTATTTGCATGCCTATAGGCTGGAGGCAGTCAGAATGTTGCTGGCACTACAAGTATTTGCATGCCTGTAGGCCAGAGGCAGTCAGAATGTTGCTTGCACTGCCAGTATTTGCATGCCTGTAGGCTGGAGGCAGTCAGAATGTTGCTGGTACTACAAGTATTTGCATGCCTGTAGGCCAGAGGCAGTAAGAATGTTGCTGGCACTGCCAGTATTTGCATGCCTATAGGCTGGAGGCAGTCAGAATGTTGCTGGCACTGCCAGTATTTGCATGCCTATAGGCTGGAGGCAGTCAGAATGTTGCTGGCACTACAAGTATTTGCATGCCTGTAGGCCAGAGGCAGTCAGAATATTGCTGGCACTACAAGTATTTGCATGCCTGTAGGCCAGAGGCAGTCAGAATGTTGCTGGCACTGCCAGTATTTGCATGCCTGTAGGCTGGAGGCAGTCAGAATGTTGCTGGTACTACAAGTATTTGCATGCCTGTAGGCCAGAGGCAGTAAGAATGTTGCTGGCACTGCCAGTATTTGCATTCCTATAGGCTGGAGGCAGTCAGAATGTTGCTGGCACTGCCAGTATTTGCATGCCTATAGGCTGGAGGCAGTCAGAATGTTGCTGGCACTACAAGTATTTGCATGCCTGTAGGCCAGAGGCAGTCAGAATATTGCTGGCACTTCCAGTATTTGCATGCCTATAGGCTGGAGGCAGTCAGAATGTTGCTGGCACTACAAGTATTTGCATGCCTGTAGGCCAGAGGCAGTCAGAATGTTGCTGGCACTGCCAGTATTTGCATGCCTATAGGCTGGAGGCAGTCAGAATGTTGCTGGCACTACAAGTATTTGCATGCCTATAGGCTGGAGGCAGTCAGAATGTTGCTGGCACTACAAGTATTTGCATGCCTGTAGGCCAGAGGCAGTCACAATGTTGCTGGCACTGCCAGTATTTGCATGCCTATAGGCTGGAGGCAGTCAGAATGTTGCTGGCACTACAAGTATTTGCATGCCTGTAGGCCAGAGGCAGTCAGAATGTTGCTGGCAGTGACAGTATTTGCATGCCTATAGGCTGGAGGCAGTCAGAATGTTGCTGGCACTACAAGTATTTGCATGCCTGTAGGCCAGAGGCAGTCAGAATGTTGCTGGCACTGCCAGTATTTGCATGCCTATAGGCTGGAGGCAGTCACAATGTTGCTGGCACTGCCAGTATTTGCATGCCTATAGGCTGGAGGCCGTCAGAATGTTGCTGGCACTACAAGTATTTGCATGCCTGTAGGCCAGAGGCAGTCAGAATGTTGCTGGCACTACAAGTATTTGCATGCCTGTAGGCCAGAGGCAGTCAGAATGTTGCTGGCACTGCCAGTATTTGCATGCCTATAGGCTGGAGGCAGTCAGAATATTGCTGGCACTACAAGTATTTGCATGCCTGTAGGCCAGAGGCAGTCAGAATGTTGCTGGCACTGCCAGTATTTGCATGCCTATAGGCTGGAGGCAGTCAGAATGTTCCTGGCACTACAAGTATTTGCATGCCTGTAGGCCAGAGGCAGTCAGAATGTTGCTGGCACTGCCAGTATTTGCATGCCTGTAGGCTGGAGGCAGTCAGAATGTTGCTGGCACTACAAGTATTTGCATGCCTGTAGGCCAGAGGCAGTCAGAATGTTGCTGGCACTGCCAGTATTTGCATGCCTATAGGCTGGAGGCAGTCAGAATGTTGCTGGCACTACAAGTATTTGCATGCCTGTAGGCCAGAGGCAGTCAGAATGTTGCTGGCACTGCCAGTATTTGCATGCCTGTAGGCTGGAGGCAGTCAGAATGTTGCTGGTACTACAAGTATTTGCATGCCTGTAGGCCAGAGGCAGTAAGAATGTTGCTGGCACTGCCAGTATTTGCATGCCTATAGGCTGGAGGCAGTCAGAATGTTGCTGGCACTGCCAGTATTTGCATGCCTATAGGCTGGAGGCAGTCAGAATGTTGCTGGCACTACAAGTATTTGCATGCCTGTAGGCCAGAGGCAGTCAGAATATTGCTGGCACTTCCAGTATTTGCATGCCTATAGGCTGGAGGCAGTCAGAATGTTGCTGGCACTACAAGTATTTGCATGCCTGTAGGCCAGAGGCAGTCAGAATGTTGCTGGCACTGCCAGTATTTGCATGCCTATAGGCTGGAGGCAGTCAGAATGTTGCTGGCACTACAAGTATTTGCATGCCTATAGGCTGGAGGCAGTCAGAATGTTGCTGGCACTACAAGTATTTGCATGCCTGTAGGCCAGAGGCAGTCACAATGTTGCTGGCACTGCCAGTATTTGCATGCCTATAGGCTGGAGGCAGTCAGAATGTTGCTGGCACTACAAGTATTTGCATGCCTGTAGGCCAGAGGCAGTCAGAATGTTGCTGGCAGTGACAGTATTTGCATGCCTATAGGCTGGAGGCAGTCAGAATGTTGCTGGCACTACAAGTATTTGCATGCCTGTAGGCCAGAGGCAGTCAGAATGTTGCTGGCACTGCCAGTATTTGCATGCCTATAGGCTGGAGGCAGTCACAATGTTGCTGGCACTGCCAGTATTTGCATGCCTATAGGCTGGAGGCCGTCAGAATGTTGCTGGCACTACAAGTATTTGCATGCCTGTAGGCCAGAGGCAGTCAGAATGTTGCTGGCACTACAAGTATTTGCATGCCTGTAGGCCAGAGGCAGTCAGAATGTTGCTGGCACTGCCAGTATTTGCATGCCTATAGGCTGGAGGCAGTCAGAATATTGCTGGCACTACAAGTATTTGCATGCCTGTAGGCCAGAGGCAGTCAGAATGTTGCTGGCACTGCCAGTATTTGCATGCCTATAGGCTGGAGGCAGTCAGAATGTTGCTGGCACTACAAGTATTTGCATGCCTGTAGGCCAGAGGCAGTCAGAATGTTGCTGGCACTGCCAGTATTTGCATGCCTGTAGGCTGGAGGCAGTCAGAATGTTGCTGGCACTACAAGTATTTGCATGCCTGTAGGCCAGAGGCAGTCAGAATGTTGCTGGCACTGCCAGTATTTGCATGCCTATAGGCTGGAGGCAGTCAGAATGTTGCTGGCACTACAAGTATTTGCATGCCTGTAGGCCAGAGGCAGTAAGAATGTTGCTGGCACTGCCAGTATTTGCATGCCTATAGGCTGGAGGCAGTCAGAATGTTGCTGGCACTGCCAGTATTTGCATGCCTATAGGCTGGAGGCAGTCAGAATGTTGCTGGCACTACAAGTATTTGCATGCCTGTAGGCCAGAGGCAGTCAGAATATTGCTGGCACTTCCAGTATTTGCATGCCTATAGGCTGGAGGCAGTCAGAATGTTGCTGGCACTACAAGTATTTGCATGCCTGTAGGCCAGAGGCAGTCAGAATGTTGCTGGCACTGCCAGTATTTGCATGCCTATAGGCTGGAGGCAGTCAGAATGTTGCTGGCACTACAAGTATTTGCATGCCTATAGGCTGGAGGCAGTCAGAATGTTGCTGGCACTACAAGTATTTGCATGCCTGTAGGCCAGAGGCAGTCACAATGTTGCTGGCACTGCCAGTATTTGCATGCCTATAGGCTGGAGGCAGTCAGAATGTTGCTGGCACTACAAGTATTTGCATGCCTGTAGGCCAGAGGCAGTCAGAATGTTGCTGGCAGTGACAGTATTTGCATGCCTATAGGCTGGAGGCAGTCAGAATGTTGCTGGCACTACAAGTATTTGCATGCCTGTAGGCCAGAGGCAGTCAGAATGTTGCTGGCACTGCCAGTATTTGCATGCCTATAGGCTGGAGGCAGTCACAATGTTGCTGGCACTGCCAGTATTTGCATGCCTATAGGCTGGAGGCCGTCAGAATGTTGCTGGCACTACAAGTATTTGCATGCCTGTAGGCCAGAGGCAGTCAGAATGTTGCTGGCACTACAAGTATTTGCATGCCTGTAGGCCAGAGGCAGTCAGAATGTTGCTGGCACTGCCAGTATTTGCATGCCTATAGGCTGGAGGCAGTCAGAATATTGCTGGCACTACAAGTATTTGCATGCCTGTAGGCCAGAGGCAGTCAGAATGTTGCTGGCACTGCCAGTATTTGCATGCCTATAGGCTGGAGGCAGTCAGAATGTTGCTGGCACTACAAGTATTTGCATGCCTGTAGGCCAGAGGCAGTCAGAATGTTGCTGGCACTGCCAGTATTTGCATGCCTGTAGGCTGGAGGCAGTCAGAATGTTGCTGGCACTACAAGTATTTGCATGCCTGTAGGCCAGAGGCAGTCAGAATGTTGCTGGCACTGCCAGTATTTGCATGCCTATAGGCTGGAGGCAGTCAGAATGTTGCTGGCACTACAAGTATTTGCATGCCTGTAGGCCAGAGGCAGTCAGAATGTTGCTGGCACTGCCAGTATTTGCATGCCTGTAGGCTGGAGGCAGTCAGAATGTTGCTGGTACTACAAGTATTTGCATGCCTGTAGGCCAGAGGCAGTCTGAATGTTGCTGGCACTGCCAGTATTTGCATGCCTGTAGGCTGGAGGCAGTCAGAATGTTGCTGGCACTGCCAGTATTTGCATGCCTGTAGGCTGGAGGCAGTCAGAATGTTGCTGGTACTACAAGTATTTGCATGCCTGTAGGCCAGAGGCAGTAAGAATGTTGCTGGCACTGCCAGTATTTGCATGCCTATAGGCTGGAGGCAGTCAGAATGTTGCTGGCACTGCCAGTATTTGCATGCCTGTAGGTTGGAGGCAGTCAGAGTGTTGCTGGAACTACAGTAGGAAGTCAGTTATCCGAACACCTTGGGACCGAGGGTGTTCGGATAACTGAAATGTTCGGATAACTGGTCACACAAAATAAATTTAGCGATACGGGATATTATGACATTTTACTACACATAATCAATAAAAGTGGATGCATATTGTATGTAATCTAACAATTAGAATATCTAGTCTGCAGCTTGAGTAAAGTAATCTGTAACTTTTGTTTGTTTCTTATTTACAAATCTTTTTTTTGCAGTTTCAATTAGGAGATTATTTAGCACTACAGTTGTGCTCAGTGGGATTCCAGGCTGCTCCTGGACATATGCTAGAACTGTCTCTAGTGCAGTGCAAGCTTAGGAATGGGACACAGCTGGAAGACTCTCCTCTTCCTCTTCTCTATCACTTTTGTCACCTTCTGTAGCAAGTGCCACAATCTCCTCTTCTGTCAGTTCATGGTAGCCTGCATCGTTGTCGTCAGCCAAAGGCCAACCGATTCTCTCTTCTGGTGGAATGGCCAAGTTATTTAGAAGAGTGTCAATTTCTGGTGTTTCCACCTCCTCTTCCTCCCGAAATGATTTGGGCATCAACAGCTAGCAGCCTACGTTTATGCGCATGAGCACGAGTGCACACTTTTGAAGGAAGGTTAAAAAAAAATTAAATTTTTTTTTTTTAATAATAAATAAAAAATTAATTAAATGTGTGTTAAATGAGTGGTAGGTGTGGCTTCATTTAGCGTTCGGTTGACCGACGTGTGCGGATAACTGACGTTCGGATAACTGACTTCCTACTGTAATACATGCATGCCTGTAGGCAGTCATAATGTTGCGATGTTGGCCTGGGCCAGCATGTAGTCTATACATGTATGTAACTAGAGATGCATTGTTGGGAAAACACAGTGTGATGACTGTTTCCTCTTGCATACCAGAGCCCATTCATATTTGGGATGGGGTGCTCATTCATATTTAAGATGGGTGGCCCATTTGTATTTTTGACGGAGCAGTGTATGTTTGATGGGTAGAACGTCCTTACTTTATACACTCAGACAGTGAAGATATTCTGAGAGGACGTCTCAAATTTCCCTAGTGATCTGTACCCCCCACCAGTCTGGTCATGACCCCCGTGCATAGTGGGCACAGAAGTCATTCAAAATAACTCTGTGCAGACAATAATTGTCGAGTGTCTCAAAATACAATCTTAAGTAACTCCCAAATGCCAGGCTTTGTTCTGCATGTATGTGCTACATGTATGCTAGTGGGTATCCTCAATAAGAACCAAGTGCTGCTTTCTTTCAAGAGTGTGTTTTCACTTTTTCAGGGTTTTTATAGCTCTCAATGAGCTCTCAGTTGACATAGTAACATTAAAATCACCTTCTCCTTCAATTTGTATTCACTGAAAAATTGAAGTTGATTATTGAGAAGGTGATTTGAATTTTTTTAAATTTATTTATTTATTTATTACTTAATTAGATTTAATATAAATTGTGTTGCTGCCAAGTTCTTTAAATCCAACCAGCTACCAATCTTATTGATAGCTTTGCCATTTTCAAGTATTCTGTGCTGTGAATACGGGAGCTGGTCGTGTACAAACAGCTACAGTCCATATTCAGCTATTTTGTCCAGGTAGGTTAGCAACGCTCTTACCACTTACGTGGGTGGCTAAGTGCCCTGCGCAGCACTGGGTGTATCTTGAACTCAAGTGTTTCAGGGACAAGAGTAATTGCCCCATGATGATGATGCTCTTCTTGTGTGCAGATCTCAACTTCACAGACTTCATTCAAGTTCACGATGAGGATTCCTCTTTGGACTTTGTCAGCATGGACGACTGCCAGTCTATCATCTACGTATCGTTTGCAGAGATTTACAATGAGCTTATCTACGATCTGCTGGAGCAGGATCCCGGGAAGGGCAAGCGCAGGGTTCCACTGAAGATTGCCCAGGACAAGAATAAAAATTACTACATCAAAGGTTTGTGACCTGGATATTATTGCATGTTTGTGTTTTATTGTCAAGGCTCTAATTGGCCATTATCAGTTCTAATGATTGAGTCCTGCTTCTATTATGTACCTCTTCACTAGTTCTTGAGGGCGTGTGTCGGCCAGTTTGCAACATCCTACGCTGGGTCCTGCTTCTATTACGTACCTCTTCACTAGTTCTTGAGGGTGTGTGGCGGCTAGTTTTCTACATCCTACGCTGGGTTACGCGTGCAATAGAGCTTGCTGTGTTTTCAAAATCTAAAGGCTGGGTTTGAAATATGCTGCTTGCAGTAGTGACGCGAATTGTCTATTATGAACATGGTGTCCTTTTGCTTGAATAATTTGATTCCTATTCTAGCTCCGGTTGCAACACATGTTGGTTCTACTTTATTTGTGTTTCAGTGAAGGGAAGAGATGGTGATTATGAGGACCTCCCTTGGTATGTGAGATGGTTCTCACAAGCCCAAAGTTCAGGGACTTGGGCTTCCGAAATTAATATATATGTGGTCTGGGTAAAGTCCAGTTTCAATGGTTGGATGTGGCTCAGCGAGATGAATATTGTGAACTGCTCAAAGAGAGGACCTCGTGACCAATATTGCCAGGCGTATATATCTATGCATCATACGTTCACCCGTAAAAATTAAAAAAATCAACTGGTCATCTGCAAATAAGTATGGCTTAGGGAAACGAGGAGTGGTTGTCATGGTGAAGAGAAGGATCAAGGAAATGTCGACATACTCCAAGCCGTAGGAAAGAAAACTGCTGCACAGGCAAGTGATAACAACTGAAGGGTTCATAGTGACAGGGAAAGATTATGGAGGTTCATTCTTCAGTGCGCTCTAGCTATGAGGTGTGATGTCGCCGTAAATATAACGGGTTTTCTGTACTGGAAATGATCATCACAAGAACATTGAGCAGACTCTTATGCACATACATACTAATACCATAGCTAGTGCACAGCTCCACATTTTAACAGTGCAGCTCGCTGTGAAAATCAAGGACAGAATAGGAGAGGAAGGTGGAAGGAGTCCTACTCTATTCAAGGCTAACATGCTTACCTATGGAGATAGGTGGGGGTGGGTTGTACCATTTTTCTTTACTATTTATCTTTAAATCAGCTTTTTGGTTTTTGATGCAAACTTCCATTTTTATTTCCATCGTGAAGGTCCATGGATAAGGTGGCTTTGGGGGGGGGGGGGGGGATTGGGGTCTTGGTTTGTTGCTGGTCCTGTTTCTGCTGACTTATTCTGCTATCTGGTAAGGGGTCATGTCAGCTATGAACCATGTTGCCCGTTCTTACTTGCGCAGCCGGTCTTTGAATTTCTGGGCGTTTACTTTTTCGATGACCATTCCAGATTTACGTAAGCACACACTATTTAAGGGGGGTGGACCGTTCACATTTTTATGGGTGGTGAACGTACAGTGCATATATAGATATACCATGCATGGCAATACCAAGTTCTCCATCCAACTCCACACTGGGCTCCCTTCGCTCGCCAATAGAGCCAACATAGTAATAATAGTACCACTCGATGGGCAGAGAGAGCTGCCTACAGTTTGCATGTGTAGAGAGGATAACTGTTGCAGATAGTCAATAGTGGAGAGCTAATGATGGAGCACATACTGAACACAAACACTGTCTGGAGTACAAAATATCACTTTAACAAGTTTTTGTCAGCTTCTGCATGGTCTTCCCTTTAGGTACAGAACCTCTGCAGAAAACACTGCCTGATGAGCTCATTCTTAGTGTAGTATCTTCAAGGGAAGCTACTTCAAACAAACCCACTCAAAGCCAACTTCTACATGGAAGTTCTGTTTTTGAATATGCCATCTCATAATGTTGCAGGGCTTCAGGTGTTGCAATCGGTTTGGAATACACATAATAAATACATGACTATCACAATCCAAGCATGACAGCATTAGGATGACATCACTAATATATAGATCAGTACTGTATTAGGCCTTCGACTACGCTAGGGCTAGGGCAATGGTTAGAGCAATGCAGTCTTAAAATACTAGGATTGCAAACTAAAGTGACGGGGAAGAATCCTTGTTTGTATTTAACTGTGATGTACCCATGGAGGATGAGTGTGTGAGGATCTTGTGTGGGGGAGACCCATGGAGGATGAGTGTGTGTGTGTGTGAGCATCGTGCATGGTGTGTGTGAGCATCATGCATGGTGTGTGTGTGAGTGAGCATCATGCATGGTGTGTGTGTGAGCGTCATGCATGGTGTGTGTGTGAGTGTGTGTGCATCATGCATGGTGTGTGTGTGCATCATGCATGGTGTGTGTGTGAGTGTGTGTGCATCATGCATGGTGTGTGTGTGAGTGTGTGTGCATCATGCATGGTGTGTGAGTGTGTGTGCATCATGCATGGTGTGTGAGTGTGTGAGCATCATGCATGGTGTGTGTGTGAGTGTGTGTGCATCATGCATGGTGTGTGTGTGAGTGTGTGTGCATCATGCATGGTGTGTGTGTGCATCATGCATGGTGTGTGTGTGAGTGTGTGTGCATCATGCATGGTGTGTGTGTGAGTGTGTGTGCATCATGCATGGTGTGTGTGTGCATCATGCATGGTGTGTGTGTGTGCATGGTGTGTGTGTGTGTGTGCATCATGCATGGTGCATGGTGTGTGTGTGCATGGTGTGTGTGTGCATGGTGTGTGTGTGAGCATGGTGTGTGTGAGTGTGTGAGCATCGTGTGTGTGTGTGTGTGTGTGCATCATGCATGGTGTGTGTGTGTGTGTGCATGGTGTGTGTGTGCATGGTGTGTGTGTGAGCATGGTGTGTGTGAGTGTGTGAGCATCGTGTGTGTGTGTGTGTGTGTGCATCATGCATGGTGTGTGTGTGTGTGTGCATGGTGTGTGTGTGCATGGTGTGTGTGTGAGTATAGTACACTGTGTGCTGTCCTCCTTGTAGGTCTGCAGGAGGTGCCAGTGTGCAGTGTGGAGGAGGCTATGCTGGTGTTGCAGCTGGGCCTGAGGCACCGCCATGTGGCCTCCACGCGCCTCAACTACAACTCCTCTCGCAGCCATTCCATCTACTCCATCAAACTTGTAAAGCTAGCCAGTGGCACTCATGAGCCCGCCAATGCCATCATCAGCAGGTCAGCCACACCTTCCTCTGTTCTCCCCAGAGCGTGCATCTGGTCCCTTAAGTTGGACGGAGGTTTATATGCCTGCTAAAACTGATTTATCTATTGCATAAAAGTTGCTGAATGTTTTTTACTTTGCTTGCTCGCCTCTAGGATCTCCATTGTGGACTTGGCTGGTGCCGAGAGGTCTGGAAAGACGGGAGCTTTTGGGGTGAGGATGAAGGAGGCAGGCAGCATCAACAACTCTCTCTTGGTATTGGGGAAGTGTATCAATGCCATGAAGTCCAACCAGACCAAACGGTTAGTCTGGAGCAGTGGGACGTTTGGGGGTGGGGAAGAAGGATCTTAAATTAAATAAAAAGTATGACCCTACTTTAGTGCTCCATAGCTTTCACATATGTAGTCAATTACTTAACGTTCAATTACTTTGTAACTGGGAGCACATGTATGTAACTATTTATTTATTGGACTCCATAATATGCTTGAGACATTGCTTAATTAAGAATGCCTCAGGGCACTGCTTGATGTCTGCATTGGCCTCCTGGTGTTTAGGTGTGTGGAGGACAAACTGGCGCCACCCTTTAGAGAGAGCAAGCTGACGTGCTTGTTTCAAAATTATTTGATCGGTAAAGGTCCGAAAGGAATACGACAAGGAAAGGTCACCATGTTTGTCAACGTCTCCAACAATGCTTCTGTCTTCGATGAGACCTTCCACGTCTTGAAGTTTTCAGCCCTGACTGGCAAGGTCAGTCTCATACGTCCAATTGCTTGTAGAATCAGGAGAGGAGTTTGTTTGTTTGTTTGTTTTCCTGGTTTATTCATGGGTTTGTGATGACGGGTTGTTGGGTGGGAGTGACTGTTTTGTAGTAGGCCGAGTTAAATTGTGCATGGTTAGTCTTGTACACTGGCGTGAGGTCTCGCACTCGTCAGTAGCCTCTAGGTTGTCACCAAGTGCACTAGCGGAAGTGTGGAGTTCCATTAATGATGCGGCTTGCCAGCCTCTGCTGGTTGTCCCAGATTGTCTCTAGCTTGCTGGCTCCAGGCATCGCAGGATGCTGCCCCTCTTATCCTCTGCTAATTAACCTCCAATGAGAGGTTGAGGTGATCATTGGCCATCCCTTACCTTGCCGATTGGGAGGGGGGGGGGGGGGGGGGGGTGTGTGAAGTATTAGTGATCCCTTACCAAAGAAGCCGTTACCATGGTCTCCATGCTAAGTGCCCTCCATCAACCAAGCTGTTGATGGTGTTAGAGTAATGAGTTGCAGTTTGGTATAATACTCGGCTCCACTGACGTAGGAAACAAAAGCTGACGCAGCACGTCACGTCACTGCAACAAAACTTACAGCAAGGAAACCTTCTGACTGTTCCTTTGTCTGATGTAAGTAAGGGTGTGCAGTTGTCAGCTGCTCCAAGTATAGCTTTCCCCTTGGACCTGTTCACTTAGTTCAGGACTATTGCACGTGTGCATTCACCAACTTCTACTGCCATCTTGTTACAGCCTGTGTAGTCTAGAGAAGCAAAGGAAAGAGGGAGAACATTCTTTGCAGAATCAAAGCAATGCCATTTAAGTGGCCCAACAAGCAATGCCTTGTGATATCAGTTGCTGCAGCAGAGGAGGCAGTGAAAATGTGTTGTGAACAATTATGCTATTATGTCTTTGCTTGCAATCACTCTGCTAAAGCGGGGCACTGAGAATAAAAAGGGAGACCCCTGGGCGGGCAAACACCCAGTGCACTCATAGTGCTCTTGAGATGTCCCCTCATCTTCAGTCCCTTGCTAAAAACATGTCACGCGATATCTCTTAGCTTGTGGAGTAGAGTGCTGTGTGTGTATGGAGGTGTGGTCTCTAGCATGTGGAGTAGAGGTGACTTGCTGTGTGTGTATGGAGGTGTGGTCTCTAGCTTGTGGAGTAGAGGTGACTTGCTGTGTGTGTATGGAGGTGTTGTCTCTAGCATGTGGAGTAGAGGTGACTTGCTGTGTGTGTGTATGGAGGTGTTGTCTCTAGCTTGTGGAGTAGAGGTGACTTGCTGCAAGGTGTTGTCTCTAGCTTGTGGAGTAGAGGTGACTTGCTGTGTGTGTGTATGGAGGTGACTTGCTGTGTGTGTGTATGGAGGTGTTGTCTCTAGCTTGTGGAGTAGAGGTGACTTGCTGTGTGTGTATGGAGATGTTGTCTCTAGCTTGTGGCGTAGAGGTGACTTGCTGTGTGTGTATGGAGGTGTTAGCCTGTGTATGTTTTGGGTATCTGACTCAATGGACTTGTATTAGTGGCAATCTCACCTGCCCCTGTTATAGCAACCATTCCCTCAACAGTGGTTACATTTGGTCTCCTAATGCCATCTTGGAGTTCTTGGTGGTCTTCTTGTTCACTGTAACAAGCAATGCTGCGAGAGCTGATGAATATGTCAAACTCCTGGAGTTCAACACAATAGCTTTCCATTAGCTCAACCCTGTCACTATCTAAAACCACAAAATATCTTCCACCCTCTCAAACTGAGAAGCAAGTGGCTGGGAACACCTGAACAGAATGCTAGCAGGGAACTCTGGTGGTGATATCCCAATCCCAACACATGGCAGGTGCCATAGTTATGTGTTACAACAAACTTGTTCATAACCATATAACTCACTGGCACTTAGTTACTGGCCTATGGCACTGCTGCAAATCACTGGGTAAAGATTGTCAACCTCATAGGCTCCAAGAAGACAGGCCTACATTGGTCATATCATCTCTCTGACATACACTCTACCATCAGTGGTGGATACAAGATATGCCAATTGCAATCAAAGATGAGGTGCTTGACAAGTGCTCATCATGGAGGACGTTATTCCATGGCTCCAGAGGCAGCATATAGGAATACCTAATGATGTGGATGGCTCAGAAAATATCACCTTCATATAAAACTTGCACTAAAAAGAGAAAATTGACAGTTCACTCTTCTTTAGGATAGCATATATCCTCTGTACATGCATATATCTTGTATAGTTATATGCTTCTGTGGTTCTAGTATAATTTACTATAGAAAATAAGTAGACCTTAGGGACCACCACAGCTGCAGTCTACAAGGACTAGTCTTGTGGTGGCTGGGAGCTCCTAACCTGAAGCACTTCTACAAGCTTGCTGGCTAGTAGAGGAACTGTCTACAAGGACTAGTCTTGTGGTGGCTGGGAGCTCTTAATTAACCAGATCAGTTCTACAGGCTTGCTAGTAGCAGAGGACTGTCTACAAGGAATAGTCTTGTAGTGGCTGGGAGCTCCTAATTAACCAGATCAGTTCTACAGGCTTGCTAGTAGCAGAGGACTGTCTGCAAGGACTAGTCTTGTGGTGGCTGGGAGCTCTTAACCTGATCAGTTCTACGGGCTTGCTGGCTTGCAGAGTAGCCCTAGCCCTAGGAATAAAAGGAGGAGCAAGCTGTACCTCAGTCCTGAGAGGGGCAATCAGAAGCTGACCTGCAGCCTGGGAACGTTGGGGGGGGGGGGGGGAGATGACTGATGTGGTTAACACCCCACCCATCCCAGGTATTACTCTCCCAGCCCCCTTTTCCAGCTAAGTCTAACCAGTGGTTCAGCAACTACGGTGTTCTTCTACTAGAGTAGGAGCCTCACACTGGCTACTACTTGCATTGCCATGTCATTACTTGTGTGCTAACATGGAAAATGCATGCATGGGTTTATCCCCTAAACAAAATGGCCAACAACAGAAGTGCCGTTAGAGGGGCTTCCAGATCCACTTTGTAAAACAACAACACCATCCATCTAGTTCCATAGGTGAAGTTTTCCCGGGATCCGACCTTCTCTTCGCCCCTGCATAGCAGACATCCATCCAGACAGATGTTCCTAAACACCAATGATGTGCATGTGCTCATGACATCATAGCATATCCAGGAAGTTGTTGTGACTGACACCAACAAATGCACAGAAAGGCAGCTACACTTGATTCATTAAAAACACTGCAAGAAGCATTTTCACTGGTGTTATCATGGCAACACAAAATGACACTACCTTCATGTTCAGGCTAGACTTTCTTGAATGCATAAGTCTCTCATCACATTTCTATGCTCCTGTTATGTAATATGTAGCAAGTCATCACATGATCCAGCGCAGTGACGTGTTTGACAAGTCCAGGAGGATGCAGGTTGCAACAACAGACTGGAGTGTGTCTAGTGTAGAACATGTGGATAGCTGTCGTATCCAAACCCATTCTTTCCAGAGATTCTCCTAGTTCAGTTTCTTGTTACGGTCTGAACGCCACTGCATCTGGTAAGATCAGGTGGAAGTGTAGGGCCTGTATGTTGTTGCAAGTGGGTGCCATTGTCAGCCACACTGCTTCATGTCTTTGTTGCCTTGTTGCGAGTGGGTGGCATTGTCAGCCACACTGCTTCATGTCTTTGTTGCCTTGTTGCGAGTGGGTGGCATTGTCAGCCACACTGCTTCATGTCTTTGTTGCCTTGTTGCGAGTGGGTGGCATTGTCAGCCACACTGCTTCTTGTCTTTGTTGCCTTGTTGCAAGTGGTGCCATTGTCAGCCACACTGCTTCTTGTCTTTGCTGCCTTGTTGCAAGTGGTGCCATTGTCTGCCACACTGCTTCTTGTCTTTGCTGCCTTGTTGCAAGTGGTGCCATTGTCTGCCACACTGCTTCTTGTCTTTGCTGCCTTGTTGCAAGTGGTGCCATTGTCTGCCACACTGCTTCTTGTCTTTGCTGCCTTGTTGCAAGTGGTGCCATTGTCTGCCACACTGCTTCTTGTCTTTGCTGCCTTGTTGCAAGTGGTGCCATTGTCTGCCACACTGCTTCTTGTCTTTGCTGCCTTGTTGCAAGTGGTGCCATTGTCTGCCACACTGCTTCTTGTCTTTGCTGCCTTGTTGCAAGTGGTGCCATTGTCTGCCACACTGCTTCTTGTCTATGTTGCCTTGTTGCAAGTGGTGCCATTCTCAGCCACACTGCTTCTTGTCTTTGCTGCCTTGTTGCAAGTGGTGCCATTGTCAGCCACACTGCTTCTTGTCTTTGCTGCCTTGGCTGTGTTATGGACGAAAAGCTCACCCCGATCCCCTCGCAGATGCTTGACAAGAGCTTCAGTAAGTGGGGGCTCAGCTAAGGCCACCTCATCATCTCACCCAGCTTCAGTGAGTGGGGCTCAGCTGCTCTCCAGCACTTCCTTCTTCCAGCTTGCTTCCACTGGCCTTTTCCCTGGCCAGCTTGCTTCCACTGGTTCTCTCCCTGGCTGTGGTGCTTCCACTGGTCCTCTCCCTGGCCAGCTTGCTTCCACTGGTTCTCTCCCTGGCTGTGGTGCTTCCACTGGTCCTCTCCCTGGCTGTGGTGCTTCCACTGGTCCTCTCCCTGGCCAGCTTGCTTCCACTGGTTCTCTCCCTGGCTGTGGTGCTTCCACTGGTCCTCTCCCTGGCTGTGGTGCTTCCACTGGTCCTCTCCCTGGCCAGCTTGCTTCCACTGGTTCTCTCCCTGGCTGTGGTGCTTCCACTGGTCCTCTCCCTGGGCAGCTTGCTTCCACTGACCAGTCCTGACCAGCTTGCTTCCACTGGTTCTCTCCCTGGGCAAGGTACTTCCACTGGTCCTCTCCCTGGGCAGCTTGCTTCCACTGGTTCTCTCCCTGGGCAAGGTACTTCCACTGGTCCTCTCCCTGGCCAGCTTGCTTCCACTGGTTCTCTCCCTGGCTGTGGTGCTTCCACTGGTCCTCTCCCTGGCCAGCTTGCTTCCACTGGTTCTCTCCCTGGCTGTGGTGCTTCCACTCTCTCCCTGGGCAGGGTGCTTCCACTGGTCCTCTCCCTGGGCAGGGTGCTTCCACTGGTCCTCTCCCTGGGCAGGGTGCTTCCACTGGTCCTCTCCCTGGGCAGGGTGCTTCCACTGGTCCTCTCCCTGGGCAGGGTGCTTCCACTGGTCCTCTCCCTGGCTGTGGTGCTTCCACTGGTCCTCTCCCTGGGCAGCTTGCTTCCACTGGTTCTCTCCCTGGCTGTGGTGCTTCCACTGGTTCTCTCCCTGGCTGTGGTGCTTCCACTGGTCCTCTCCCTGGGAAGCTTGCTTCCACTGACCAGTCCTCTCCCTGGCCAGCTTGCTTCCACTGGTTCTCTCCCTGGGCAGGGTACTTCCACTGGTCCTCTCCCTGGGCAGGGTGCTTCCACTGGTCCTCTCCTTGGTTAGGGGCCTCATTTACCAGAACGTTCCTTGGAGTCCCCAGTTCCAGGCTCCATTTGTTTTTACGTCCCTTTGTCACTGTTTTTCTCCATTTAGATTTCCAATTTAAACCATGTACTCAGGCTAACACTGCCAAGCATGCTCTCCTGGTCAGCTCTAGAGCACTGTACTTGGCGTGCCACTCACCATGCGTGAGCAACACATGCTCGTGCTTGCTACAATCATATGCCACACCTCTTATTAACCGATTAAGCGCCGACTTTCCTAGTACCCGCGTTAAAATAATTAACGATTTAATTTTTCCCTCGAGCGTCTTATAGGGTGTCAGCACAGGAAACCTCGTTCATATGGAAGCCCAGTGATTTGCTCTACATCCTGATTTTTGAATGAAACCCAAGGACCAAATATCCAGCATTTGGCTAGCTTTTCAAAATTGAACCAACACTTATATACCATATATTTGGGCATATTCATATAATTTGACACAGAATCAAGACAATAACAATCCTAAAACACCCCAAGACAAAACATTTTGAACAGACAATATAAGAATCGAAACACTTATATACCATATATTTGGGCATATTCATATAATTTGACACAGAATCAAGACAATAACAATCCTAAAACACCCCAAGACAAAACATTTTGAACAGACAATATAAGAATCGAATATTTAAATAGAAAAAGTATGTGTGTGTGGGTAGAATGTGGGTGGGTAATTTGATGAAGAATGAAGGAGAGTGAGAGAGTAGCATTGTAATACATGTTGTGTGTGTGTGTAGAAGGGCAAGACGAGGCTCTATCAACACTTCCCAGGCATCTAGAACACAAAGACACAACAATAGAGAAAAATGCATTATTAGACACATCCATACTTTACCAAGAGGCACACACATACACCATACACGACTTACATGTCATGGTCATGAGAAGTAAGAGAATACATGCAACACTAATATTCCACCAAGTATGATACTATGATGCAGACAGATCCAATGCACAAATGAACCTTACAGTAACCACACTCATTTAGGCTTTCATGCCTCAAACCATTTTTATGCACACCAAACAGTGGCCCTTAGAAGTAGAATGGGGGAAATGACCTAGTTGCAAATTGAGACACTCTAGCTCTGATGTAGGAAACATACAAGACCTATATGTCACCAAGAAGAATAGGAACCAATCAATGTTTTTACTAAGCTAATCCGAAGATCTAAATAACTATGTATCATGCCTCTTACGTAGAGAAGTGTTTGAACAAGATAAAGGCATTCAAAACCAAAAAACTGTACCAAATATGCAAACACCTTTCCACCACCTCTTTGATTTTCTACCCAAATTGTAGTAGCCCATTGTTTGGTATGCTCTGTCGACACCCCTCATGAATGATTGATAATCAGGTAAACGGGGGGGGGGGGGGGGGGCAAGACACATACCATCAAGCTGACGACGTTTCACAGTTGGTTGTTGCCCACAGCTGCATGCATATTAGTCATCATGTCAATTACACGCTTGTCTACTCAAACTAAAGGCAGGAGTGAACCATTTGATCTGTAATCATATTTTCCTCAATTCTTCCTACTGGACTTTGTAAGTAACTCCTTAGGTTCCTATTAGGCCTAGCTGTGCCACATGTACCAATCCCTCTAATAGTCAGCGTGTGAAATAAATTAGGACTTGTATAAAAATTATCCATGTATACCTGGAAGTTCTTGTGCTCAAATCCCTCCAACAAATCTAACACTACCAGACTACACAAAACTGTACTTACTATCTCCTGTTTCAACATTCTTCCCAGTATAAATTTGTAATCGACGATTCCTTGCATCCAAAAGCACAAATACTTTTATGCCCAATTTCGTAGGCTTGAAGCCAAGCCTCCCTTGATAGGGAATCATGGCTTCATCAATGCTAAGCTCCTGATGCAAACAATACTCGCTTTCAAAGCTTATACAGCCTATCATAATTGGGATTACCAGATGTTACCTGTGAGCTAGCAATGGAGTTGACATGCATGTAGCGCATCAACTGCCTAAACCTCAAACGGGGCATTACTCTACACACCAAACTACATGACATATCAGGATACTCACAAGACCAGTACATGTCTAAATGGGGAAGTTTTGAAATGCCCATAACAATCAAAAGTCCTACAAAAGCCTTCATTTCTTCACATGTATCATGCCAATTATGGGGGTGCACCACCCTAGAAACATACATATTAGTCTCTCTCACATGGAGGTTCCACACGTTAATAGCAAAAATAAAATAAAAAGCACCTAGTAACGAACTTGTTACACTGAGCAAAACCCAGGAATTTAGCGATAGGACAAAGCCAAAGGAGTTGGCTCTTTTTTCCCCAGCGACCTTCGACTGTTATTATCTGATAACTGGTGCTAGATGAGTGAGCCTTATTACTACACCCTTGGGACAGGGCCTGCCGATTATCAGTACCTGGGGTGGTGGACTACTAGTGCTGCTACCTGAACCTCTACTTCTCGAGCGGACTTCTCGGCAACCTCTCGCACCATGTCCTCTCTCACTACGTCCTCTAGCACCACGCCTCACATTCCCTGTAACACATAAATATATATATACAAACAAATATTCAAATATCAATTTTGATAACTTACTTATTCCAGAAGAGTCCCCTGTAGCAGATTGTAAGGATGGAGGGTCAGTAGATAGTAAGGATGGAGGGTCAGTAGATGGTAAGGATGGAGGGTCAGTAGATGGTAGTAAGGATCAGGTCAGTAGATGGTAAGGAAGGAGTGTCACTCTCTTCTTCAGAGGCTGAAAGGAAATATATAATACTACCTCTACAAAATTTCCTTGTACCAACCTACACTAAGTCCAGAGCTCCCACAAGTAGATGGTAACAATGTAGATGGTAACAATGGAGACTGCCAAGAAAGAAAAGTTGATAATATAAACCTTAGACAAACGGGGTTTTTTGAAAATTCAAATTCAAATTCAAATTGATAAGTAATTTAAAAAAGCTCAACCTATATTTATGGCTATAACTAATCTTCTTCAACTGCTATGTTAGAAATATTTATATCCTCCAAAAACACAAGAATAGGCTACAGTTTGGCTAGAGAATTATCTCAGAAGATTGTGGAATACAATGGCAACGAAGCGCTAAAGTAGAAACAAACTGACCATCAAGAAATCCTTCCACCCGAGCCTCTTGACTTAGAGCCAGGGGATCCAGGGCACAACCATGGTAGGCATATATCTCTGGCCTTCTTTCCCACCAGAATCCAAGCCAGAGCCGCTAGTGTCGTCGTCAAAAAGAAGAAAAGTAACTTCGTCCAAAACTAAGCATCTTCGCCATCTTGAAAACCGAAGTTATGAGCAAAAAGTAGGGCGCGGCCGGCACAAATAGCAGCACGTGTAAATGACGTATTTAGAATGATTCAGCATTCTTTTGGGCATGTGCAGCACCAAGAATTTGGCGCTTAGTTCAAATACTTTTTTATATATAATTTTTTTCGCGAGTCCGATTTCGCTATGCGCCATATGGCGCTTAATCGGTTAACCATGGTTAAGTAATCCACCTAACCAGCCTGGATATTAACCCTTTGAATGTGTTCACCGTAACCTAGGTAACCCCTCTTCACATGGAAACTGTTTTGTTTTTTAACACCCGTAGAAATGTTCTTTACCTGATCTTGTGGTATGTTCATTATGCTATGGCCGCTGGATGGTTACTGGGTTATCATTTTAATTTTACTTCTCCAGGTTTTCTATTTAAAGGAAGGAAAGAAAGGGAAGGGGAGAACAATACTTGACCCATATAGATCACAACTGCTTAGATGACCATTTACCATTTTAAAACATACATCAAACATGCTGAAATTTAAGTGGCCTCGTGTATGGAATTGCTTATCCATTTCCGTGCAGGTCATTCCCATCACCAAGTGCACTGCAAGAGCTCACCCTAGTGGGGTGGTGATCAGAGAGAACGCTGCTCTTGCATCCCACAACACCACTTCTGCCACTTCCACCACTTCCTTGCATACCACACTTTCCTGTCACAACTGCCAGGTCAGCTCGTGTACACACAATTCCACATACACAGCACTGCATGAAGAGGTGTTACACACACAGCACTGCATGAAGAGGTGTTACACACACAGCACTGCATGAAGAGGTGTTACACACACAGCACTGCATGAAGAGGTGTTACACACACAGCACTGCATGAAGAGGTGTTACACACACAGCACTGCATGAAGAGGTGTTACACACACAGCACTGCATGAAGAGGTGTTACACACAGCACTGCATGAAGAGGTGTTACACACACAGCACTGCATGAAGAGGTGTTACACACACAGCACTGCATGAAGAGGTGTTACATACACAGCACTGCATGAAGAGGTGTTACACACAGCACTGCATGAAGAGGTGTTACGCACAGCACTGCATGAAGAGGTGTTACACACACAGCACTGCATGAAGAGGTGGTATGCACACAGCACTGCATGAAGAGGTGTTACACACACAGCACTGCATGAAGAGGTGTTACACACACAGCACTGCATGAAGAGGTGTTACACACACAGCACTGCATGAAGAGGTGTTACACACAGCACTGCATGAAGAGGTGTTACACACACAGCACTGCATGAAGAGGTGTTACACACAGCACTGCATGAAGAGGTGTTACGCACAGCACTGCATGAAGAGGTGTTACACACACAGCACTGCATGAAGAGGTGGTATGCACACAGCACTGCATGAAGAGGTGTTACACACACAGCACTGCATGAAGAGGTGTTACACACAGCACTGCATGAAGAGGTGTTACACACACAGCACTGCATGAAGAGGTGTTACACACACAGCACTGCATGAAGAGGTGGTATGCACACAGCACTGCATGAAGAGGTGTTACACACACAGCACTGCATGAAGAGGTGTTACACACACAGCACTGCATGAAGAGGTGTTACGCACACAGCACTGCATGAAGAGGTGTTACACACACAGCACTGCATGAAGAGGTGTTACACACACAGCACTGCATGAAGAGGTGTTACACACACAGCACTGCATGAAGAGGTGTTACGCACACAGCACTGCATGAAGAGGTGTTACACACACAGCACTGCATGAAGAGGTGTTACGCACACAGCACTGCATGAAGAGGTGGTATGCACACAGCACTGCATGAAGAGGTGTTACGCACACAGCACTGCATGAAGAGGTGGTATGCACACAGCACTGCATGAAGAGGTGTTACGCACACAGCACTGCATGAAGAGGTGTTACACACAGCACTGCATGAAGAGGTGTTACACACAGCACTGCATGAAGAGGTGTTACGCACACAGCACTGCATGAAGAGGTGTTACACACAGCACTGCATGAAGAGGTGTTACACACACAGCACTGCATGAAGAGGTGTTACGCACACAGCACTGCATGAAGAGGTGGTATGCACACAGCACTGCATGAAGAGGTGGTCACGCACGCACACTGCATGAAGAGGTGTTACACACACAGCACTGCATGAAGAGGTGTTACGCACACAGCACTGCATGAAGAGGTGTTACACACACAGCACTGCATGAAGATGTGATGCTTTCAAGGGAACAGGGTGATTTGTTATTATTTTTATTATTTTTTGCAAGTGCACACACCATAAAAGCCTGGTTGTTAAGCAGGGTACTTATAACATCAGTCAGCAAGAAAATGGCCTCTTAATTAAGGAGCTTAACAAGCAGTGCCCATGCACAGGCATAATCAAATCTCTTGCCGGTGGCATGTGGCATGCGGTGACATATTGGGATAGCTAGAAGGGATAACAAATAGCTTAGGTGCAGGTAGAGCCTGGAGGGTGTCGTACATGGACACACCCCATCTACAATTTGTCCATACCCATGAATGGCGGAAGCTCTGATTTTTTAGCTGAGGATGTAGTCACATTCAACCCCGGACAAGCAGGTTAGTGAGAAAGGTGCCTAATAAGGATTCCTGCTTACCAACACGTCTTGGTGGTATATAGCTTGTATGTAGTTCACATGTCCAGGGTTGTTGTGTTTGGTCAGACCCCTCATGAGCCTGTTCAATATTCACATGTCCAGGGTTGCTGTGTTTGGTCTCTTAATTACCCCCTCATGAGCCTGTTGTTCAATATTCACATGTCCAGGGTTGCTGTGTTTGGTCAGTTCTCTATCTTATTACCCCCTCATGAGCATGTTGTTCAATATTCACATGTCCAGGGTTGTTGTGTTTGGTCAGATCTTATTACCCCCTCATGAGCCTGTTGTTCAATATTCACATGTCCAGGGTTGCTGTGTTTGGTCAGTTCTCTCCCCTCATGAGCCTGTTGTTCAATATTCACATGTCCATCCAGGGTTGCTGTTGTTTGGTCAGTTCTCTATCTTATTACCCCCTCATGAGCCTGTTGTTCAATATTCACATGTCCAGGGTTGTTGTGTTTGGTCAGTTCTCTATCTTATTATCCCCTCATGAGCCTGTTGTTCAATATTCACATGTCCAGGGTTGCTGTTGTTTGGTCAGTTCTCTATCTTATTACCCCCTTATGAGCCTGTTGTTCAATATTCACATGTCCATCCAGGGTTGCTGTTGTTTGGTCAGTTCTCTATCTTATTACCCCCTCATGAGCCTGTTGTTCAATATTCACATGTCCAGGGTTGTTGTGTTTGGTCAGTTCTCTATCTTATTATCCCCTCATGAGCCTGTTGTTCAGTATTCCTTCCCATAATCTGTTGCCAGACATACTAAGAGTCCTGAGAATAAGTCTCTCTACGGCTAGTACCTGATATAGCTGGGCATCCCTTGTTCGTCCACATGTCTAACTTTGTCTTCCTTCATACCATGTCCCAGGCTCTGTATGAGGAGCTGCATGCATGTCGCCGTGCTCACCAGCAGGCTATGGCCCAGCTGCGTGTGGAGAAGGTGGAACTGGAGTGGACCATCAGGAAGGAGATCTGCCAGGAGTTTACCGAGAAGCTCACAGACATTGAGGATGAACACTGGTACAGATCTGCATTGCAATTAACTTCAGGAAACCAGTGGTGCATGAATAGCCAGGTGTATGGTGGTTGATACACTCAGCACAGAAGAGCATTATTGGCAGGTGATAAGTTGAGCTATTTTAGGACCTGCACATTGGGGGGGGCAAGTACCATGTGATTTGAGTTATTTTAGGGCCGTCCCAGTAGGGGGGCAAGTACCATGTGATTTGAGTTATTTTAGGGCCGTCCCATTAGGGGGGCAAGTACCGTGCAATTTGAGTTTTTTTTGGAATGGCACATTAGGGGGGGCGAGTAGTACGTGATTTGAGCTTCAGTACTGAATATTTCATATGTGAAACGGTGTTAGTGCAAGGGAAAAAGGTGTCAGTGTTAGTACAAGGGGGAAGGGTGTCAGTGTTAGTGCAATGGGAAAGGGTGCCAGTGTTGGGGAAAGGGTGTTAGTGCAAGGGTAAAGGATGTCAGTGTTAGTGCAATGGGAAAGGGTGTCAGTGTTAATGCAAGGGGAAAGGGTGTCAGTGTTAATGCAAGGGGAAAATGGTGTCAGTGTTAGTACAAGGGGAAGAGTGTCAGTATTAATGCAAGGTAAAAGGGTGTCAGTGTTAGTGCAAGGGGAAAAGGTGTCAGTGTTAATACAAAGGGAAAAGGGTGTCAGTGTTAATACAAAGGGAAAAGGGTGTCAGTGTTAGTGCAAGGGGAAAGGGTGTCAGTTAGTGCAAGGGGAAAAGGGTATCAGTGTTAGTACAAGGGGGAAGGGTGTGTTAGTGCAAGAGGAAGGGTGTCAATGTTAGTGCAGGGGAAAGGTGTCAATGTTAGCGCAAGGGAAAAGGGTGTTAGTGCAAGGGGAAAGGGTGTCAGTGCAAGGTACAGCTCTGCTTTTAAGTTCTCATGTGGAATGATGTGTTTCCTAATTTTTAACTAGTTGATATTTCACCAAAAATGTTAAATTTGCTCACCAAGACCTCCTTAAAGTACCAATCATAGTGCATGCTGGTAACCTTGTGTGTAACATTGTGCCTGATGTGTTGCTATGCTCTGCTTGCAGTCGTGACCTAGAGGAGCAGGAAGAGGACTACAAGGATATCATGGAGTCACGCTTGAAGATCCAGAAATCGGTACTAGCACGCTGCTATAATGATGGGTCTAATATTTACCAGCATGCTGCTATAATGATGGGTCTAATATTTACTAGCATGCTGCTGTAATGAGAGGTCTAATATTTACCACATGCTGCTATAATGAGGTGGTCTAATATTTACTAGTATGCTGCTATAATGAGGTGGTCTAATATTTACTAGCATGCTGCTATAATGAGAGGTCTAATATTTACCAGCATGCTGCTATAATGAGAGGTCTAATATTTACTAGCACGCTGCTATAATGAGGTTTACTAGCATGCTGCTATAATGAGGGGTCTAATATTTACTAGCATGCTGCTATAATGAGGGGTCTAATATTTACTAGCATGCTGCTATAATGAGGTGGTCTAATATTTACCAGCATGCTGCTATAATGAGAGGTCTAATATTTACTAGCACGCTGCTGTAATGAGGTGGTCTAATATTTACTAGCATGCTGCTATAATGAGGGTTCTAATATTTACTAGCACGCTGCTATAATGAGGTGGTCTAATATTTACTAGCATGCTGCTATATAATGAGGTGGTCTAATATTTACTAGCATGCTGCTATAATGAGGGGTCTAATATTTACTAGCACGCTGCTGTAATGAGGGGTCTAATATTTACTAGCATGCTGCTATAATGAGGGGTCTAATATTTACTAGCATGCTGCTATAATGAGGTGGTCTAATATTTACCAGCATGCTGCTATAATGAGAGGTCTAATATTTACTAGCACACTGCTGTAATGAGGGGTCTAATATTTACTACCACACTGCTATAATGAGGTGGTCTAATATTTACTAGCATGCTACTATAATGAGGGGTCTAATATTTACTACCACACTGCTATAATGAGATAATATTTACCAGCATGCTGCTATAATGAGAGGTCTAATATTTACTAGCACGCTGCTGTAATGAGGGGTCTAATATTTACCAGCATACTGCTATAATGATGTGTCTAATATTTACCAGCATGCTTCTATAATGAGAGGTCTAATATTTACTAGCACGCTGCTGTAATGAGGGTTCTAATATTTTCTAGCACGCTGCTATAATGAGAGGTCTAATATTTACCAGCATGCTGCTATAATGAGGTGGTCTAATATTTACCAGCATGCTTCTATAATGAGAGGTCTAATATTTACTAGCACGCTGCTGTAATGAGGTGGTCTAATATTTACTAGCATGCTGCTATAATGAGGGTTCTAATATTTTCTAGCACGCTGCTATAATGAGAGGTCTAATATTTACCAGCATGCTGCTATAATGAGGTGGTCTAATATTTACCAGCATGCTGCTATAATGATAGGTCTAATATTTACCAGCATGCTGCTATAATGAGGTGGTCTAATATTTACTAGCATGCTGCTATAATGAGGGTTCTAATATTTCTAGCACGCTGCTATAATGAGAGGTCTAATATTTACCAGCATGCTTGCTATAATGAGAGGTCTAATATTTACTAGCACGCTGCTGTAATGAGAGGTCTAATATTTACCCACATGCTGCTATAATGAGGTGGTCTAATATTTACTGGCATGCTGCTATAATGAGAGGTCTAATATTTACTAGCATGCTGCTATAATGAGATGTCTAATATTTACTAGCATGCTGCTATAATGAGAGGTCTAATATTTACCAGCATGCTGCTATAATGAGAGGTCTAATATTTACTAGCACGCTGCTGTAATGAGGTGGTCTAATATTTACTAGCATGCTGCTATAATGAGGTGGTCTAATATTAGGTGGTCTAATATTTACCAGCATGCTGCTATAATCTTGTTCTAATATTTACTTGACATGCCATACAAAACCCAAAGAAGAAATTAAAGAAAAATCACTTGTATTTATGGCCGGTGTCTACTAAGTACCTCTCTTTATTCACACCTACTTGACTGTTAGTTCCAGCTTCTTTAGGTGTTGATTGTGAGTAGGTCTCCCCAAAGTTGACGTTTCTTTCATTTCTGGAGATTGGGTGTCCACGTCTCCAGGCTCTACTCAACAGCAGTTCATCCGTTTGCCATCCCTTCTAGTTAGCCTGTACATAAACTGGACATATACTGGACGATGGGCTTGCTTGTTAAACTCCTGCTTGGTGTTGTGCCCAGCTTAACCAATATGTCAATATCACCTTTTCTCCTTGTACGAGTCGTGTCTTACAATGACCTTTTCATAATCAACTTGAAATTTACTCTCTCGACGTTTCGACTTGATGCTCTAGCCTTCACCAGCAATAATGAGACGCTGAGACTCGCGTGAGGTTGTTATATACCAGTAGCTACAAAGCTGTCCACCACGTGATGCTGGATTGCCTCACCATAACAAATTATAAATCTTGTGTTGATTGCCTAATGTGAATATGTTTTGATTTAGTTCACCTTACCTGAAGAATTTGTCACTGCACGATTGGAAGCTGCTCATAGTCTGAAGCTATAGCAGGACTGGAGTTGTCGGAGTGTGGCCCAAATGACGCTTATATGTGTGTTCATGAGAGAAATGTTCAAATTGTCATCCCTGATCAAATCCTGTGTACTTGTGACTGTGTTAACACACATGGGTGCGACATTTCTTGGCACGTGTGTCAGGTGTAATTATTTGTCACACTTGCAGCTTCTGTGGGTCTCATCCACCTCACACCACAGGCCTTCATTCACACCTCCGTGGCCAGTGCATGCTTTAGAGGCCAAGGGTTGTGTGCATTCAGGAAGCCACACCCAGTTGTCTTTGTCCAACGTCCGACACACTCTTCTGGATTAGGTCCCTGGGCCGGTTCGCTTGTTGTCCCCACAGCCTCGTAGGGCACACATTTTATGTGCTGCTACTGGGAACCCTGCACTGTTTGGTATTTCTCATTGTCGTGTTGTTCTGGTAGACACTCTCTCCCCAAGCTCCATTGACAGATCCAGAATCCTCATCATTTTGGAGGATGACGTTGAAGCGATCTAGAAGTTACGATGACCTTGTCAATAATCAACTTGAAGTTTAATCTCTCGACGCTTCCACTAAATGCTCTAGCCTTCATCAGGAATGTAGAGCTTGTTATATATCAGTAGCTAACTGTCCACGACGTGGTACAAACCAGACCCTGCCACACCCACCCACACATCAACCAGATGCAGCAGAAATACAACACAGATAATAAATAATAATAACTAAATAATAATAACTAAATAATAATAACTAAATGCAACACCAAAAAAAAACAATAATAAAAAGAGAATAATAAATGTCAATATTATATACATTAACATTATAATAATGAAAAAAACGCGTGCTTGATTTAAAGCATTAACAAGGAATGGTACATAGAAAACATTATGGTGGTTGTGGTCTGAGAGTGGCCTCCCAGCAGCCAGGCAAGTCCACTCCTTGGAGGGCCTCTGTAGACAAACATTATCTGAGAAATCGTAACAAGCTACTTCCATCACTCGCTGCCTGGGTGAAGAAAGTGAAACGCAGAGTCAGTGGTTACAGAGTGGGCACAGTGACCAGCATAAGGACGGCGGAGGAGTAAGACGGGTTGGTGGAGGAGGGTTTGCAATGGAGTTGATGTCGCAACAGCTGAGTAGAAGTATTGGCTTTTTATTTTGTGTGTATGTGATAGTAAATAATATATGTTGATATGCACACAATTCATGATGAAATTCCACCTGATCCCATGACTATGTTTGTAATGGGAACTTACTTAAATAAGTGCATCTAAAAAATGATTTCCCTTGAATTCCTCTGCTGCAAAAAAACAAAGGCACAATTGGATCCTGAATTTAATACTTACATTATTTCCTGGTATATAGTCGTCGTGGACTTTCAAGCCATTTTCTCTATCAAGGGGGAAAGGGGTGAGGGGGGGGGGGGGTTGCAGCCAGCTGGAAGCTCATATATATGTTCCTAGGCTACAAAAATAAAAATAAACCAACCTCACTTGAATTGTCAATTCTATACTATACCTACATTATTTGCATTATTATATCTTGGACTTTCAAACTATTTTGTCTATCAATTGGGGGGGGGGGGGGGGGGGTTCCAGGCCAACATGCTAAAACCACACTACGACCCATTGGATGACTCTACCCTGACTGGAAATCAATGGCACCAAAGTTGAGGTGATCCACAATGTCCCTATTGCCCCATGTAGATATGAATAGTGTACAATAGCAGCAGGGTGGCACAGTTCAGTTTGGTTCTGTTGATAGTGTAAACCACCCATTCCAGAACTATAAGCAGCTGCTAATCTGATTAACCCACAAGCCACCAGGTGGGCACTATTACAAGATATGCAGTGATAAGGAAGAAATGGCTAGCAGCTCTTGGAGCAAAGAAGAGACCTTCAGGTTGATTGAAATCTGGGGTGATGAGTCCATTCAAGCTCAGCTAGATGGGATGAAGAGGAACAGTGAAGTGTTTGATACCATATCAAGTGAGATGAGAAGGTCTGGCTATGACTGGACAGTGAAGCAGTGTCGAAACAAGATCAAGAAGTTGAAGGTGGAGTACCGGAAGGTCAAGGCCAGGAGGGAGATATTGGGAGATGAGGCCAAGGCTTGGGAGTATTTTGATGCTCTGGACACGGTGCTCCGACACAAGGTCGCTCATCGGCTTCCACAAATGGTGGATTCTCTTATGATGGAGAATAAGGAAGATGATTTAGCTCTGGCTATAGCCAGCCAGCGGGATATAGCTCAGGTCATTGCGAGCCAGCAGGAGTTTGCTCAATCCTCCATGGAGAGCCAGCAGGAATTTGCTCGGTCCTCCATGGAGAGCCAGCCTAGTTTACCTCGAGCTGTAGCAAGCCACCAAGGTTTCACAGTGAGTCAGCAGGATTTAGCTGGAACTCTAACTAGTCACCAAGGCTCGGTTCATGTGTCGACTCCACTTGATATCAACCTATCTCAATCCACTGATGACTCTGACTCAGTCACACCAATTAGGGCATATCAGCAAACAATGCCCATCGATGTTACATCCGCAATGAGTAGAAAGAGGAAAAGATCAGGCAGTGAGGCGCTTGTGGCCATTCTGGGAGATTTAGTCGAGAAGGTCGTTGAGGCCAAGTTGAAGAGCGATATGAAGATGATTGAACTGGAGGAAAAACGCATCAAGTTGGAGGAGAAGAAGATAGAGAGGGATGCAGAGATCAGACGGGATGAGAGGGACTATCAGCTTCGAATGTTGCAGTGCATGATGGATTCACAGTTCTTTCGCTCTTCCTCCTCCAGCACTAATCCTCCGTCATCATCTCTCTCTGATGTAAATGAACTTCCAAATAACAATAACGAACCATAGTTGATAGAAGCAGAACTGGATAGTCTTTTTCACTGTTGTACAAATGCATTGCATGATGGCTTGCCGTTTTACGCCACATCATTAGTCCTACGATTAACTGAACTCCAAACCCATCTATAAATTAACTCCACTTCCTTCATAATCATGTTTTGTGAGTCCAGCTGCTGAGCGTAACAGGTGCAAAATGCTTCAGGACTTGCTAAGCAAGGCCGTTGACTTCCATGCTTGGGTTGGTACTGGTAGTTATGGAAGCATTCCCAAAAAGCAACTGGAATAATGTCACAAGCTTGGCTGGAACACCATGAGATATTCTGTTCTTTCCAGGGATGTCCCTGGTGGGGGTGACGGGCTTAGACTAACTCAATGGGTCTTGGCATCGACACTTGGGGGGGGGGGTTTAAGGGGCTGTGATGGCAACTTCTAGGGCTAGGGGGTAGTCCTTGTATCCTGATCAATACAGAGTATTCCAGAACCCATTCTGTCGCCGGTCACCCTCACTAGGGACATCCTGGGGTAGCCCTGGTATTCAGGGAAATGTCTCGAGACTTGGGTAACCTCCACTGCTCCAGAATGCTGGCTATCACTGGGGTTAACAGCTCGAGGGGTTTGATTTCAGGGAAAATACTCCACTCCCGGGGTGCTTCTAGAATATCAGAGAATGGTTTAGCTAACCTCGCAGTTCCAATTAATAATGTCATCTTGCCTGCTAATTAGCACATTAATTTTTTTTCCCCTTTTTTCCCTTCCTTTTCCTTCCCCTTTCTTCTTTCCCCCAAGTTAAACAATGTTCCCACTTGGGCAGTGGATGGTGATGACTATCAATTAATGGTGGATAGATAGATGATTGTACATACCACACATCAAGAGATCATGTTGAGTGTAAATCAGTGCATATTTGGCAAGACAAAGTATCATGGAACTTCTATCCATGTTGACCTCTGACTGTTATATACGTATATAGCCTTCTTTTTTTAATTTGAATTTATTTTTATTTTATTTTTTTACCATTTATGGGAAATTATTATTCCATCTACTTCATTGTATATGGTCTAGAGTCATTGTCCATGTGTGTGTTCTGGTGTGCCATGGTTCATCTCCTGCAGAGCCTGCACCAGCTGTGGCTAGAGTCATTGTCCATGTGGTGTGTCCTGGTGTGCCATGGTTCATCTCCTGCAGAGCTGGGGTGCATGTCTTTCGTGAATGCGTTCCTGTTGATGTATTTTCTGGCACATGCATTCACTTAGTGGCTATAAACATCACTATGGGAACCATGCATGACCACCTGCTCATAAGGGTAGTTTGTTTATCCCCTACCATGTCTTCACGTGCCACATATGTTCCATTTCCCAGATTTACTCAACTGATGCTACGATGGACAAGACCATTTTGGACGAGGCGGTTTTGGACAAGACCGTTTTGGACGAGGTGGTTTTGGACAAGGCCGTTTTGGACAAGGCCGTTTTGGACAAGGCCGTTTTGGACAAGGCCGTTTTGGACAAGGCCGTTTTGGACAAGGCCGTTTTGGACGAGGCCGTTTTGGACAAGGCCGTTTTGGACAAGGCCGTTTTGGACAAGGTGGTTTTGGACAAGACCGTTTTGGACAACACTGTCCCCTCAACGTTGCTGCGACTGGCTCTTAAACCCATTGGAAATTCAGTTAGAAGGTAATAGAAAATGTTGAGCTTGTTTAGAGGCATGTGAAGACTGTCATGTATGTCAAATAATAATAACTAACAAGTACTCGCAGAAACTCTGCGAGGTGTACAAGTGTTGTTGTGTATGAAAGCAGTTTATTTGTTATCTAGTCATTTATTGTGGTTAGATATTGGCAGGTCACCATTCAGGATCCTTCTATACATAATCTGCCACTGTGTAAACATGTCGTATATCCTTGATTGATGTGTGGGTTTATAAACATCAAATATGTTAGAAGGGGGAGGTATTAGGTTCTTAATAGTGCGAGTCATACTTGCCTGCCCCCATGATGCTGAATGCACTCGGCACTCCCATCCTACCACTGTTGGCTGCTCTCTCTTCATCCTTACGATTGGCAGTGCAGCCCTCAGTTCTCTCCTTTAGCTACGAGTGTTGGCTGCTCTCTCCTCATCCCTTGGCAGTGCAGCCCTCAGTTCTCTCCTTTAGCTACGAGTGTTGGCTGCTCTCTCTTCATCCTTACAATCTTTGGCAGTGCAGTTCTCTTCTCTTACGAGGTTTGCTGCTCTCTCTTCATCCTGCACTTTTTGACCGTGCAGCTCTCAGTTCTCTCCTTCCACTGGTATCGGATGCTCTCCCCTCATCCCTTGCACTCACTGCAATTCCTGCTCTGTGATGTGGCTCTGATAGATCTCAGTTTCTCTGATGGTGTATCAACTCTCCACTCCCTTTGTCTTTCCTAGTTAACTTTTCTTGCAGTTTTCGCACTAGTCCACTTGCTGCTTCCCTTCTCTGTCTCTGCTGCAGCTCTCCTGCTTTCTGTTACAGTCACTTTCTTCAGGATTCCGTGCTGATGATGCGCACACGTATAACTGTGACACAATCACAGCCGGCCGGACGATTTTTCAGGATTTCCCGTAGTCAGATGAAAGGGTAGTTTTTGATCTGCACTTGCGTATAACCATACGGACAGACTGACTGACAAGGTGTATTATAATAATGATATGCTGCCGCAAAGCCATTGCAGACCATTTTGAGGTTGTCTGGTTGTGAGAGTGGTTATAGAATGAGTGTGTGTATGTGTGTAGGTTGTACTTGCATATGTAAACAGTGCAGACCTTCAGCGGGCGTCGAGAGGTGTTTGGGCTGGAGGGCCCAATAGGGAGCACTGGAGGACTAATGGGCTTCAGCATGGCTTTTAGTAACTGATCCCCTGGCTGCCATGCCTGTTTTCTGCCAGCCCTGGTGCCAAGTCGAATAATCATTGCCCAAACTTAACCAATGTTGCTTACAGGTAGCTCATTGGCTGATGAAGCAAGCCATCTAGGTCGAGGAAAGCTTGTATTGCTCTACACATGACCGTAATACGTAATATGGGGGGGGGGGGGGCATTCCAAATGGCCTTGTGAATATGTGAGTGTTATATTGCACTTATGGGTCACCACGTGAGATCCTTGGAGGATGTCAGAGTGGGATTCTAAAGCCAGGTGTGGTTACCATACTACATGTACTTGCAAAAACTCTGATTACATCTTGGTAGACATACTACATTTCCTAGAGGCAAGTGGTTGCCGTATTCCACTCGAGTTTTTAACACTCTGCAGGGGTGTATTTAGGGGGGGGCGGGGGGGGGGGGCATTCGCCCCCCCTTGTATCATTCTCGCCCCCCCCCCCTTGAAATTAGAGATATTTTTTTAAATAATGTCAAGAAAGGTGTAATACAAGAAAGGTGTAATAAGCTTATGATATCAGGTTCAAATGATAGGAATGTCAAACTGAGGTTCTTCTTGGTTTTCTCTGCCATACGTCCACAATCTCTTCAAGGTCGCTCTCAGAGAGTACTTCTGGTGCCTCTATAGCAATCCTCATAAGGTGAGAAAGGCTGCAGTCACTTAGAGAATTACGCAAACGAGTCTTGATCATCTTCATCTGTGAGAAGCTTCTCTCCACAGAAGCAGTAGAAACTGGAATCGATAAGCAGATGGAGGCAATCTTGTGCAAATTGGGAAACATGGCCTTGAGCATGTCGTTTGAAACAAGTTCTTTCAGCTGTGATGCAGTAGTATCCCGTGGTTGCTTGACTAACAGCTGGCGGAATGTTTTCCACTCTGTAAGTATTTCAGTGGAAATCATGGCTGTCTTCACTGTTTCTTCTCCATCCAATGTTTCTGCATCTCTATCTTCTCCGTAGTGAGCAATCAGTTTCTCAACAGACGTGTCTCCATAAGTGGGAAAAGATACTGAATCTGGTTTTGGAACTTTCCGTGGATCGAATATAGACAATGCTGATACAACAGCGTTGGATGAAGAAAATCGGCTTGTTATGTTGGCCTTTAAATCAGCAACAAAAGGCTTACCAACAACATTCTGGAACGAAAGTATTTTATCAGCGTCAATAGACACCTTTGTAGATGACTTCAAGTCTTCAACGTTTTCAAGAAGCTCCAACACCCAGTTCGCTCCAGGCAAAACTGCATCATCCAAGGATTTAACAGTAGCATCAACAAGGAATGATATCAACGAGAGGTCAAGCTGCTCTGCCTGAAGTGCTTTGCTGAGCTTGGCTACTTGTGGTAGAGTGAAATCAAGCAAATATATAGCTGCAATCGTAGACAATTTGCAGAGGGCACCATGGATTCCAAGAGCTTCTGGCTCGTGGGACGTCTCGTAGATGTTCCCAATGGTGATTACAATTGCAGAATAACTTGCTTTGACAGCTTTGACACACCTTTCATGTGCCAGCCAGCGTGTGTCAGATGGCTTGATCACTTTCATTTCTGGAAGTTCAAGAACGTGCTGTACCTCCTTCAGACACTCTGCTCGCTTGGGGGAATTGCGAAAATGCTTCCAAAGAGTAGTCAATGTTCTGTAAACATGAGCAATTCCAGGAGTTTTATTGGCAGCTTGCACACAAGCCAACTGCAGTAAGTGACAGTGGCAGTGTATAAACAGAGCGTGAGGAGTATGTTTCTTGATACGTGCCTGAACCCCGGTCTTTCGTCCAGAAAAAGTTGCAGCTCCATCAAATCCCAATCCAACTATTCTTCCGACTTGTAGACCTTTCTTCTTTAAACAATCGATGAGATTAGAATAGATGGTCTCTGCATCAGCCTTCTTCAATGGAATAAGCTCCAGAAAGCACTCTACTGGTACACCATCTTCCTCCCAGCGGCAAAACACAGACAATTCTTCTACGTTGGTGACATCTGTGCACTCATCTGCCATGAGGCTGTACATAGGTGCCTTTTGAAGTCGCTTCAGAATCGACTCCTCCACCCATGTCCCCAATGATTCGATGAATTCAACCACAGCCAATCTTGATGTGTACACAGCATTTCTTGGTGCAGTTTCTAAGAATTGCTTCAAATGTTGGCTGCCACATCGAACCACCACGTCAACCAGCTTCTCAAATTTTGTCGAATGTGCAACTTGTTCTTTCGTAAGAAAATGAGTGAGTAGGATCAGGCACTTCACTGCAGCTCTGTTCTGAGCTCTTTTGCGAGCTAAAACATTCTGGAGTTGCTGTACAACTGTTCCACCTTTGGCTGCTCCTTTAGCTGAAAAAAGAGCTTGAGTTGCATGGATATGGAAGTCACTTCTCGCATGAGCTTTCATTTTTTCAACAGCTTTCTTCCAATTTCTGCAAGGTTGTGTGACCCACACTCCTCCAGTACGCTGCAGACCAGATTGCTTGCAAACCTTGCAAAAGGCACCATCGCTATCCTCGTCATAATAGAGCCAACTGAAATCTTTCTCCCAGCTCTTAGAGTATTTTCTCTTCGTGGATACAGAAGAGCGGTGTTTGTTTTGCTTGCTTTTCTTTGAAGGTGGAGGACTAAGGCTAGGACTAGATGCCTCGACATGCTCAGAGCTATCTGTTCTGCTATCTTCGCTATCGCTGCTATTAGCATGAGAAGAGGCTTGAGAAGTACTTGCAAAGTATGAGCGAATATCCATATTAATATGAAGAGAAATCAGCTAGTAAGGTTTCTTTTATAGAGACTTTAAGACCATGACATAATGGACTGAGTTAAAAATACTGAGAGAGAGTGGGAAAGAAGGAGGGAACTGAAGAAGTGACAAACCTACAAAGGAGAACACGTGGTGGTGTGTGATGACTTTAAGACCATGACATAATGGACTGAGTTAAAAATACTGAGAGAGAGTGGGAAAGAAGGAGGGAACTGAAGAAGTGACAAACCTACAAAGGAGAACACGTGGTGGCATGTGATGACATCATGTCTAAGATTAGACTTGAAGACCATGACATAATGGACTGAGTTAAAAATACTGAGAGAGAGGGAGTGGGAAAGAAGGAGAAACAAAAGAAGTGACAAACCTACAAAGGAGAGCACGTGGTGGTGTGTGATGTCATCGTGTCATGACACATGCTCTCCTTTTTCCAAGCAGCTACAATATCATGAGAAATATATACAGTCTAGCCATAGTTCGGTATAGCATAATGCCATTGGTAGTCAGTCAAAATAGCTATCCTCAGACATTGTAGAAGCAAAAAAAAATATGGGGGGATCTTCCCCCCAGACCCCCCTTTTACGACTTATGAACATGTTAAGAAAATATTAACAAAAATTAGGGCACCAAGTGACCAACCATTTCCACCCCCCCCCCCCCCCCCCCCCCCTAGAGAACTAGAGAAAAATTGTGTATGAAACCTGTTGTCCATGATTTTGTAAGAAAATGCATGGAATGCAACATAATTCGATTTCACAAAAGCCCACCTCCATTATACGAGTGACAAGTGACTATATCTAATCTATATATGCTGATTGCCGTAGCATGCAACTTCAGCAAATATTTAAGATGGAATGTTGTACTAAAGATTTTAGAAAAAGTGCATGCCATCATAAGTAGCAGCTATATATACAGTTAGTACTGCAAAAATACCTGTGGGTAAAACACTTTCGTACTCCACGCGGAAGCCCAGGGTGCACGTCCCCTTTCCGCACCATCCAGGCTCTCCGCCCCCCCTTATTTTTCCATATCTCAAGTTCGCCCCCCCTTGGCAAAATTTCTGTATACAACCCTGCTCTGCACATGCATGCACATGTTTTGTCCGAGTGGGCTATGCGAGTTACACTCTCATGTTGTATTGTTACTTGCCTTGCCTCGTTGTCTATGCTCATGAAATAACTCACTATTTCCACTCTGATTCGTAATAAATAGATGATAGATATGCTATTAATTAACTTTGCATTGTGATTTTAAACATGTTCCTCTGTGTGTATACAACACCACCCTCCTTGATATGCACGACCTTGTCCAGCAGTTCTCTGGGGAAGGGTGATTATGGTTGCCCAAAGTCACGGAAGAGGAGGAGACAAGAGAACCAAGTGAGTTGTAGCTAGTTAAACATCATTACATGCCACCACATATCCTATATTAGGAACTGCCCTCCAATTGTAACCACGTCAAACTTATGGCACATGTAGGTGGGGTGGGGGGGGGTTACTTCATTGAAGTAAGCAAACAATAATCTGTCAGTAGTTACAGAGAAGAAATCCAGCCAGCCTCCTTTCTCAAAGGCAAAGAAATTTCGAGTGTTTCCCAGTAGGCAGCAGATTCGCTTTCAGAAAGAGGATCAGCCAAAAAGGGACTGTCAGAGATGTAGTAATGGCAGGTAGACTGGACTGGCTGGTCACTGGTTCCTCCTTCCAGTAGTAATGTGTGGGTAGACTGGACTGGCTGGTCACTGGTTCCTCCTTCCAGTAGTAATGGTGGGTAGATTGGACTGAATGAAGTAGCTGGTCACTGTGGTTCCTCCTTCCAGTAGTAATGGTGGGTAGACTGGACTGAATGAAGTAGCTGGTCACTGTGGTTCCTCCTTCCAGTAGTAATGGTGGGTAGACTGGACTGGCTGGTCACTGGTTCCTCCTTCCAGTAGTAATGGTGGGTAGACTGGACTGAATGAAGTAGCTGGTCACTGTTGTTCCTCCTTCTAGTAGTAATGGTGGGTAGATTGGACTGAATGAAGTAGCTGGTCACTGTGGTTCCTCCTTCCAGTCGTAATGGTGGGTAGATTGGACTGAATGAAGTAGCTGGTCACTGTGGTTCCTCCTTCCAGTCGTAATGGTGGGTAGATTGGACTGAATGAAGTAGCTGGTCACTGTTGTTCCTCCTTCCAGTAGTAATGGTGGGTAGATTGGACTGAAACACAGTTCATGTTGGAGAATGTACAATTGATCTGCTCTTTGTTGGATGATTGTGTGTCACGGATAGAGCACTCTGGTAGGAGTGGTGTGCTCTATCTAGAGTTATCCATGCTTGTGGTCAGTCTATACGTCCATGTTGATGTGACGTGAGGTCCACGTTGGTGTGACCTGGATGTCAGTGTTGGTGTGATGTGGGTGTCCATGTTGGTGTGACCTGGATGTCAGTGTTGGTGTGATGTGGGTGTCAATGTTGGTATAATATGGGTATAGATGTTCAGAGCAAGCTATTGGCCAATTTCTGACCAGCGTACCAGAACGACCGAGCACAGACTACTTATGTTCTGCCAGATGGAACGACTACTGTTTGTGGTTGGGGCTAATCAAGGCCGTGTCAAACACTACAATTTGGTGTAGTAATTGTGTGGTAGGTAGTAATCTAGTGATAGCTACCATAGGACTGCATGGTACGGGTTTGCCCACATGGATTATGGGTGCAACTTTAGTTTTTATTGTGATGTGGGGGTAATTTCTGTGGGGGGGGGGATTATTTCTACACAAGTAAAATATATATGTTCCATCCAATCTATGAATCTGCACAATCTATGAATGCCAATTTATTGCCTGCCAGTCAATCCACTTCAAAACATGGTAGCATATTAACACCCTTTGCAAGAGAAAGTGATGATTGCAACTGAGAGTGTAATGATGTAGGAAAAAAGTGATACAGTGTACTGAGAAAAAAGTTCCACATGGACTTGGCAGATAAAGAACTAAGTGACATGGCAAGTGTAGCTAGAGCAAAAAAAGATATTTGAAGAATATTGCTCTGTCAAAAAAGATAGTGTTTAATTAACTGCTGCCAAAAAAGATATAATGCATAGATATAATGCATAGTTTGTAATACCCACGAACACTCGCACAACTGCTATAGTCCCCAAATGTAGAGAAACTTGCCTCACAAACAGCTCTCTCCTTTCTTCTCTTTTCGTGGGAGTAGCGCGGGCTTTGTAAGTCGACTAAGTATCCCATATTGTGTGGGTGGGTTTGGATATTTGGCCGCTCAGTATAACTAGTACTGGTCGATATGTTCCATCCAATCTATGAATCTGTTGCAAAGGGTGTTAATATGCTACCATGTTTTGAAGTTGATTGGCAGGCAATAGATTGGCATTCATAGATTGTGCAGCACAATCTATAGATTGGCATCCAATCTATGAATTCATATATATTTTCTCACAATTTTTTAATACTTTTTCTGCGTAATTATTAGATGAAGTTATTCATTAGCCACATTAATTACTGCCAATACCAGGGCAAAACACTAGGCAGACCATTAGCCACATTAACTGCTGCCAATAACCAGGGCAAAACACTAGGCAGACCATTAGCCACATTAACTACTGCCAATACCAGGGCAAAACACTAGGCAGACCATTAGCCACATTAATTACTGCCAATACCAGGGCAAAACACTAGGCAGACCATTAGCCACATTAACTGCTGCCAATAACCAGGGCAAAACACTAGGCAGAACATTAGCTACTGCCAATACCAGGGCAAAACACTAGGCAGACCATTAGCCACATTAATTACTGCCAATACCAGGGCAAAACACTAGGCAGACCATTAGCCACATTAACTGCTGCCAATAACCAGGGCAAAACACTAGGCAGACCATTAGCCACATTAACTGCTGCCAATACCAGGGCAAAACACTAGGCAGAACATTAGCCACATTAACTGCTGCCAATACCAGGGCAAAACACTAGGCAGACCATTAGCCACATTAACTGCTGCCAATAACCAGGGCAAAACACTAGGCAGACCATTAGCCACATTAACTGCTGCCAATACCAGGGCAAAACACTAGGCAGAACATTAGCCACATTAACTGCTGCCAATACCAGGGCAAAACACTAGGCAGAACATTAGCCACATTAACTGCTGCCAATAACCAGGGCAAAACACTAGGCAGACCATTAGCCACATTAACTACTGCCAATACCAGGGCAAAACACTAGGCAGACCATTAGCCACATTAACTGCTGCCAATAACCAGGGCAAAACACTAGGCAGAACATTAGCTACTGCCAATACCAGGGCAAAACACTAGGCAGACCATTAGCCACATTAACTGCTGCCAATACCAGGGCAAAACACTAGGCAGACCATTAGCCACATTAATTACTGCCAATACCAGGGCAAAACACTAGGCAGACCATTAGCCACATTAACTGCTGCCAATAACCAGGGCAAAACACTAGGCAGACCATTAGCCACATTAATTACTGCCAATACCAGGGCAAAACACTAGGCAGACCATTAGCCACATTAACTGCTGCCAATAACCAGGGCAAAACACTAGGCAGACCATTAGCCACATTAATTACTGCCAATACCAGGGCAAAACACTAGGCAGACCATTAGCCACATTAACTGCTGCCAATAACCAGGGCAAAACACTAGGCAGACCATTAGCCACATTAATTACTGCCAATACCAGGACAAAACACTAGGCAGACCAATAGCCACTGCTAAAACTGGGACAAAACACTAGGCAGGCCAACTTGTTCATTTTTAATATAATTATATACAACCGCTCAATACCATTCCATGCCCACTAATCACCCTGACCAGCCTCTAATTCAATCATCTCCCCACCATGTAATGAAAAAGACATTAAGTGAGGTAAGACGGTCTGAAAGCTGTGATTTACCAATTAAAGTACCATATCTTTGCACACGTTCATGCTATGGTCCTGATTTATATACCAAAATGTAGCCAATGCAGTATGCTTTCTGATGGTAGTTTTATTTTGCCATACATGTCTATCTTTTGGAACTGCAAGTTAGAATGTGAAGTGAAATCACCTCTCAAACTGTTCACAGTAATACTTTCCAGTATCAAGTCTTGAATGGCAATAACAACTGTGATTGATAGAGCTGTACTAACACTACAATTTGGTGCAAAGATTTTTCCCCTTGAAGTGGACTTACATGTATGTTCATGTGAAAGGGCATCTAGAATGCAAACACTAATAAAATAAAACCTTGTGGTTATGACTTTGGAGCTCCATGGATTCTACACACTTTTACTGGATGAGCGATCTCTCTTGATATTAAAAAAGTTGCATAGGTTTAACTGTGCTAACTTACATGCAGCCAAAGTGGGCGTACCTCAAAATCTGAGTGCCTGAACTGTTTGTAGCTGTGGTTCCTGATTGGGAGGTGCAAGCCAGTTGGACTCTACAAAACGAGTATATTCATTAGGCGCTAAAATGTGACGAAGTAGGCAAGCCATGGGGAAAATTCGACGGGAAATAATTCAGGACTGACCCCCACTTGCCTACTTCGTCTCATTTTAGCGTCTAAATGAAAGCAGGAAGTTGTAGAGTGGGGCTTCCTCTAGCCACGGATAACTGGCTAGCACTTTGCAATCAGGAACCACACCAGGAACCTGTTTGGGCACTCAGATTTTTAGTACGCACGCACGCAGTTCATACTAATTGCTGTACTTAGCTGTTTGTTGCTCAGCTAACAAGCACAAGTTGTTAGCACTGCTATGACTCAGAGTAGCGGTATCTCAGCCTCAAAGCCTATGAAAATTAACGGCGATGAAAATAGGAGTTTTTATTTTCTCCCCACAAGATGACGCTTGACTGCAGTCCTCTGAGAGTTGGTGGAGTAGCCATCGACATCGCAGCATCTGAGGATCGATTGGAGCAGCTGTAGACATCCAAACAGCTACCAAAAGATCGAACCAGGTCGTTCTTGACATTGGCACAGCTGAACGAATGTTCAGTTATCAACTCTGCTGCCCGTGCCCTCGATTGAACCAGCTCCTGGAAACACTATAGACTATAGATGGAGAACAGCTCGACTAGAGTGTTTATCACCTCATCTCACTGATTGCTCGACTGCAGTAGCTCTCAATATCACCATAGCTGACCGTTGCTCGAACAAGTATCCAGACATCGCTACAGCTGACTGACAATGCAGTAGCTCTCTACACCACCACAGCTCACTTCTGTCATTTTGTGCATTGCATGTATAATGGGTGTACATGTTAGTATAATATGTGTACATGTTGGTATAATATGGGTGTACATGTTGGTACGATACGGGTACATGTTGGTGTAATATGGGTGTACATGTTGGTATAATATGGGTGTACATGTTGGTACGATATGGGTGTATATGTTGGTATAATGTGTACATGTTGGTATAATATGGGTGTACATGTTGGTACGATATGGGTACATGTTGGTGTAATATGGGTGTACATGTTGGTATAATATGGATGTACATGTTGGTATAATATGGGTGTACATGTTGGTATAATATGGGTGTACATGTTGATGTAATATGGGTGTACATGTTGGTGTAATATGGGTGTGCATGTTGGTGTAATATGGGTGTACATGTTGGTATAATATAGGTGTTTGGTGTAATACGGGTGTACATGTTAGTATAGTATGGGTGTACATGTTGGTATAATATGGGTGTACATGTTGGTACAATATGGGTGTACACGTTGGTATAATATGGGTGTACATGTTGGTGTAATATGGGTGTACATGTTGGTATCTGTATTGAAATGATGTGTATATTCTTGTAGGGTCCAGTCCAAAGTCATTACAAACTTCGTAAGAGAAATGTCTCTCCAGCTTTGCTTGCTTCCGAATCTGCCGTACCCACTAATGTAAGATTGATGTTAGACATGTTTGTTTGTAGTGTAGATGTTGTGCATGGCATGCATTGGTGTGGGAATTCTGTGGTAACAACGACGTAGCTTTGGGGCTCTTGTTGTTGATGTATTACTCTATTACCGTATACAAAAACTTATTAGAAGGATAAAGAGTGTGCCATGAAAGATTTCCGTTCAAAGACGATTGGTCAGATTGGAAGACTTGCAGGAGCTTGGTACTGCTGGATCTCTGCTACTGTCAGTTAGGAAGACTTGCAGGAGCTTGGTGGTGCTAGATATATGCTACTGTCAGTTAGGAAGACTTGCAGGAGCTTGGTGCTGCTGGATCTCTGCTACTGTCAGTTAGGAAGACTTGTAGGAGCTTGGTGCTGCTAGAAGACTTGCAGGAGCTTGGTGTTGCTAGATCTCTGCTATGTCAGTGTTGGTGTCTTATCCTCTGGACTTCAATATGATGGACACTCAGTGAACTCTCAGTTGACATAATAACATTATAATTACCTTCTCAATAATCAACTTGAAATTGTATTCACTCGATGTTTCGACTAGATGCTCTAGCCTTCATCGGGAATAATGGCAGTTTCTCTGTGCCATATTCGAGTAAGTTGATAAGAACCTGCAGAAAATTTGGGTATGGCCAAGGTCTGATAGAGAAAACTAATCTACCAATGTCCTTTAACAGTCTGTTTATATGTTGTTCTTCAAGACCTGAATGTCTCCAAAGTGTGTCTCTGTATCTTGAACCTATAATATAATATTGAGGGGGGGTGGATTTTCTATGAATATCCATAAACAATTGATGCTTGACGAGTCTTATTTCTCTTCAACTCAATATAGTTTTGTTTTAGTATTCCTGTATAGATGACTTGAATCATGTTGATGCCTCCCTACAATAATGGAGTTGAGGATTTGTTACCAAGTATATTGTATGGGAGGTCCTCAGGTTTACTCTCGCCAGTAGAACAGGACTCTAGAGAGGCTCAACCGAAGATAGATTTAGCTAGATAATTGATCTCCTCAGTGCCCATCTCCAACTGCCGAATGATAGGAATAGAATCCTTGGTCTTCCTCATCACTGATATTTGAGTGAAATTTCTTCTTCGCCGACGTCAACTTCATTGAGCAAAGTGAGACACTATTCATGAAGACGCTTTTTGCTTCAGGTGTCCAGTACCTACGTAGGTTCATTGCATGGAGCAATAAATGGCCTCCATATACGAACTGCAACAGCATAATTCTGCATGTGCGCTTGCTGAGAGACGTTTCAGTGTTGTTGTGGTTTCGATGGGCAAAAGAGACGGAAGGGAGGCAAGAAATGAGCGAGATGGAGAAGGTGCACTGTAGGAACTGAGGGGAACTAGGTAATGGAAAACTTGTTTTCTTCAGGTATGCATGTGTACGTACATTCAACACCTGAGGCATAAACTTTAGCATCCAACCACACATTGCCACACCCCTCTGCTGGACACCCAATGCTTGGTTATCACTATAGCTCTCAATATCATTTACTTGTTTATTTCACTTCTTCCGGTAGTCCAGGAAAACCAGTCCCGACATGAAGGCATTTACCTACATAAGTCTAAGATGCACCATTTTTAGCATGTATGTGTGTGTTAATAATGCAGCCAAGTTGACATTTTTAAAACCTAGGTTTTTGCAGATTTGCCTTGAGAGAAGCATGATCAATAGAGTGTCAACTATTATAAGGGAATTCTACCAATGAGAAGGAGAAGGTTTGTGTGTCATTGGAACAAACCATCAATGTCACCCTATCCTGGAGACTTTCATACCTGATTTTTCAGATGCAACAGCCAATGTCCTTCAATGGAGGAGACAAAAATGCAGCCTCGTTTTATCACAGTTCTATACTTGGCCCAAAGAGAGTCTCTCAATCTCAATGTACTCCCCAAAGTCTTCCAAAAAAGTTCAGCTGCAGGACAGCTGGCGTATCCCATGTTGAGAGCAAAACCTCCACAACCAATCCTGATCAAGCTTTACACTACACTGTATATAGTCAACTTGCTATCACATGCAATGCTTGCTTGGCAACATGCCAGACACCAGTTCTTTTCTCCACTGCATCCCCCACCCCAGTTCTCTTCATCGTAAACCATTGTACCACCTCAGTTCTCTTCATCGTAAACCATTGTACCACCTCAGTTCTCTTCAATGTAAACCATTGTACCACCTCAGTTCTCTTCAATGTAAACCATTGCACACTTCAGTTCTCTTCAGCATAAACCATTGCACCACCTCGGTTCTCTTCAGCGTAAACCATTGCACAAACTCAGTTCTCTTCAACGTAAACCATTATACCACCTCAGTTCTCTTCAACGTAAACTATTGCACCACCTCAGTTCTCTTCAGCATAAACTATTGCACCACCTCAGTCTTCAGTGTAAACCGTTGCACACTTCAGTTCTCTTCAGATTAAACCATCGCACCACCTCAATTCTCCTCTGTGTAGACCATCCATATGTACACTGCACCCACAAACGTGTGCACATGCACAAACCTATATATATCTTATCTAGAGATTTATCTTTGACTTTCCTCAATACTTTTCCTTTTCGTGGAAATATCTATACTGTCCATTAAGGCAAAACTCGACTCGATCTTCTCGAGGTCACACACAGCAGAAATTTCAGCTCCTCATGTGAATAAAATGAGCACACCCCTAATGACTCATGTGCTTTGTTTGTGTGTGCATACAATTAGCCTTGCGGACTCACGAGTCTCTGGATGACTGGAGTCCAAATAATCGGGATTCGACTAACAAAAAAAATCCCTTTAAATTGAGCACATATATGACTGTATGTATGTAATAGTCACCAAAAGACAGGTACAGTATTATATACCGCACCATCCGTTATATTGCTTCCTAGCATGCAGCCGACAAAGCTCAACACGTTCATTTTGTTCTGTTGTCATAATTGGACTGTGTGTTGTTTTGCGTATCCACTCATACAGGGACCAAGTCGATCATCTTTTGAAGACAACTTCACACCGACTTCTGTGAAGAGATGGACAGCTAGTATGTGTACCTATGTTCAGTCATGTCAACTCTTTATGTTCACAACATGCCTCAGCACATTCAGTTGTTACACCAGGTGTGTGCATGCAGTAGAGTTTTTAGCTACATATCTAGCCTGTACTAACACTACCTAATGCTAACATGTTGTAACCCTGCACTGACACGACCTAATGCTAATGTAATAATATGGGTTGTGCTTTGTTTTTTCTATCGTAGGGAGAATTGCACCGCAAAAAATCATTGGATCAATATTTGCAGTGATAGAGTCACCAATGGTTAGTATATTCTTAGTAAACTGCTATTGCCCATAAGTAAATCTGTTGCTTTCTCCACGGTATTATGCTAAAGCCTTGTCAAGCTTGTGAAATGGATGAACTCACACAGTACACTCCCATTTTTAATCTGCAAACACCTGTCTTCTTGGATAGAAGTATCATGCCTGCATGGCACAGCTGAGGGTTGTCAACTGCACACTAGATTACGGAATATGTGTTGGTAATCAAATAAAAAATGTATTCTGCTTGGAAATGTCACATTTTTAATTGTGTTGTAGAAAAGAGGTCCTACAGGAAGAGGATGTGTGAAGCTTGGGGGAAAACTTAGAGAGACGAAGAAGATATAAACATTTCTATATCGCATTGGCTTTTCTTTTTGTCGTCAATCAGACAACATTTGTTGTGTTTGTGGTCTTATTTTTGTCTTCTAAATGTTTATCTATTCCTTGACAACATGTGAACCAGGAAGCTACTACATGCAGTACATGTCTGCCTATTTCTACCTTAAACCCTGTTTCTTATATGCTCAGCATGTATCCAGGAGTTTCCTATCCTCGATGTAAGGACAAGGAAGAGCTTCGTTTAGAAACAACAACAAACACAACTATGTTGGGAAGGTTAGCTTGCACAGAGTAGGGGGGAAGGAGTCATGGGCCACTATGATGATGTACGTGTAGGTCATCAGTTGCCATCCAAGTGGAATATTGTGATGGATCTTGAAGGGGGAGGGGGCTTGGCCTTGGCCCTACTACAACACGGCTTAGCATACTGAATGTAATTTGCAAGTTTTTGGCTCGTACACCCTGATGACGGTGTTTAGACTGGCACAAGAGGCTCTATAGTACTCTATCAGAGGTCTAGCTTATATCGTGCAGGACAGCAAAGTGTTCATGATAAAGGGGCTCTTAATTAGAACTTGCTTGGATGTTGGAAGTTCAACCACATACAAAATTTCTCGCCTTCACGATTTGAGGCACGATGTTGGTAACACTCCCTGTATTGGTTGGACCATTGTTTTTAAATGATGGATGGGGGGGAAAAGTTCGTATCTCACCTAAGGGGGTACACCATAGAAAGGCATTTTCGTTACGACTTTGAAACTTTGCACTTCACGGAATGTCAAAAATGTCAATGCGGGTGAGGAGGGGGGTGATGGAAAACTTGGCGTTGCTGTGCATGGCATATATATACTAGTATGAAGTGCACGACGTGTACTAGTAAGACCGCTTTGAGTGACGTGTGATGGGATTTAAAAGAAAAAAGTTTTTTAACGTAACAAACTTCATAATTATTTGCAACCATAATTATTGTACTCTGCACGCATGCTTAGCAGTAAGGTCCTCTGGAGGTGTGCCCCGTGAACATTGACTTGTGATGATTTGCATTTTTCTTTGCTACTTACTTGTTGGTTGTGTTGTGTGAATGTTATTAAAACGTTCAGCAGGTATAGTCTGCAGGATAACCGACCTACCCAACTGGAAGAAACGGCAACACCAACAAGACCTTTAGTTCTACCTGAACCGTATACTTGCAAAGGAAGTCGGGAGCTTTCTATAGGCAACTAGGGCCAGCTACGATGTTGCAACAAAGATGCTGAAAGAGGGATTTGAACCAATGACTCGGAAGAAGTATCAAGCAGAATTGCACATTCGGAGCAAGAAAAGATTGCGAAGGCAGAGATCAGAGGATGTGATAGCAGACTGCTGAGAGGTTTTATAGAGAGATCAGCAAGAGAGCATGTTTGCTGGACATGTGGACAAAAAGACCACCTGTCAAGACGGTGTCATTCACGAGATAGATATCAGTCCCAGGGAAATGGGACCCAGCACATGGGCCCCCAAGTATAGGAGATAGATATCGGTCCCAGGGAAATGGGACCCAGCACATGGGGGAGGTAGTCCCAGGGAAATGGGACCCAGCACATGGGCCCCCAAGTATAGGAGGTAGATTACAGTCCCAGGGAAATGGGCCCCCAAGTATAGGAGGTAGATTACAGTTGCAGGGAAATGGGGAAACACACTGCACAGGGGGGAGGGAGTGCAGGAGGATATAGGAAATGACCATCCACTCGACTTAATTAAACATTTCCCTGGTCACTCCTACAGCAGGCTACATTAAGGACTGTTAATGTTTGTGACACTGCTCTTCTAGTAGACGCTGGTGACACTTACCCGAAAAGACACGTGGGACAACATGAACAGTATGAGGCTCAAGCCATGGCCTGAACAGCAACTAGTGTGAATGAATTCCTTACAAATTGATGAGCTGTGGTGATCGCACCTATGGGGAACTCTCAGATGTGTATGTCAATGAACAACTGCAGCTATTCTAGACCTAGACTTTCTGGAATAAGGTTGCAGTTGATGTGGGCAACACTATGCTTCACATAATTGAGCATGCTTGATTTGCATCAAATGACCCAATGAGTGCTCAAAAAAAAAATTGTGTGTGGTTACGCTTAAGAGCTCCAATTCTGCACACTTGACTGTATGAATTTGGTGTATATACCATAGATCTCTTTGTGTGCTCTCTTTTGGGTTTTTTAAATGCTGCACGGTTAACTATGACAAAAGTTAACTGCAGTCAAAGTGTGATAACTTAAAATCTTGAAAGCCTGAATTTACCAAAAGTGTGACTCCTTGAAACTGTGACTCATATTCTACTGGAGGAGTGTTTTCATTAAACGATTAAGTGGTCATGCGCGATGTGGAAAAACAACAACATTTTCTCGGATTTTGTTTCCTTTTCAACCAACGCAGCTTTTGATTTTGCGTGGACTACCGTAAACTGAATGAGGTAACACAGAAAGATGCTTATCCTCGACCAAGATTTGAAGACTCATTAAATACACTTGCTGGCTTTCAGTGGTTTGCTACGTAGAACCTTCTTAGCAGTTACTGGCAAGTCAAGGTAGCCGAAAAGGGCAGGCCCAAATTTGCGTTTTGTTTAACTTGAGGCTTATTTGGTTTGTTGTTGTTTTGTTTTGGCCTATGCAATGAACAAGCTACTTTTCAATGCTTGCTGGACCTAGTACTTACAGGATTACAGTGGTCGCACTGTTTGGCATTCTCGAGCCTTAGCCAATCTGGCGCTAGTGTTTGATAATTATTAGCTTACCCCGGTCCTTTCTTACTGGATATACTGATGCTAGAGATGTGGGTCTCAGTGCAGTTTTATCATTGAATGGACATGGTAGTGATTGCATATGTATAATTATAGCAGGACACTAAGCAAGCTTTGACAAGGTGGTGGTTGTGGTTACATTTTTTCTCGTTGGACAGGACTTCACACTACATACTGACATGGTTCTATTACATAACCTGCCTTTAAAAAACTTGAAGGAACCCCAGAGGCTCATTGGTTAGAGCGCTTACAGGAATTCTATTTTATCATAATCCATCGAACAGGCAAGAAACAGCACCAATGCATTGTCATGCTTACCTTGCCATCAATGCAGGCGAATTTGTGCTGACAAAATCACTATCGCTGCTAAACACTTCACTTCAGAACATGTATAATAATAGTAAGATACAACTAGAAGACTAAGCAATTGATGTGCAATTGTATGCCAACTGCAACAGAGGTGAAGGCATTTAGTGGAAACACAAGACGACTTTTCCAGTTGAGGGATCAACTAGTAGTCAAGGATGACACACTTTATCGTCAGTATGTGAAACCTGATGACAAAAATTTTACTCTGCAATCGGTGATTCCTCAGATTAAAGATTATTAAGGAAATGCATGAAGACACACTGGGTGGCCACTTAGAAAAGGAGAAAACTCTCCTGTACATTAGTGTTTTTACTGGCCTTGTTACCTCTCCGATGTGAAGTAATAATGCAAAACATGTTCATCTTGTGTAGAGAAAAACAACTTCATCAAACAACAAAGCCCCACTTCAGAGTATAAAAGTAAGCAGTTGTGGTGGACAGCAGCAGTCCTTTTCCAGTATCAGGGAATAGGCACATTCTTGTAGCAAGCGCCCACTGGATGGAAGCTTTTGCTATTCCAATTGGTCCTTTTCCAGAATCAGGGAATAGGCACATTCTTGTAGCAAGCGATTATTTCACAAGCTTTTGCTATTCCAAATCAGGAAGCTTTGACCATTGCTCGTGTTTTAACTCATGACTTCTTTGAGGACATCAGATTCAAATTGTTTGCCCTGGTATGAATGGAATAGTTCAAGTGGAGAAAAACGATAATGCCAACTATTGGGAATCTCAAAAACACGAACTTTTCCATTCCTTCTCGTTTGTGAATATAGCAAAAAAGCAAAAAGAAGTGGTCAAAATACACCAAATACTTGTAGTCTACGTTCACCTTTACTTACGAAGTCATTGGCAAATCACACAAATTAATTTTGTCCGTGAGGTCTTTGTGCACGTGTAACACCATCAAGTTGTTCAATCTTTCCTGTAGCATGGTGGAACGCAGATATGATTCGACTCGACGCATGGCACTAAATGAACGTTCGCTAGTACTATTTTTAGCTGGCATCACTAATATAAAGGCATCACTAATATAAACTTAGCCAAAATAGTAACTTCATTCATCAAATCCTTTTCTCCTTGTGAAATATTCTGTAGATATGACAATATTTCAGAAATATTATTTTTCCCCTCAGGTATGGTGGAGCTGAGAATGCAGAGCTGAGTGGCCAGATTGGTCTCATTGAGGTCATCCTTATATACTTCAAGCACACTCCTAAGTTCTTCCGAATAATCTTTCTTCAGGACTAGAACAGTTTCCAAGCAAGAATAAATCTTATATCCAGGTTGATCAAACCTATCCTCTATTGCTTGCACCAAAAGATCCAGAGCTTCATAATATACCTGCCTGTACTTGTCTTTTGGACTGGGAGGATACTCGGATGGAGCACTCCCTTGTTCAAACCGTTTTGGAACTTTCCTTCTTCTTGGCAAGACAGGATCATTCACTTCGACATCGGATGCCAATGATTTCACCTTGTCCCAAAAATTATTGAAGCTTTCTTCGTTTCTAATGCTCTGAAGTGTCCTCTTAGTTTGTTCAGCTATTAATTGGCCCTCAGCTGCCAAGTAATTCTTCTTTTGTAGAGTCCTACTTAAATTGTCAGAATGACGAAGTAGACTTTCACCCAGAACAAGACCAAAGAAGAACTCAAACAGCTGCATTTGAGCAGCAACACCCCCGATATGAGCGATCACTTCAGTATCATGAACCAAAAGCAACTGAAACCTCCTGGAGAACAGAATAATTTCGAAGGATGCTCTGCATAGAGTCTGCCCGTACAGTCCACCTAGTAGGACACAACACACGTATAGCCATTTCATCCTTCAGCTTCTTGAAAAGGTTTTCTCTTCGTGGGGAAAATTTCACTAATTTGGTGATCTCATGAGTGGTTTCTAATGCTTTTTTCATCGTGGACGATTTCTTCAGGGTGTCAGACACTGCCAAATTCAAACTATGACCGTAACAATGTGTAAAAAAAGCATTAGACTGTTCGGTCTGAATAAGAGTGCCCGCTCCCCGTCTTATCCCACTTGCTCCATCATAGCACTTGACCCCTCACTTTCGTCAGTGAAATATTTAACCGAAGCAGTGTGTCCTTGATAACTGCAACTAGGGATTTAGCTTCTTTAGTAGATACTTCATAGAGCCCAATAAATTCCTCGTGGACCTGAAGTTCATCGTCTACCCATCGTATTACAACGACAACCTACAGATTGATGCAATATATAATAATTATAACTCTTATTAACAGTTAGAATATTAATAGTTAGATATTAACAATATCTGCTCTTTGTTAGTGACATCGGTACACTCATCCATCATGATGGTAATGAACTCTGTCACTTGAAGATTTCTCGATATTGATCTTAGTACGTTCAGTGCCATTAACTTCAATAACTCATTTTGGTTATCATGACTTAGATAAACCTCAGTCTTCTTCGTTAACCATTCCTGACACTGTATTGGGTCATAATAAACATTATTGTGTATAACAAAGTATAGTGTTTAGAGGCATGATGCTGAACTTAGGAGGTGTCTGTTTATTATAATGACAACAATAATAGCTAACATGAAATACCTTCGAATCATCTTCACTAATAAGTTTCATGAGTTGAATCAGATTGCCCTCATTCTTGTCATCATGCCCTCGGATTCCACAACCCTGCCTGGCAAGAAATTTCAAAGCACTCAAAATCTTCAGAAGGCAATGACGATTGTTGGCTCTCAGTAGCTAATGTACTGGAGAGCATCTCCCCCACATTCCGAGTAGACGCTGGCAATGTGATGAGCTTCTCCACAGCAATTTTGTGACAGACGCTCTTCTCATGCTTACTGTACCATCCTTACAATTTGTAAAACCTCGACCAAGCTACACAGTGGTTAAAAATGCAAACAGTAATAATAATAATTATTATAGCTAAAACATAAAACAATAACGTACAAAGACACCATGAGGATCAGTGGTAGCTCCAGTTTTCACTAATAGCTCTGCAACAGAGATGGCAAACTACTGAGTCCTTAGCTTCACTGCAGTGCAGCCAGGACCAAGAACGAAACCAACTTGCTTGACAAGCTCTCGAGATTCCCTTCGTGCCAAACGCTCTCTTAGGGAAAGAGAAAGAATCGGGCTGGTGAGGAGAACCTGGAAGATCTTCCACCGCGTCCGTTAAAGAGACGATTTCTGAGCTAACACTCGCCAGTTACCAATAGGTCGGCACGTGGGAAAATATAAACCACACCCATACTTTTGCTGAAAAGTACCGTACTGGCCGTACTGCCCACGCCGCCCCTGATTATAGTAACTTCTGCCTCTTGACTCAGAAAACCACCTGTGACCACTCTGTGTGGCCTATATTATAAAACTAACAATCATCCTACTTACTGTCAATTATTTCTCGTGTTTTGGGAGCACAGTGGAGATGTTTATAGATATATGCATGGGCAACATCCTTCAGAAAACATCATTCCACATCCAAATATGCCAGTAATATACATGCTACATTACTAGTTATCCCTTAAGGTAGATGAAAGTTTCATAGTCCATAGACTGGACCCTTCAAGATCCTGAAATAGTTCCCAGACCATCTATCGCCTCTAGGACCTTAACTCACATAAGCATCGTCCAGTTGTGCACTTCGACTAACTGACATAACAATATTTATTTGCCTCGAACATCCAGCATTAACCGTTACCTTCCTCAACTTATTGTTCACCAGCACTCACCTCTTCCTTGTTCCAGATGATGAAGATCCCTTCAGATCCCATTAACCACACGACATCTTCAGCCACCCAATTACACCTGTTGTTTACACATTGACGATCCTGATGGATTTTATTTCCAAGGGGAGCTGTGTAATTGTTATGCACAGTGACATAATAAATATGGTACTGTACCATATTTATTATGCCACCATATTGTACTCTGCATGCATGCTTAGCTCTGGAGCACATGCCCCATATGAATTATAAAAAAAGTGCTACTACTTGTTGGTTGTTGATTGTGTTGTGTAAATCAAGTTCGGCACCCTATCTACAAATAGGGTGTTGACTCTGACTAGGAATCTAGAAGTTCTCGACAACTTTGATGTGTGCATGTGTGATTAGCTAGGCTATAAAAGAACTACAGCCATTTTACTCTTGTGTTTTGTGAAAATAAATTTCTTATCGAAAACAACTCAATTCAGTGGTGACCCTGACCTCCAAAACATTCTTTTGGAGCACAATGACCAAAGCCAATGCCGTCAGCCTCAAGCTACCTACCTTCTGCACCTCCCAACCTCAGGTGTGGCTCCAGCAAGCAGAGGCACAGTTTATAATACGCAACATAACTTCTGACCAGAGCTATACCATAGCCGCTCTCGACCAGGATGCAGCAAGCTGCCTCCTCGACTTACTCCATGCAGCACCTCCATTGGAAAGCAAGTATGACACCATCAAGGCCCACCTCACGAAGACCTATGGCCTCACTTGTAGGGTCCAAGCCAATAGGCTCCTCCAAATGGATGACCTCGGAGACAGGAGGCCCTCGGTTCTAATGGATGAGATGCTTTCTCTCGACGGACATCAACTGTGCATGCTTTTCTAGTAGCTGTTCCTCAACCTGGATGCCAGTGTCGGAGGGTCTGGTGACCCCCAGTATTTGGTGACCCCCAGTCACCTAATCCTACGTATAACATAGTGATCCGCCCTCCTTCCCCCCCCCCCCCCCTTCCCCGGGCGAACCCCTTATCATCTTGACGAAGTAATGAGTTCAAGATAGGACACCTCTACCATCAGCGACTAAGGGCTCCATTACTTAGCGATGTCCACTTACAGAGTTTAGCTTGGCCATAGCTGACTTAGTACTGAAGACAAACTAGATTGTAGTTGACTTTCTGGAGACTGGTAACAAATCTCTCTGGAGACTTGTGACAGCTTCTGGCTCTTGGTGTCTGTCCTTCAACTTACATAATTTTCTATATGAACCCATCACTATTCCAGGTTGTCATCGTTTATATATAATAAAAATGGAGGAGGTGGGCAAGTGTGTTATTATTGGGTAGGGAGGTGATGGCAGAGGAGAAAGGAATTGTATGGCGAGCTGAGGCTTGATTAAATCAATATCCATAGTTGTGAGTGTCCCGCTGCTCAAGGAAGGGGGGAGGGGAGGGGACCAAAGATCATTCCTCAGCTTGCATACACAATTTCTTTCTCCTCTCACCACCTCTTGATTGTACTGTTGATAATATCTTGGTGTTAGTTACTGTTAGATAATCTGTTACATAATCTCAAATGTGAAAGAGAAAATAGTAAGTTCACTGGAAGTTAACAAGTAGCTATTCTACACACTTTATTATGAAAGTGCTTAGTATTGCTAGTTGGTTGTTTTTTATCTTGTTGGCTATTGACTGATTGAAAATAAGAGTATTCTTTCCAACAAACTCTCAGTGGACATAATGGACTTTCTCAATATAATCAACTTCACTTGTTGTTTCGGCTAGATGAAAGCTAGACCATCTAGCCGAAACATTGAGTGAGAAAATTCAAATTGATGAGTCTCGTTTATCGCAATGGTCATAAGCTCAAACAAACAAACTAAGGGGATCAATTGAAGAATAGTCACCCGGGCCGAGGAAAACCCGATATTCTTAAATAGTCACCCAAGCCGGTGTCGTGCCATATTAGTCCCGCTGTCCCTTTTGCTACACCGCGCAAGCGCAGCAGCCTCACAAAATTAAGCATCAGCTGAAAATTGTGATGGTGAGGACTGCAGTATATCTGCGGAAGATCGAATATTTCCTTAAGAATGGAAAATACAGTTGTGACACGAACATAACCCATGGTCACCTTATCAATCCTAATCCTTCAATATCTTTGTATTTATTATTATTTATCAGACTATTTTACTTATTCATCTCTTATGTGTGCATCCTAACTATTATAGTCACCCGGACCGCGCTCAGGTGACTATTCTTCAATTGACCCAAACTAAGTATTTGAATTATAATCACCTTCTCAATAATCAACTTCAAATTTTATTCACTCGGATGTTTCGACTAGATGCTATAGCCTACATCAGGAAACTGTAGATTGTCCCCTAAAGTTGGTCAGTATCACCAAAATGACTGATAACAATAGTTACTTATGTTCTCTATTTTTAAGCAGAAGTCAACTGCTTTCTGGCATTTGTATGATGCAGTTAGCAAAGTCTGGAGGATTGTTTATGGATAATAACATTCATTAAAACAACAAAAGTATATACATTAAAACAACAAAAGTATATATTAACATTTCTAACCAAAATATTATTTGTCCACTGTCGATCAATAAAATTAATATGGTTTAGCCTTCATCAGGTGATGCATGATAAATTATTTACTTCTGCCATGGCAATTATGAATAGTGGGCATAGTCGTGAAATTCAGCAACTAGAGGTAGTCAAGCCCTCTGAAGTTCTGATCCTTGGGTTTGAGGTGGATGTGCAGAGCTTCCTTCACAAGAAAATCTCTCCATTTGAAGTATTCTCACAAGATTTGGTGGTTAGTGGTTCATGTCTAGCAATGGCAGACCTCTTTAGTTTTCCTGTCTGCATGCATCCACACGTTACTTTTACTCTGGTCTCCAACCTCCTCTGTTCTCCAATGTATAGACTTTCCCACAGCTGCATGGAATGATATATATTATGTTCTAGTTCCTGATGCAAAGATAAACACTTGTGTTGCTTGTGGAGGAGCATGCTTTCAAGGTACTGGATCATATGCCAAAGTCCCTAGACTCCCAACCGCCAGGCATTTTCAAGGAAAAGAGATAAGATGTTTCCTAAATGAAGTAATCAGTATGAAATTGACCTTAGGCAAGTGCAAAATGATCTCTGTGGAGACTTCCGGTGGCTAAACAACTCCACAACACCGCTACCCTGCCCCGGATTTTACTGGCTTGTGCAAAGTTCTTCTCAAAGATTGATCTAGTCCGTGGCTACCACCAAATCCCAGTGCACACAGAGGACATCCCCAAGATGGCTGTCATCATCCCATTTGGTCTGTGGGAGTTTCTCTGCATGGTTTTTGGTGTGGCACAAACATATCAAAGGCTCATTGACACAGTTCTCCAGAGTGGATTTCACTTTTGCTTACCTCGATGATACCCTAGTTGCCAGCTGCTCCAAAGACGAACACAGAATGCATGTATGGCGGCAGGTTGCTTACAGCAGCAGGACCTTTTCATAAATTTGGCCAAGTGCCAGTTCGGCTGGCAGGAAATCGACTTCCTTGGCCATCATATCACTAAACATGGTGTAACTCCCCTGCCCTCCAGGGTAGATGCCATCAGGGGTTTTGCCAGACCCTCTACAGTCACTGGACACTAGGAGTTTATCGGCATGGTGAATTTCTATCACCGCTTTGTGCCTTCGGCAGCTAGCATCATTCAACCTCTCTTCTAGGCCCTCGCAGGGAAGTCCAAAGAGCACAAGAATATGGGATCAAGTGTCGTTTACGACTCCAGCCATCAAAAAATTCGTGCGCGTTTTTTTAAGTTTACGCACGCGCGTTTTGGGTGTCTTATTTTAATTTTTTTAACCTTTTTAAAGTTGACGCACGGGCGGGGGTACACGTGGGATTTGATTTTTTTTGCATTGCATTGCAGCTGATTTGGAGGGGGTAGTCTTTTTTCATGAAATATCATCCAAATAAAAATATCTGCATTGCAGCTGATTTGGAAGGGGTAGTCTACGATGGGACAAGAAGATGGCCTCAGCTTTCAATCTTGCAAAGGAGGCATTAGCCATTGCAACCATGCTCACCCACGCTGATGCCCCTATGGACGTCACTTCACAAGCCACTCACGTTGGTCAGTTCAGCAACAGCGCCACTTCTCTGAGATATCTGAGTACACCACTTGCATCAAACACATTGCAGGAAAGAGCAACCTCATGGCCGACGCACTGTCCCGTACCATCATCAGTGCTGTCCACATGTTTCCTGCGCATCTGTAGGTAGCTGATCAGCAAGAAAAAGGACGCAAAAACAAACTCCATCTCAACTACAGCTACAGCATATAATTTTGACTGAATTCGAGGCTGCTTCGTACGGTTTATTTTGATGGACGCGCAATAGTAGTTTTTCCCCGTAACATAATTAGTATGCACACAACATACGTATGCACACTAATTTATACGAGATGAACATCGAGGTTGGCAAGAGTGAAAGGGGAAAGTGAAGGTGAGAAATGAGGACTGGGAGGAGGAAGTAAATGAGTACGCTGAATTCTTATAAATCGGCTAAGAATGAGGGGTGGAGAGGTATGTGAGGTCCATGCATGGTCAGGAAGGTGTGCGATTGCAATTTCGACTGAGGACATCAGATGGGTTGTTAGAGGATAAGAAGAGATGTGGGATAGTTAGGGATGAGAGGTGTATACCATGTAATAGTGGAGCAGGAGAGGATGTGGAACATTATGTGACCTGGCAAGCAAAAAGGGCCCTAAGTGTATTTTTTAAACTTTTTTTTAAAACTTGTTTTAGAGCTCCTAGATTCTGCAAACTTCATGGTATGGACTTGATATATATATAGCTCAAAAGATAGGTCTCTCTGTGTGCTCTCTTTTGATACTAAAATATGTTTCTTTCATAGGATAACTTTAGTTAAAGTGGAGGGACCTCAAAAACCTGCATTCCAAAGTCTCCATCCAGAATAACTCCAGATTGCAAGTGCCAAAAATTGAAATTGGTATGAGTGGCCCGTTAAAATTTTAGTACGTGGTCAAGCGCGCGGGTGCGTTGATTTTTGACCACGTAATACATTTTTGAAAAAGGTGTTGCATGCTCTAGGGCTTCCTCTAGCGGCCTAGCCACTCGTACTGCACACTTGGCAATCTGGAGTTTTTGAGGTCCCTCCACTTTAGGGTCTAGTAACTTGCCTATAGTTATCCTATGAAACATATTTTAGTATCAAAAAAGAGCACACAGAGAGACCTATCTTTTGAGCTATATATCAAGTCCATACCATGAAGTTTGCAGAATCTACGGAGCTCTAAAGTTGTAACCACAATTATTTTTTTTTAAAGTAAAAATAATACAACTGTCTCCCCTTAGGGCCCCTTTTGCTTGCCAGGTCACATTTCTTGGCGAGTACGGGGAATTTGAGAGGGATCGGCTGGTACTGATGGATGAGGTACGCAGAATTGTAGGGGCAGGATTAATTTAGAGGAGTGGGTAAGGATGGGAAGGTGTTTTTGCTTTTGGGGAAAGATGTGGAGGGAGTAAGTGATGCAGCGATGGAGGAGGTGGGTGAGCGTGTTATGTATTGGGTAGGGAAATGGTGGCAGAGGAGAAAGGAACTGTTGTATGGTGAGCTGAGGAATGATCTTTGGTCCAGTCCTCCTTGAGCAGCAGGACACTCCTAACTTAATATTGTGGACATTTTTATTAATTGGTGTTAGTTTACTACATAGTCCCACACTGTGCTGTAACATGTGAAGGCCTAACAGGATCAGCAATATCAAGATTAAATCATTAATACACAACAGTTTAGGTGCAGGTCTTAGGTGTGCAGTGATGAACCGACGTTTTCACCGCTTAGGACCTTAGGTCAAGCATTTGGCTAGCTAATGAGTAGTATTAACAGCAACTGCAACCTTGCGTGAGATACAGTGCATGGGTAACAGTCACCAATCTCAACAAGATATAGCACGTGCTGATTTGAGTAGCAATACAAGAAACATAAAATAAAATAAAACCCTCAGTCTGGGGCAAGAGTTGTATAGGATTGTCCTGTCAATAATGTACTCATGTGTACATGCCACAGCCAGTTAAGACCAACTACAGCAATGCTATATACTGCATCTAAACATGCACAATGGTTGCTGTATAACTTGAACTTGTCGTGGTGTACATCCTTGTTTTCTTGACAGGTCAATCAATCCATGTCTAATAATTTTTTCCCTTTCTCTCTGAATACATAATTATATACATGACATCTGCACTAGAAAGAACTTAATGGTTCACTATAATATTCACTGCAAGGATAAATAAATAAGCTAAGACAAAGTGATCTTTACTCCACCGGGTAAGCGATGACTGCCTTCTTTATAGCATCTGCCACATAGTCCATGTTCTTAGAGTTCAGGCCGCACATACTGATGCGGCTGTTCTTCAGCATGTAAATATGCGAGTCGGTCAGCACCTCAACCTGCATAGCTGCGCATGTGCATGCATACAGAAACACACAAACATGAAGAAAAACAATGAATTCAATTTATACCCTTGATATCTATACTTCCTCAAATGGATACTATGGGATCAAATAATTTCAGGTGTCCTAACGGAGCGAATATTAAACTAGGACAAATACGGTTCAAGTGTGTACACAATAAGCCTCGCAAGTCATTATTCAGCTCGAGCCAACAAACGTTGGGACGAAGAAAAAGTAGTGGTTAGGGCCCTAATAAAAAAAGTTGGAAACGAGTTTGCTATAATTATAGTCATCAACTAGTAATTTGCTAGTTTCCAGTTCTTCGTTGTCATCGTCCAAAAAAAGGGTCACTAGAACCTGACATTCTCGACTTCACTCATGGTGGCTTTAGCTTCTATCGCGCGAGCCGTGTGCACTTTGCAAATCCCATTGGAAGGAGAACACCATTCGAAGAAATATGTTTACATGAAGTAGCGTCTGTCAGCATCATGTTTGCCAAATAGAAGGTCAAATCTGGATGAAACTTCACCTACAGAACTGATAGGATACCTAGATGGTTCTTGTAAAGTTGGGTCCGATCTGGACTGGCAGACGAACAGCATGGCACTTGGTATTGTCAGCCATTTTGTTCAGGGATATACCTGTGCATGCATCTTTGATGTTCCCGATGATAGATAGCACACTAAACATATGGCGGCATTACCAACAAACTATGCCAGCTACTTTAGAACTCACCTTACCTAATGCAAACAGTTTGCTAGAGAGGCTGCTTCTAGTTCATTTTCCACATGATTAAAAAGCAACATTGGGGGTTTCAATAATACCCGGGGGGAACAAGTCCCTACTTTTTTTGTACTCCTTTGCTATACTTTCCCAGGAACCCCCCCCCCCCCCGGGTACCTCTGTTAGTGTATAATTTAATTGCCATTTCTTATTGAGGCTGTTTTTTTAAGTTCTAGGTCAGACGAGAGTTCGTTGACAATGAGTTCCTAGTGGAGAGAAAGTCATTATGAGTTTGTAGACCCTTCCAATACCTTGTGGTTCTAGTCTATGAAAAACTAGTAAGAAGTACACACAACCTTGCAGTGTGTCTGTGGCTCAGTGACATATTATAAGAGGTTTGATACCCTGCTTTGGCAACAGTAACTGGCACTGACTGTAGCTGTTGGGTTAGTGAGCCAGCCTTGGCAACAGTAACTGGCATTAGTTGGTGAACCAGCCTTGGCAACAGTAACTGGCACTAGCTGTTGGGTTGGTGAGCCAGCCTTGGCAACAGTAACTGGCACTAGCTGTAGCTGTTGGGTTGGTGAACCAGCCTTGGCAACAGTAACTGGCACTAGCTGTAGCTGTTGGGTTAGTGAGCCAGCCTTGGCAACAGTAACTGGCACTAGCTGTAGCTGTTGGGTTGGTGAACCAGCCTTGGCAACAGTAACTGACACTAGCTGTAGCTGTTGGGTTAGTGAGCCAGCCTTGGCAACAGTAACTGGCACTAGCTGTAGCTGTTGGGTTAGTGAACCAGCCTTGGCAACAGTAACTGGCACTAGCTGTTGGGTTGGTGAACCAGCCTTGGCAACAGTAACTGGCACTAGCTGTTGGGTTGGTGAGCCAGCCTTGGCAACAGTAACTGGCACTAGCTGTAGCTGTTGGGTTAGTGAACCAGCCTTGGCAACAGTAACTGGCACTAGCTGTTGGGTTGGTGAGCCAGCCTTGGCAACAGTAACTGGCACTAGCTGTAGCTGTTGGGTTAGTGAACCAGCCTTGGCAACAGTAACTAGCACTAGCTGTAGCTGTTGGGTTAGTGAATCAGCCTTGGCAACAGTAACTGGTACTGACTGTAGCTGTTGGGTTAGTGAACCAGCCTTGGCAACAGTAACTGGCACTAGCTGTTGGGTTGGTGAACAAGCCTTGGCAACAGTAACTGGCACTAGCTGTTGGGTTGGTGAGCCAGCCTTGGCAACAGTAACTGGCACTAGCTGTAGCTGTTGGGTTGGTGAACCAGCCTTGGCAACAGTAACTAGCACTAGCTGTAGCTGTTGGGTTAGTGAACCAGCATTGGCAACAGTAACTGGCACTAGCTGTTGGGTTGGTGAACCAGCCTTGGCAACAGTAACTAGCACTAGCTGTAGCTGTTGGGTTAGTGAACCAGCCTTGGCAACAGTAACTGGCACTAGCTGTTGGGTTAGTGAACCAGCAATAACTGGTACTGACTGTAGCTGTTGGGTTAGTGAACCAGCCTTGGCAACAGTAACTGGCACTAGCTGTTGGGTTGGTGAACCAGCCTTGGCAACAGTAACTGGCACTAGCTGTAGCTATTGGGTTGGTGAACCAGCCTTGGCAATAGTAACTGGTACTGGCTGGTTAGTCCAAGCTCAGCATGGCCATAAACCCAGTAAAACTTGAAGTAGGTCGAGTAAAAGTGCCTGTTCTGATGACAGTGGAACACCATAAAAAAGCCTGCAGTGTTTGTGCCTCTCTTTGTACGAGCACTAATGGAGAGACTTGAATCTCTGTTGCCTCTGTACCTTTCTACGGAATAAAGCATCTTGCAAAACAAACAACATATCCTCACGCATAACTTTTTGGAAATGCATTTCCCTCTCAACTTTTTTTATATAAGGAATCAGAATATGCACAGTTATGATCCCTTACCTAATATGCAGTTATGATCCCCTACCTAATATGCAGTTATGATCCCCTACCTAATATGCAGTTATGATCCCTTACCTAATATGCAGTTATGATCCCCTACCTAATATGCAGTTATGATCCCTTACCTAATATGTAGTTATGATCCCTTACCTAATATGCAGTTATGATCCCTTACCTAATATGCAGTTATGATCCCCTACCTAATATGCAGTTATGATCCCTTACCTAATATGCAGTTATGATCCCCTACCTAATATGGAGTTATGATCCCCTACCTAATATGGAGTTATGATCCCTTACCTAATATGCAGTTATGATCCCTTACCTAATATGCAGTTATGATCCCTTACAGTTATGATCCCCTTACCTAATATGCAGTTATGATCCCTTACCTAATATGCAGTTATGATCCCCTACCTAAAATATGCAGTTATGATCCCTTACCTAATATGCAGTTATGATCTCCTGCCTAATATGCAGTTATGATCCCTTACCTAATATGCAGTTATGATCCCTTACCTAATATGCAGTTATGATCCCTTACCTAATATGCAGTTATGATCTCCTGCCTAATATGCAGTTATGATCCCTTACCTAATATGCAGTTATGATCTTACCTAATGTAATATGCAGTTATGATCCCCTGCCTAATATGCAGTTATGATCCCTTACCTAATATGCAGTTATGATCCCTTACCTAATATGCACAGTTATAATCCCCTATCTATTATACACGTCCTCATGTGCATCTTACTGCACGAGTCAGAGTGGAACACGGTGAGTTATTTCGCGAGCAGGCGCCGGCAGCTCGTGAGAATACAGCTTGCGAGTGAAATGACTGGCCATATTCCACGACGAGTATAATAAACTATTTTTGATACACTCATAAAATTACTGCACTTCATATTATAAGAGCCTGCCAGTCAATCATATCTTTAATCTCATCTAGCCTGTCACCTCAGGGTTTCTGGACAGCTTGACTGCTACGTCAACCAAAATAAGTCCTCCTGCTGCCTTGAAGATGTTGCTATAGTTCTTGGAAAGTGGTAGTGACTGCACGCAGGTGCAGTAAAGCGTTAAATACCCAGAGTGGAACATGGGAGAATATCTAACGCCAAGGTTATAGGGAAATACTATAGTGAGTATATTAACGTATAGGGGGGTTAAATAATATCAATACATGCCATGGACTGGTCAAATCCCTGGACACACCACTAAGTTCCCCTGAATGTTTGCTCATGTCCCAGGACATCAGCTCTCCCGACCACCACTGTCCCATGCACGCTCCCTCGTCTCAGTAGGCTGGGAGCTATGATTAGGTGACTTAGTTGCTCAGGTCCTAATAATGCAGCAAGATCTAATGCTTCAGCAGTTTGCTGTGTGCCACACATGCTGGCAGTGTCTGCTGGTTGACAAGTTGCTGACTCAGCAGGCTGGTGTGATAATTAGCTAGTGTGAGTACATACGTGTGAGTCCGGTGAAAGAGAACATGCCGAACTGGTTGATGATGTGCTCCCACGTGCCCGGAGTCCCGTTAGACTTCAAAGCCAAGTACAAATCTTGCCTCATCTTCCGGATTCGATTAGACATTGTCCTCAGGTTGTCTCTCCTATATGTGTATATGTGTATTAATCAGTAATAATAATATAATAATATAACAATTTAATCAATTTAATGATAATGATAATCATAATAATAGTAATAATAATAATATAATAATAAGTAATAAGTTATAATAATAATAATAATAATAATAATAATAATAATAATAATAATAATAATAATAATAATAATAATAATAATAATAATAATAATAATAATAATAAGTAGTAGTAGTACTATAATTAGTAATAGTAGTAATAATAATAATATAATAATAAGTAATAAGTAATATTAATAATAATAATAATAATAATAATAAGTAGTAGTAGTAGTAATAATAATGATAATTAATAGTAGTAGTAGTAGTAATACTAACAACAACAACAATACACCAATAATACCAATACACCAATAATACTAACAAATAATACGAATAGTAATAATAATAATAATATAATAAATAATAATAATAATAATAATAAGTAGTAGTAGTAGTAGTAGTAATAATAATATAGTAAATAATAATAATAATATGATAATAATAAATAATAATAATAATTAATAGTAGTAGTAGTAGTAGTAGTAGTAATAATAACAACAACAATAATAGAACAATAATAATAAATAATAATACTAATAGTAATAATAATATAATAGTAATAATAATATAAATAATAATAATATTATAATAATAATAATATTATTATAATAATAATAATAATATAAATAATAATAATATTATAATAATAATAATAATATAAATAATCAATAGTAGTAGTAGTAGTAGTAGTAGTAGTAGTAATAATAATAATAATAATAAGTAGTAGTAATAATAATATAATAAATAAAATATAATAATTAATAGTAGTAGTAGTAGTAGTAGTAGTAGTAGTAGTAGTAGTAGTAGTAGTAGTAATAATAATAACAACAACAATAATAGAACAATAATAATAAATAATAATACTAATAGTAATAATAATATAATAGTAATAATAATATAAATAATAATAATAATATTATAATAAATAATAATAATATAAATAATCAATAGTAGTAGTAGTAGTAGTAGTAGTAGTAGTAGTAGTAATAATAATAATAATAAGTAGTAGTAATAATAATATAATAAATAAAATATAATAATATGATAATTAATAGTAGTAGTAGTAGTAGTAATAATAACAACACAACAACAATAAATAATATAACAATACTAATAAATAATAATACTAATACCGTAAAGTACGCAGCAAGCGCCCACGGGCGCTTACCTTTCAAATCCCAAATCGTAGGGGTGGGCGCTTGCTACATGTAGTGGCTTGCCTCGTGATATTGGTGAAATAACGCACATCGGGCTGTTTTGAAACAAAACAAATAAAGTCGACGAGTTCAAGCAATATGCAATATCTATCTCTAGTCTAGGCTACAATGTTATTTTGTTCTGGAAACTAAAATTTAGCTAGTGCTATTCCTCAGGTTCACTGAAAGACGCCAAGTCGTTCACATCTTCATCCAAATCCGCGAACGGATCTTCGTCGCTATCTCTCTCCTCTCTGTCTTCGCTCAGCGTCGGAATGCAATCCCTAATTAGACTATCCTCAGAGCCATCAATGCTGTTGGAGATGCCACAAGAGAGAAAGGAACGCTCTATCAAATTTCCTGGAATTGACTCCCAGGCAGCAGAGACCCAATCAATGGCTTGTTGTCTTGAGGGCTGCTTGAGATTGCCATGGGATGTTCTATTGTTGCAAGTCCTACGCCATTCCATCCACAACTCTTTCATTCTCTCTTTAAAGGGCTTATTTATGGACACATCCATAGGCTGTGCCAGTGATGTGCAGCCTCCTACAGAAACAAAGCATTGGAGGACATGGATATTGTTTTTTCTAACAATGAAATTGGTTTGAAATTGGTTTACCTGGGATGAATACAAGGTCTGTGTCTTGCTCTTCATCAACAATAACTTGGGTGTCGACGCACTTGTGAGGACGGTAGTTGTCGAGAATAAGTAGTCTTCTACTACCATACTGGGACTCTCCCCACACACGACAAAGCCAGCTGTGTACTTTATCACGGGTCATCCAACCATTGATAGTGGCAGTGACCTTAACATTGTCTGGGCATTTAATCTGTTTTCTCACGCGTGGGCCAAGTTCTCCATTGCGCTCCCGGAAAATAATCAGTGCAGGGAGCTTGGTGCCGTCTGCCATGGCACACAGAGCTACAGTGAACCCTTTCTTGTGCGCTCCAGTGGTAGCAATTCTTATTGTCCGTTGACCCCGAAGAGAGTTGGTGGCAGAAGGCACTGAATCAAACCTTACAAGAAAAGAACGACGTTGATAAAACTGTAAGTTATCATAGCATGCAATACCTACCTGCACATTGTCTGATCCATGTTCCCTATGTCACATGTCCTGTAGCCATGAACCTCTCTGTATCTGAAGACTGCTCTTCGGAAGTGAGTAAGCTGCTCCTTGTAGTCTTCTGGGATTTTTTGGGAAGTGTTTGTTCCTCGCCTGTACCCAACATTCCATCTTCTCTTCCATCCAGCCAACCACATGTTGGATGCAAGGAGCCCTAAACCTTCAGCTGTCTCCACGGCCTTCTGTATAAGGTCTTTGTTGGTAACAGCTCGACCCTCGGTGCGCTCAACTTCCAAATACTGGAAGACCTCTGCATCCAACTGATGGCTACAAATTGGTGCCCCACTGCTGAGTTTCCTCTTCTTCTTTCCCTTCCCAATGTTGATATCAAGCAGCTTGTCATAGTCATTCTCTAACTCTCTTTCGATCTACTCCATATTTTTTTCGCTGTGTGGGTCACATTTTGCATGCCTGTTGTCCTGTACCATTCCACAACTTCAGTCTTGAAAGAAACAGTAAAGCTTCTTATTTTTTTCCCTGCATGACTTTGTGCCATTTTCAATTACAGGTAACAGTTCTGCCAAGGACTATCAACAATAAAAAAATAAGATGTTTTCTGAACAGACGACAGCGGCACACGTGCGTATTGCAACGTTATTGCACGCCGGTGCGGTTGAATAAATCTATTTGGGCGCATGCGCTTATATTACGATCAATTTCTATATAGTGGGCGCTTGCTACGTGAACCCTACAAAATCCTAGATCGCTGAAAACAGCCTAGTGGGCACTTGCTACGTGGAGGGCGCTTGCTGCGTACTTTACGGTAGTAGTAATAATATAAATAAAATAAATAATAATAATAATAATATAATAATCAATAGTAGTAGTAGTAGTAGTAGTAATAATAATGATAATATAATTATTAATAATAATAATATAATAATAATAATAATAATAATAATCATAATCATAATCATAATCATAATCATAATCATAATAATAATAATAATAATAATATAATTATTAATAATAATAATAATAATAATAATAATAATAATAAAGGCAGATTATCTCAACTCTTAGAACCTGAGCGGCCGGTTTTTCGGCTGATACGTAGAGGCGTATATACCCGAGCGGCCGATTTTTTGGCCGGGGATTTCCCTTTTTTGTAATTACATTTTGGCAGTTGCTATAAATAAACAAACAACTGAGTTCGTCATTCTACGTAGGGACAGCTGATCCGCCCAAGCTTCTAGTTCATTTTGATGTGTATCTTCTAGAATTTGGATAAACTGTGACCGAATGGCGTCGAATGGCGTCGAATCTCGTGAGTCTGGACCAAGTGCTTGCTGCGATGAAGAAGAAGTATTAAGTAATAATTACGGGCCGACAGCAGACTTCGAGTCTGAGGATTCTAGCTCAGATGCTACTACAGCTGGAGGTAAGACCGACTCAAGACTCGAGTAGTGAAGTGGACGATCAGGTCCCTTCAGCTAGTGTAGTAGAAAGCGAAGTAGAGGACAGAGAGGATGTGGTGGTAGCACTAGGGGTCGAGCTAGGGGAAGAAGAGGTGGTGGTAGGGGCAGGGGTATAGCTCTAATCTAAGTAACTATATAACTACTGGACATAGCTAGTTTCATGGCAAACATACACCATTTACAGGCATTTGAAAAACAAATGACAAAGCATTTCATTCAGAGTGCAAGGTATATCTCTGCTTGATGACTGCACACAGTGGCACCTGAAAGGGACTAGTAGAGATAAACTGGACGAAACCAAATACATGTTATGAAATATTGTTTATAGACATTTACACACATTTATCAACTTTAAACTTTTGAGTTCCAGGACCACAGGGTGGGAGGCATGCCCATATTAGGGAGCATAGGGTTCTAAGGTTGCAGCTGAGCACCATTAAGTGTGTCAGCAGACAAATCTTGGGCATAGCCCATGGAATAATATTCACTAGCATTCAATGCATGCCAAATATTATCATAATTAATGTTTGATCTGTGCATGTCCACTACACTGTAGAAGAGTGCTACTGCTGGTTTGCACTGTAGAAGAGTACTACTGCTGGTTTACACTGTAGAAGAGTACTACTGCTGGTTTACACTGTAGAAGAGTGCTACTGCTGGTTTACACTGTAGAAGAGTGCTACTGCTGGTTTACACTGTAGAAGAGTGCTACTGCTGGTTTACACTGTAGAAGAGTGCTACTGCTGGTTTACACTGTAGAAGAGTGCTACTGCTGGTTTACACTGTAGAAGAGTGCTACTGCTGGTTTACACTGTAGAAGAGTGCTACTGCTGGTTTACACTGTAGAAGAGTACTACTGCTGGTTTACACTGTAGAAGAGTGCTACTGCTGGTTTACACTGTAGAAGAGTGCTACTGCTGGTTTACACCGTAGAAGAGTACTACTGCTGGTTTGCACTGTAGAAGAGTGCTACTGCTGGTTTGCACTGTAGAAGAGTGCTACTGCTGGTTTACACTGTAGAAGAGTGCTACTGCTGGTTTGCACTGTAGAAGAGTGCTACTGCTGGTTTACACTGTAGAAGAGTGCTACTGCTGGTTTGCACTGTAGAAGAGTGCTACTGCTGGTTTACACTGTAGAAGAGTGCTACTGCTGGTTTACACTGTAGAAGAGTGCTACTGCTGGTTTACACTGTAGAAGAGTGCTACTGCTGGTTTACACTGTAGAAGAGTGCTACTGCTGGTTTGCACTGTAGAAGAGTGCTACTGCTGGTTTACACTGTAGAAGAGTGCTACTGCTGGTTTACACTGTAGAAGAGTGCTACTGCTGGTTTACACTGTAGAAGAGGCTACTGCTGGTTTACACTCTGGAAGAGTGCTACTGCTGGTTTACACTGTAGAAGAGTGCTACTGCTGGTTTACACTGTAGAAGAGGCTACTGCTGGTTTACACTGTAGAAGAGTACTACTGCTGGTTTACACTGTAGAAGAGGCTACTGCTGGTTTACACTGTAGAAGAGTACTACTGCTGGTTTACACTGTAGAAGAGTACTACTGCTGGTTTACACTGTAGAAGAGGCTACTGCTGGTTTACACTGTAGAAGAGTGCTACTGCTGGTTTACACTGTAGAAGAGTGCTACTGTTGGTTTACACTGTAGAAGAGTACTACTGCTGGTTTACACTGTAGAAGAGTGCTACTGCTGGTTTACACTGTAGAAGAGTGCTACTGCTGGTTTACACTGTAGAAGAGTACTACTGCTAGTTTACACTGTAGAAGAGTGCTACTGCTAGTTTACACTGTAGAAGAGTGCTACTGCTGGTTTACACTGTAGAAGAGTGCTACTGCTGGTTTGCACTGTAGAAGAGTGCTACTGCTGGTTTACACTGTAGAAGAGTGCTACTGCTGGTTTACACTGTAGAAGAGTGCTACTGCTGGTTTACACTGTAGAAGAGTGCTACTGCTGGTTTACACTGTAGAAGAGTACTACTGCTGGTTTACACTGTAGAAGAGTGCTACTGCTGGTTTACACTGTAGAAGAGTGCTACTGCTGGTTTACACTGTAGAAGAGTGCTACTGCTGGTTTACACTGTAGAAGAGTGCTACTGCTGGTTTACACTGTAGAAGAGTGCTACTGCTGGTTTACACTGTAGAAGAGTGCTACTGCTGGTTTGAGAGGATTGGCCTTTTTCCTAATGGCAGACAACCAATTCTATCATTTTTTAATATATACGAAAAAGATAAAATTTGTGGTGAAGAAATGAATAAGTGAAGGGCCATCCACTGTAGCAGGGCGTGAGGGTTGGCGCCAAATCCAGAGAGAAGTGTTCCCTCCCCATAGGAAGATGGCGAGTCGGTGAAAAAGGTGCCTTGTGCTTAAATCTTGAACCATTGCCGATTAGCTGTTTCTAGAAGTGCTTTGCTAGGGACGTCATAAACATAGTGCTACATGTGTGTAGCTTTTGTTTGAATACTCCAATGGAGCCAGTTTTTATACTAACTGCAGCAGTTATTAATTAATCTCCTCCCCCTCCCCCCCCTCTCCCCTCCCCCCCAAAACACACCCCCAAACCTAAAAACAACAACAACAACAAAACAGACATTGCAGAGGTAGTCTTCGAGAGATCTCATGTTGCCTTCTGCTCCTGTTCATGTCATCAACCAGATGATGTCAAGTCAATCACTCCCCCCCTAGGGTTCTCCATTGGGTGGTATTGGGTCAGTTTCTGATGTCAAAATGACGAGTCAATGTATTGGAGATCTCAAAGGGTTTCTACAACTTGGAGCTCAGGACACTATCCTCCTCTTAGTGGCATCCACTTGCACAACTTGGAGCCCACACTATCCTCCTCTTAGTGGCATCCACTTGCACAACTTGGAGCTCACACTATCCTCCTCTTAGTGGCATCCACTTGCACAACTTGGAGCCCACACTATCCTCCTCTTAGTGGCATCCACTTGCACAACTTGGAGCCCACACTATCCTCCTCTTAGTGGCATCCACTTGCACAACTTGGAGCCCACACTATCCTCCTCTTAGTGGCATCCACTTGCACAACTTGGAGCCCACACTATCCTCCTCTTAGTGGCATCCACTTGCACAACTTGGAGCTCGCACTATCCTCCTCTTAGTGGCATCCACTTGTACAACTTGGAGCCCACACTATCCTCCTCTTAGTGGCATCCACTTGCACAACTTGGAGCCCACACTATCCTCCTCTTAGTGGCATCCACTTGCACAACTTGGAGCTCACACTATCCTCCTCTTAGTGGCATCCACTTGCACAACTTGGAGCCCACACTATCCTCCTCTTAGTGGCATCCACTTGCACAACTTGGAGCCCACACTATCCTCCTCTTAGTGGCATCCACTTGCACAACTTGGAGCCCACACTATCCTCCTCTTAGTGGCATCCACTTGCACAACTTGGAGCTCGCACTATCCTCCTCTTAGTGGCATCCACTTGTACAACTTGGAGCCCACACTATCCTCCTCTTAGTGGCATCCACTTGCACAACTTGGAGCCCACACTATCCTCCTCTTAGTGGCATCCACTTGCACAACTTGGAGCCCACACTATCCTCCTCTTAGTGGCATCCACTTGCACAACTTGGAGCCCACACTATCCTCCTCTTAGTGGCATCCACTTGCACAACTTGGAGCCCACACTATCCTCCTCTTAGTGGCATCCACTTGCACAACTTGGAGCTCGCACTATCCTCCTCTTAGTGGCATCCACTTGTACAACTTGGAGCCCACACTATCCTCCTCTTAGTGGCATCCACTTGCACAACTTGGAGCCCACACTATCCTCCTCTTAGTGGCATCCACTTGCACAACTTGGAGCCCACACTATCCGCCTCTTAGTGGGATCCACTTGCACAACTTGGAGCCAGCCCACACTATCCTCCTCTTAGTGGCATCCACTTGCACAACTTGGAGCCCGCACTATCCTCCTCTTAGTGGCATCCACTTGCACAACTTGGAGCCCACACTATCCTCCTCTTAGTGGCATCCACTTGCACAACTTGGAGCCCACACTATCCTCCTCTTAGTGGCATCCACTTGCACAACTTGGAGCCCACACTATCCTCCTCTTAGTGGCATCCACTTGCACAACTTGGAGCTCGCACTATCCTCCTCTTTTAGTGGCATCCACTTGCACAACTTGGAGCCCACACTATCCTCCTCTTAGTGGCATCCACTTGCACAACTTGGAGCCCACACTATCCTCCTCTTAGTGGCATCCACTTGCACAACTTGGAGCCCACACTATCCTCCTCTTAGTGGCATCCACTTGCACAACTTGGAGCCCACACTATCCTCCTCTTAGTGGCATCCACTTGCACAACTTGGAGCCCACACTATCCTCCTCTTAGTGGCATCCACTTGCACAACTTGGAGCCCACACTATCTAGCCAATATGGGACTAACTAACCTAGCTAGACTATATATCGATACCTGTGTGCATGTATGGACATTGCTATGTAAGACCTCTTACCTAGTACACGACCCCTTACCTCACGCATGCTCACCAATACACAGCACTTCTTGCCTACATCTCTTTATGATACTTGGTGAAGCAGTCCAGTTACATCACATCGAGAATGCGCACGGCGCAATCCTCTATGTAGGCAAGAAGTGCTCTTTTACAATCCTGTTAGCTAACCTAGGCTACCTAGCTAGCCAGCAGAAGTGCTAGACCAGGAATCGTTCGCTTCGTAGCGTTACTCCAATTAGTGCCCACTCATGGCAGTGAGCTGTCCTTATCCCGACTGCGAGTTCACCACGCCGGCAGACATGAACCCTATCGTGGCAGCAGCTGTCCTGTCGACCCATGCCATCATCCACAACCAGGCAATCAGAGCCAAACCAGTACCAGTCCGGCGCCCAGAGATATCGGCTGGGGGCACGACGGAGGGGTGGACATACTTCCTCACCAGGTGGAGGGCATACTCCCAAGCAGTGCACCTATCAGGGACCGACACCAGCATACAGCTGCTAGAATGTCTGGAAACCAAGTTGCGTCGCGATGTCACCCGCAACACCATCGGTCCTTTACCTGTTGAGGAACTCCCAGAGGCCGAGCTGCTAGCCACCATCAAGGCCCTCGCAGTCAGGGAGGAGAACCCAAAGGTGGCCAGGGTGGCCCTATCGCGCATGACACAAGACAGGGGAGAGCCGATCAGATCTTTCGCTGCCAGACTACGCGGGCAGGCCGAGGTATGCCGCTTCCTCAAGAAATGCACCGGTTGCGACCACGTTAGCAACCAGGGAAAGGAGAGGGTGGCAGATCAGCTCTGCATCGGCAAGGCCGATGCAGAAATACAGGAGGATCTGCTCAAGCATACCGACCAGGACATGAGCGTTGAGAACACCATCCGCTTCGTCGAGGTGAGGGCCGCAGGGAAGAGATCGGCGGTAACTATCACCACACCCACCTCGATGAGTGCCCTCGATGACGGTGAGGGTGAAGACGCCTTGATGAGTGGGTACAGACGCCAGCAGCGCCGCCCCACGCGACGCCAACCGAGCAGGACCACACCCATCAAACCTCACGCCCCACTCCACACCCATCCCAGAGGAGGTAACCCAAAGACGACCCCTACCAGAAGCCACGCCCACCCAACCACCCCAGCCAAACCCAATGTCAACCCGCGCGCCACCTGCTGCTTCTGTGGCCTACAAGGCCACAGAGAACAGGAGCGGACAGCCATCCGCCGCGTCCACTGCCCAGCGTTCGGCACCACCTGCACCTCCTGCGGCAGGCCCAACCACTCATCACACATGTGCTGGCAGAACTTGGCAGAGAATGAGAGCGCCGTCTCAGAAGAGCTCGACACCATGAGCGAAGGCGCCTTACCACACCAGTCCTGGGACTCCTCGTCACAACGATGGACCCAACGACGCTCACCACCACAGCCCCTGATCGATGTCATTGTGTCGACCCACCGGGAGGACTTCCTAACCCATGGGCACACACTCAGACGAGAGACCCCGAACCTCGCCATCACAGGAATGGCGGACACAGGGTGTCAGAGCTGTCTGGCGGGCCCACACCTGATGAAGGCCTTACACCTGGAAGACCACGACCTTATCCCTACATGCCTTGCAATGCATTCAGCAAGCGGGACCAAAATGCCCATCCTCGGGGCAGCGCTTCTCCGCATCACCATCAGAGCCACTGGCTACCAAACCCGCCAGATGGTCTACTTTAGCGCCATCGCATCCAAGCTCTACCTCAGCCTTGCGACGTGCACCGACCTCGGGTTGATCCACACGGGGTTCCCCCTCTGTGCGCTGACGCCACCTTCGGGAAATGGCACGGGTATACGGGAGTCCGACGCACACCCCACTACAGCGGCCCTGCAGACCAGAACCACAGTTCCCCTGCAAACCAACCCACCAGCCGCAGACCCCTCAGTGAGCCAACCACAGCACAGACATGCCCCCCAACCCCACAGGACATGTTCGTGCCCCACCAGACCCACGTCCCTGCCATTTCCAGCCACCGAGGCAAACAGGGAACGACTCGAACGTCACTTGCTCGACCTCTATTCGGCAAGTGCGTTCAACGTCTGTGAGAACCAGCCGCTACCCATGATGTCCGGACCACCACTCTCCCTAAACATCGACCCCACTGCCGTCCCCAAGCCGTGCCACACCCCAATTGACATCCCAATACATTGGCAGGAGGAGGTGAAAGCCGGCCTTGACAGGGACGTCCGCCTTGGCGTGTTGGAGAAAGTCCCCCTGGGAACGCCTGTCACTTGGTGCCACCGTATGGTCATTTGCACCAAAAAGAACGGGTCACTCAGGAGGACGATCAATTTCCAACCCCTCAACCAGCACGCCACGCTCGAGACACACCACTGCCCGTCGCCATTTCACCAGGCACGCGCCGTTCCAGGCAACACGAAGACGATATTCGACGCCTGGAACGGCTACCACTCCGTGGCACTGTCCGAACAGGACCGCAACTTCACAACATTTATTACCCCCTGGGGCAGGTACCGGTACAGGTCCGCCCCACAGGGGTACATCGCGTCGGGTGATACCTACACAGCAAGGTACGACGCCCTCGTTGCCCACGTCCGGTCGAAGACCAAATGCATCGACGATACACTGCTTTGGTCGGATGACATCGAATCAGCTTACCACCAGGCGATGGAGTGGCTGGACATCTGTGCCGCCAACGGCATCACCCTGAACCCGCACAAGTTCCGCTTCGCTCAAGACGAGGTGGAATTTGCCGGGTTCGACATCACCATGACCGAGGTCAAACCGTGCTCCAGGTTCCTCGAGTCCATCACCAACTTCCCCACACCATCGGGCATCACGGATGTATGCGCCTGGTTCGGCCTGGTCAACCAGGTGGCGTACGCCTTCTCAATGACTACAATCATGCTCCCGTTCCGCAACCTCCTCAAGCCATCAACCCCATTCCTCTGGACAGACGAACTGGCCCGCTCCTTCTCGGCATCCAAGCACGAGATCTGCGAGCGCATCAGGGAAGGCGTCACCATCTTCGACAAAGACCGCCCAACCTGCCTGGCAACTGATTGGAGCAAAGACGGGATCGGGTACTGGCTATTCCAGAAGCACTGCCAGTGCCCGTCCCGCGAGATCTTCTGTTGCCAGGACGGTTGGCGAGTCACCCTGGTGGGCTCGCGATTCACTCACCCTGCAGAGTCGAGATACGCCCCAGTGGAAGGGGAAGCCCTCGCTGTGGCAGACGCCTTGGATAAGGCTCGACACTTTGTCCTCGGGTGCAGCGACCTCGTCGTCGCAGTGGACCACAAGCCACTGCTCAAACTCTTCGGCGACCGCTGCCTCGAGGACATCCCCAACCCCAGACTCCGTAACCTCAAGGAGAAGACCTTGAGGTACCGGTTCCGGATGGTGTACATCCCTGGCATGAGAAACCACACCAGCGACGCCCTCTCACGCCACCCACCCGGGACCAGGCTCCCACAACGCCTTCACCTCCAGGACGACATTGCCACACCATCAACTGCATGCCCTGCCAGCCCCCTCGTCAGCAGCAAGCCTGTCTGGCCCCACCATCACTCCATGCGAGGACAATGGACTGGCAATCGCAATGTGCTTGGCCATCTCAACCATCCCCATCAACTGGGAGGCCCTACAGATCGCCACAGTAGCGGACCCAGCCATGCAGGACCTCATCTTCTATATTGAAGAAGGCTCCCCACCCAACAAGCACATGATGCCACCCAACCTCAGAGAGTACTTCCAATACCTCGACCAACTCTCTGTCGTAGACGGAGTAATATGCCGCGGGGAACGACTAGTCATCCCAGCCACTCTCCGCCCAGCATGCCTAGCAGCACTCCATGCAGCCCACCAAGGCACGAGCGGCATGATGGCTCGAGCATCAACATCCCTATTCTGGCCCGGCCTCACCGGTGACATCGCTGCAACCCGCAACCAATGCCCCACGTGCAACAGCAATGCACCCTCCCAACCGGCCATGCCCTCAACCACACCAATCGACCCGGAGTACCCCTTCCAGCACCTATGCGCGGATTACTTCCACCATGAAGGCTCCACGTACCTAGTGCTGGTCAATAGGTACTCCGGCTGGCCGATCGTCGCCCCAGCACGCAACGGAGCAGCTGGCCTCGCCACCACCCTCCGAGAAACATTTGCCACATTCGGCATCCCAGACACACTCACGTCTGATGGGGGCCCAGAGTTCGCGGCCCACACGACCAGGGAATTCCTAACGGCATGGGGAGTCCATCACAGGATAGCATCGGCCTACAGCCCCCACGCTAACTGCCGTGCGGAGAGCGCAGTGAAGACCGTCAAACGCCTGATCGCCGGGAACACCGGTCCGGGAGGCTCCCTACTCAACTCATTCCACAAAGCCCTCCTCCAGTACCGGAACTTCCCCAGCCCCGATACTGGAATGTCCCCGGCCACCAACCTCTTTGGCCGAGCCACCAGGGACCTCCTCCCAGGAATTCCGCCACGCTTTCAACTACACAGAGAATGGGACAACAAACGAGAGCAAAGGGAACATGCCCTATCGAAGCGTCAGACATTGGGCCGAGCAAGATGGGACGAGCACTCTCACGGCCTGTCCCCCCTTCGTTGCGGTGACGCGGTACTCATCCAAAATCAGACCGGCCGCCACCCAACGAAGTGGGACAAATCCGGAACAGTTGTGGAGGTACTCCAGTACCACAAATACTCCATCAGGGTGGATGGGTCCGGACGCCTGACAACCCGCAACAGACGCTACCTGCGACGATACAACCCGTTCCCAACCGAGCCGGACCATCCGCTTCAGCGGGAACTCCCCCGAGTGAACTACACACCGCCAGCAGCGGCCGGGCCATCGCTCACCCCTAATCCAACCACGCCCGAGCCACCAACAGCGCCACCCGCACCGGCGATCTCACCACCCAACCCGAGCAGCCCGACTCAACCACAGACCCCAGTGACGCCCTCTCAGCGCCCCACCTGACCAACCACCGCCCCATCCCCCCTCACCACCCAGAGTACACCTAAGCCCACCAACTCGGACTTCTCCACAACCACCTCCCACCCAACGATCATACGCCTCCGTGGCCACGACACCGGCGCGACTGACACGTCCAACCAACACGGCCACCAAGACCATGGACAAGATGGCCCCATTCGACCACCCCAACACCCCAACACCAACACCACGCCGCAGCAAGCGAGGACCAAAGCCCTTTGACCGCTACGGATATAAGTCCCAAGATCATCAGTAGCCCTGGCGACCAACTTGGGGGGAGGTAGCCAATATGGGACTAACTAACCTAGCTAGACTATATATCGATACCTGTGTGCATGTATGGACATTGCTATGTAAGACCTCTTACCTAGTACACGACCCCTTACCTCACGCATGCTCACCAATACACAGCACTTCTTGCCTACATCTCTTTATGATACTTGGTGAAGCAGTCCAGTTACATCACATCGAGAATGCGCACGGCGCAATCCTCTACTATCCTCCTCTTAGTGGCATCCACTTGCACAACTTGGAGCCCTCACTATCCTCTTCTTAGTGGCATCCATTTGCACAACTTGGAGCCCACAATATCCTCCTCTTATGTAGTGGCATCCACTTGCTTAATTCTTTAGCAAGCTGAAAGATCATGACGACTTGCCAGTATTGCCTGACAGTCACACAATATGTTCCCACCAGATAACCGACCAGTCCTGGGCTGGGAATCCAAAGTGCAGAGCTGCACCTTCTTACTATTTGGCTTCAGCTGAGGGCTCCTTCGATCTGGTTCACCATATGCTCCCACATCCTCTCCAATGTTACCCACAACCCTTCATCAATGGTGGTGCAAAAATATCTGGGGAAAGGGCCTCGACAATTCACCACCAGTTTGACCGCCTACGCCAAAGGTCGTGGGATGGACTCCCTCCTAATGAACGCTCCTGATAAGCTCTTGTAGCTCCTCCCAGGGGAGGCAGAGAGGCTACGTGTTGGTCTGGCAACTCATGCACTCCACTAGAGCAGAGTGGGAGTTGCCATCTCAGTGAATGACATCATCCATGCATCAGTGGGTGAGTACCATCTCCCCTGGAGCCACAAGTAGAACCTGGTAACCCATAAGGTTAGGTAAGGGGTTGACCACCTTACGGATACCTAGATAACTGAGGTTCATAATATTCATAATTTTCAGCTAATACAATGCTTCCACTTCTACGATAGAAAGTGTGGCTTTCTTATGCGTTGACCCTGGGCAGCTGTAGTCTTACCCAACTCCTTCGGTGGCTCTCCTCCGCTCTCTTCCCCTCCCAAGCTCAGCACGTGAATGATCTGGAATGGACACATTCCAAAACAGAGCAGACACACCCCCCTTCACATGCACATGCATGTACGATTAGCCTTGCGGATAATCCAAGTTTCACTTGCTACCCCTTCCCCCCAAAAATGCTGGCCTGCAAAGGTAACCTAGCAACAGCGTAGGCCTCCTAGCTGTACCTTGTGGAAGAGCTACTGCAGTAAGTACAGAAGGAAAAAAAAGTGAAGGTTGGAAATTTACCTGCTCAAGATCGAGGGAGTTTGGTGAAGAAGAGGACACAAACTAAGGTTTCAATGAACTCGAGAGCTTAGCTAAGCCTTCAGTGTGATCAACACACTGCTGCATTAACCACAAGGTGTGATCAACACACTGCTGCATGGCCCACCAACCACAGTGTGATCAACACACTGCTGCATGGCCACCAACCACTCAGTGTGATCAACACACTGCTGCATGGGCCATCAACCTCTCAGTGCTATCAACACACTGCTGCGTGGATCACGAACCTCTCAGTTTGATCAACACACTGCTGCATGGATCACCAACCTCTCAGTGTGATCAACACACACTGCCACGAACCTCAGTGTGATAAATACACTGAGCACTGCGTGGACCACAACCTATCAGTGTTATCAACACACTGCTGCATGGATCACGAACCTCTCAGTGTGATCAACACACTGCTGCATGGATCACCAACCTCTCAGTGTGATCAACACACACTGCTGCATGGCCACGAACCTCTCAGTGTTATCAACACACTGCTGCGTGGACTACCAACCTCTCAGTGTGATCAACACACCGCTGCATGGCCCACCAACCACTCAGTGTGATCAACACACTGCTGCATGGCCCACCAACCACTCAGTGTGATCAACACACTGCTGCATGGCCCACCAACCACTCAGTGTGATCAACACACTGCTGCATGGCCCACCAACCACTCAGTGTGATCAACACACTGCTGCATGGACCACCAACCACTCAGTGTGATCAACACACTGCTGCATGGACCACCAACCACTCAGTGTGATCAACACACTGCTGCATGGCCCACCAACCACTCGGTGTGATCAACACACTGCTGCATGGCCCACCAACCACTCGGTGTGATCAACACACTGCTGCATGGCCCACCAACCACTCAGTGTGATCAACACACTGCTGCATGGCCCACCAACCACTCAGTGTGATCAACACACCGCTGCATGGCCCTCCAACCACTCAGTGTGATCAACACACTGCTGCATGGCCCACCAACCACTCATTCCCATACTCATACACAGAAAAAGGTTTTCACCACAAAAACAAGCATTGGAGCAGAACTAGAAGGTACGACTGCACACTTCTCCACCTCAGCAGCTGGTGGTGTGCACTCTAGAGAGGTAGAAATACTGACACAACCAACGAACATGGATGCACATCGCTCAAACTTTCCCCTCTTAATACTGAACCTCACAGCATGACACACTCGCTCACAACTCTTAGCTTCCATGTGCCTCGTTTATTGTGGCGGCTGCTACAAGCACAGCAGCCTCTACAGAAGGTATAGTATTTATCTTATAGTCTGACCATTCCTGGTAGAGAGCAGGGTTCCCGAGCACGGTAGCTACGATACGACATCCATGATTAGGAGGGTTGGACCAGAGACAACGACACAAAAACTTGAGCTGGCTCCTCAACACAGTGCCCACTTTAGGTGATTTCACAACAGAGATCAAAAGTCCGACACGCTCGTCTAAACAGCAACACCGACAACAACTATAGTCACCACTGAGGCATGCACTCCACACAGTCACCACTGAGGCATGCACTCCACACAGTCACCACTGAGGCATGCACTCCACACAGTCACCACTGAGGCATGCACTCCACACAGTCACCACTGAGGCATGCACTCCACACAGTCACCACTGAGGCATGCACTCCACACAGTCACCACTGAGGCATGCACTCCACACAGTCACCACTGAGGCATGCACTCCACACAGTCACCACTGAGGCATGCACTCCACACAGTCACCACTGAGACATGCACTCCACACAGTCACCACTGAGACATGCACTCCACACAGTCACCACTGAGGCATGCACTCCACAGTCATCACTGAGGCATGCACTCCACACAGTCACCACTGAGGCATGCACTCCACACAGTCACCACTGAGGCATGCATAAGCACTCCACACAGTCACCACTGAGGCATGCACTCCACACAGTCACCACTGAGGCATGCACTCCACACAGTCACCACTGAGGCATGCACTCCACACAGTCTGAGGCATGCACTCCACACAGTCACCACTGAGGCATGCACTCCACACAGTCACCACTGAGGCATGCACTCCACACAGTCACCACTGAGACATGCACTCCACACAGTCACCACTGAGACATGCACTCCACACAGTCACCACTGAGGCATGCACTCCACACAGTCACCACTGAGGCATGCACTCCACACAGTCACCACTGAGGCATGCACTCCACACAGTCACCACTGAGGCATGCATAAGCACTCCACACAGTCTAGTACTTACTGTAGAGGCCAAAGTTCTTGGAGAAAGACATGGCAACGAAGAACTCCATTCCACTATTTGCAAACTCACGTACAACCCACGCATCACTGTCAATGTCTGGGAGAGGAGGGGGGGAGGAGGAGTCATCATAATAGTAGTGGTAGTAGTAGTAGTAGCAACAACAACAACATTAATAAATAATAATATTTCTAGCCCATGTTCCAAGGTTTACTAGAATGTTGGCATCAACATGGCCACACCCACCACTTCCACAAGGACACTGCGGCACAACGTAAGTGCACATTAGCTGAAGGTTGGCATGATTTACTGTCAGACATTAATTAATGTCACACATCACAAGAACTCTTTATGCTCCATCACGAGTTCTCTGGGCTATGCAACACATTTTGGAAGCGCCCGAGTGTAGGCGGCCATTACCTCCGCTGGTGAAGCCAAGGTAAGCACAGTCAAAGAAGGGGAACAGCTTCGACTCCTACACAGGAACAAGAAGAAACAAACAGATGGATTAAAATAGACAGCAGTGTCGAGTGTACTGGTCTATCTGAGGAGGGGGAATCTTGTGGCTGATGTTACGCTGTTGCAATTTCCCCTTTCCCCCAGAGCTACCGTCAGCGGGTGTCCTTGCACACCTTGTGCCGCAGCCAGGTGGCCGAGTATGTCTTCAGGAACACGTCTCTCAACCACCTAATAAGCACCTAATAAGCACAAACTCTTCGACTGTTTGGCAAGTCATAAGTTAGTTCTCTTTCAATGGAGCTACGCATTCTACAGTGTGTACTATGCAGTCTGTGGACCCATAGCCTGCATGGGACCCATGCATTCCATGCAGCTGGCATTTGCACATTCATTACAATGGGGAAAAATCAAAATGGGATAGATCTGAAAACTTAATATGGTGGAACAGATACCAGGAAGAGCAAGTCTAAGACTGGAGTAGCATAAAGGAAGGTTGTGAAGATATTGATGAATCTTCAAAAGAAGAAATTGAAGAGAATCCACAGGTGTTCTTGCTTCTAGCAATTCACACCTCATCTCCAGTTCCTGCTACTGAAGAGGCAGCTACAGAGTTCGGCAGCCAAAAAGACAGCTCTAATGTGGCTAAAGTTCCATTGGAGCCATCCCAGAGTGGAGATGAGGTTATTGGAACATCAGTGGATTGTAATTAACAACATCCAACTCAGTGCGTCAGAGAGACAGATTCCTAGGCAAGGAACAGCATGGATGAGCAATACTAGCACTGCTGTTGCACAGAATCTATTGAATAAACACACTGTGTGCTGTGAGTGGCCTGCAACCAGCACGTGCAGACCAGCTGGGTGAGTGGCCTGCAACCAGCACATGCAGACCAGCCGGGTGAGTGGCCTGCAACCAGCACATGCAGACCAGCCGGGTGAGTGGCCTGCAACCAGCACGTGCAGACCAGCCGGGTGAGTGGCCTGCAACCAGCACATGCAGACCAGCTGGGTGAGTGGCCTGCAACCAGCACGTGCAGACTAGCTGGGGAGCTCTAAGATCCAGCATCAATGGTCAAGACCACTGGCTTACTATGAGAGAGAAGGACAATGTTTCAGTACTAACGATACTGTATTAACCCTTTTGCTGCCAGATTTTTCCCCCAAAATGCAGGCGATTTTACCGAATTAATTTGGCCAATTTTGATACATCTACATAAAAATGTCATGGAGGAGAGAAAATCAATTGTTAGTCAATTAAGTGAACTTTTGTTGTCAGTAATATTTTGTTGTCAGTAATAAACATACTAAGTCAGTAAACATACAAAGCTACAAAAACATGTTGTGAATTTTTTTCATCGCTGTTGGGGTCAAAAAGGCAAAAATGTCCACAAAATTAGCAATTTTCGTACCTATTAGCCCCTAGAAATATAAAAGTAGCATTTCCAATGAGCTGTGTTTCCAATATGTTATGACCCTGTGTGTAGGTAGAGAGTGACAGGGGGAAAAATCGGCCCTTTTGAACTGTTTTTGGGGCCCCCGCCCACGCCCACGAGCATGCTGACCATCTCAACCAGCCTGCTGCACTTGCGGACCCCTGCCACGGGCCCCACCACCACGGGCCTGGCTACAACCCCTAGCTGGCTTGGCCCCTGCCTCCACCTCTAAGCCTTTTATGGTTCATCAGGCTCTGAATCACCAGTATTATCAGCACTGCCCACATCATGTACACTGTCATTGTCATCGACACTCATTGGGCCGGGACCATATTTGCAAACGAAACCATCATCCAGCTCATCATTCTCCGATTCTGAGCCATCATATTAATTTGCACCATCACTTTGTTCATCATTATTATCGCTATCACCTTCATCATCACTTTCCAAATCGGCTAAAATGAGCTGTCTTGCCTCCTCTGCCGTGTACTTCTTCCTGCAGTTCGCCATTTTTAAAAGTCCCGGTCAGCTGATCTGCTACATTCCCTAACCACGCTCGATTCCAGCACAACTCGCCAATGAACAGGCCCGAAACCTACGCAGAATTGACTTGTATAACCTGATACATGCTACTGAAGATTGCCGCAGAGCTAGCTCGGTGTAGTTCGATATGGCGAGTTGAAAAACTGATGCCGCCGTAGCAGCGGCATTGGCAAGCAACAGAAAATTTCCGATGCCACCGTGGGGGAGGCATTGGCAGCGAAAGGGTTAAGCAAGTACATCCTATTGGACCTAGTTGTAGCATATCGTAACAACATTCTCAACAATCAAACTTCTCGATGTGTGGGGACACTTTTGACAATCATTGACATAGAGACGTAGGCTGGCGGCCATGACTGCTCATTAGCAGTTGCACTTGCTACTTCCTGGGCTCATGGGACATCTCCACAACAGAAAAAACTCATCAACACGGCAGAGCTCAGGGGAATTGACACGGCAGAGCTCAGGGGAATTAACAGGCAGAGCTCAGGGGTGACAACAAATGAGTTCCCCACTGATGCAGAATGCAAAGAGGAGCTATTAGACGTGTGGTTCTTCTTGTGGACTTGTTCTTGTCCAGTATAGAACAACAGAAGGCAACAAGTGAAGTTGATGCGTGCAGTAGCTGTAGTGCATGACGCCATGTTGTTTGTGATATTGCATAGAGGCTTAGTTAACTATAGTTCAACACCTTGGTACTGATATAGGAATACAGGTATTGATATTGGTATACTGGTACTAGTTTGGGTGCTGGTACTGGTATAGGTACTGGTACTGGTACTGATGTTGGCTGTAACTTTGAGTGTGTTCTTGAATGTGATAAACCACTGACCAATGAACGCACACATCTCACTACTTGGCCAAGTACACACCCTGCAATTCTTCTTCCAGGATCTTCACACACATGCTCGTCATCTTCACACGCCGTGCTCGTCATCTTCACACGCCATGCTCGTCATCTTCACACGCCATGCTCATCATCCTCACATGCCATGCTCGTCATCTTCACACGCCATGCTCGTCATCTTCACACGCCGTGCTCGTCATCTTCACACGCCGTGCTCGTCATCTTCACACGCCATGCTCGTCATCCTCACACGCCTTGCTCGTCATCCTCACACGCCATGCTCGTCATCCTCACACGCCATGCTCGTCATCTTCACGTGCCGTGCTCGTCATCCTCACACGCCATGCTCGTCATCCTCACACGCCATGCTCGTCATCCTCACACGTGTCCACACATTGCTTGGCTCAAGTGCTGCACTTGACCAGATCTTCGTGAATGCATGGACCGGAGAGTTGCGGGAAGTTCAAAAGGTGACGTTGTTTCTAGTTGGTCCTCCCCGTACATGCTACTCGATGATTTTATGACCCTATTTGGCCAACGCAACTTCTGATCTTCCACTAGTAGGTTGCTGCGCACAGGCACCTCTTCTGCTGAGGAAGGCTCCACGGGCACCTATTCTGCTGAGGAAGGCTGCACGGGCTGCTGAGGAAGGCTCCACAGGCTCCTCTTGTGCTGAGGAAGGCTGCACGGGCACCTCTTATGCTGAGGAAGGCTGCACGGGCACCTCTTCTGCTGAGGAAGGCTCCACAGGCACCTCTTCTGCTGAGGAAGGCTGCACAGGCACCTCTTCTGCTGAGGAAGGCTGCACGGGCACCTCTTCTGCTGAGGAAGGCTGCACGGGCACCTCTTCTGCTGAGGAAGGCTGCACGGGCACCTCTTCTGCTGAGGAAGGCTCCACGGGCACCTCTTGTGCTGAGGAAGGCTGCATGGGCACCTCTTCTGCTGAGGAAGGCTCCACAGGCACCTCTTGTGCTGAGGAAGGCTGCACGGGCACCTCTTGAGCTGAGGAAGACTGCATGGGCACCTCTTCTGTTGAGGAAGGCTGCACGGGCACCTCTTCTGTTGAGGAAGGCTGCACAGGCACCGGTGCCTCCAGGGAAACATTTTGAATCGCTAGGTTTTTGAGAAAAGAGGCACTCCTAAATGGATTTCTGTGCTGTACGTTCTGTTGTAGACATGACCAACATATTCTGCAAAAAGTGCAGCTTATTGTATTTGCATTCAAATGATGTCAGTACTTACTGATTAGTCATCATGGCTATAAATAGCCATTGAAAGGGATCTATAATTGAGCACTAAAACTGCATACAGGAGATATTTCACTATCCTATCATCTTGACAAGCTATACACCGATCAATGGATGACTTGGGGGTATCTGCCTAACAGGGAATGACATGCTGCAGTAGTTGACAGGCATGATGGAGGCTGAGGGTAGTGACTAGCAGTCCATGTGCTTAATGCTACTCATTCCCACTGTGAAGCACGTCCCAGTGACCACTTTGTAAAATGGCCGCTCTCAAATACTCATAGAGGTCCTAGCTAACCGATATTAGATATTAGACTGAGTGTGTACTGAGGCAGCTGTACATTGCAAGCACCTCTCCAAGTCTCTAAGCTCATGCACAGAACAGCAACAACAACACAATAGCAGCAACAATTTACAACAGCAGCATCAACACAACAGCAGCACCAACAACAACTTACAAGCAGCAGCAGCAACACAACAGCAGCAGCAACAATTTACAACAGCAGCAGCAGCAACACAACAGCAGCAGCAACAATTTACAACAGCAGCAGCAGCAACACAACAGCAGCAGCAACAATGTACAAAAGCAGCAGCAGCAGCAGCAACAACACAACAACAGCACCAACAACAGCAGAAGCAACAATTTACAGCAGCAGCAGCAACAACACAACAACAACAGCAGCAACAATTTACAGCAGCAGCAGCAACACAACAGCAGCAGCAACACAACAACAGCAGCAACAGCAACACAACAGTTTACAGCAGCTACAACAATTCTTTCACATTTTCCTCACCTTGCAAACTGTCAAGATGTTCTTCCACTGTTCCCTGCTGGGGTCAATTCCAGTGGGATTATGGGCACATGCGTGCAGCAACACTATGGACCCCTTGGGTGCACTCTACATAATAGAAAGGTCAGCAACAACAGTAAATGAGTAACACACAAAATAATCCCTACAAAAATAACTGCTGATATTTGTGGGAGTCTATAAGATGGGCTGATGTAATTTTGTCGCTCAAAGTAACTGTGCTTGAGGTCTGCTCAGAGGTTCTGCTCCAACACTGCTGAGTTCTAACACTGCAGAGCTTCAACACTGCAGAGCTCCAGCACTGCTGAGGCTCCAACATTGTGGAGCTCCAGAGCACTGCTGAGGCTCCTGCACTAGTGCGCTCCAACACTGCTGAGCTCCAGCACTGCTGAGGCTCCAGCACTGCTGAGGCTCCAGCACTGCAAAACTTTATGCTGGCATTTCATTGATACTGGTTGAGAAATAAAAGAAGCATGAATAACATGGCTTCCCATAGAAGCGTCTTGATGACATCAATATTTCTAACTCTGTCAATTTTTGTTCTTGTGTATAATCTTTATTCATCCGAAAGCTCTTTCTTGACTCTGTTGTTTGAATGATCAGTTTTTCAATTCTTCCCTTTCCTCACGAGATACGATTCCAGTCTGAGTACTCGCCTCACCTGCCAGTAATGAAAAGGGGAAATAAGCTGTTTCTTCTTTTTATCACTCGTAACTTGTATTTGTGGTTGGCAGGTGTCGCTGACCCGTGGTGATAACCAAGTTGATTGCAACACACCAAGCAAACATCACTGGCAAACATATGCACAGAATGGGGCATCCTTTGAGACCAAAATTATTGAAATTATGACAAACACGATTTAACATAAATATGGTCAGGTTCATTCCTCAAGCCGAACATAGAGTAGACTAAGATATTGGGGGGAGGGTGGAAGGGGTTTACCCAATTAATGAGTCGATCCTGAAACGAATACGCAAAAACGATGTATCTATGCCCAAAGCTCATCATTTGTCACACAATGCACCACTGTGCTTCAGAGATCATCTATTCCTAGTCAGACAACCTCTCCTGAAACTTACTTTCAAATCTTCCATCATTCCTTCATAGTCCAACAATTTGGTGCTCTTTGAGTAGTACCGATAGTGTCTCACGTCAGAGAAGTCTGTCTGCATCAGGATCCCGTTGTGGTTCGCTGTGTGGGTGGCAAACACATCCATTACAACTGGCATGTTGCTACAGGATGTCACCATCTGCCCACGATAGATATGCCATATATAGAGGGATATGTTTGAGGGGCCAAATGCTTTGCAGATGGTGACTGACATAACAGGGAGAGTTCATGGGGCAAATAATTTGTGGATTGTGAAGAACACAGTGGAAGTCACACCTTGCTCTGCAGATCCTTCGTCACATCTATTCACGGGTTGGATATTTAACCACGAAAGCCACAAATATTGAACCCACCCCTCTATAATTACAGCATTATTAAGGCTTGGCATGCGGTTAGTGCAGTCGAGTGCCAGGAACACATCCCAGGAGATATGATACAGAGGAGGCCATAAGCCTACCATCTCATTGAAGAGAGAAGCCTCCCCCCCCCCCCCCCCCCCCACCCTGAACACAGGGAATATATTCGCACATGGCAATAGAGTCACCACTTGCATTTTCTGTTCGCACCTACAAAGGAAATAGCCCTAGGCACAGTCACTTGCCTCCTCTTATTGCAAGTGTGTGTGTGTGTATGGTGTTGTGGTGTGATGTGCATATATAGTGTGTGTGTGTGTGTGGTGTGATGTGCATATATATGTGATGTGCATATATAGTGTGTGTGGTGTTGTGTGTGGTGTTGTGTGTGGTGTGATGTGCATATAGTGAGTGTGTGTATGTGTTTGTGGTGTGATTTGCGTATCTAGTGTGTGTGGTGTTGTGTGTGGTGTGATGTGCATATAGTGTGTGTGTGTGTGTATGGTGTTTGTGGTGTGATATGTGTATCTAGTGTGTGTGGTGTGCATGTATGTGTGTGTCTGTATAAGTCCAAGGCACTACTTCATGAATAAAGCTGAACAGGTGAATGGCTCTGAAGATCAAGAGAAGCACTGCCTCAATGTCCACAGAGGAGTGCCCCAATGCCCACAGAGGAGGCCTCAATGTCCACAGAGGAGTACCTCAATGCCCACAGAGGAGGCCTCAATGCCCACAGGAGTGCCTCAATGCCCACAGGAGGCCTCAATGCCCACAGAGGAGGCCTCAATGCCCACAGAGGAGGCCTCAATGCCCACAGAGGAGGCCTCAATGCCCACAGAGGAGGCCTCAATGCCCACAGAGGAGGCCTCAATGCCCACAGGAGGCCTCAATGCCCACAGAGGAGGCCTCAATGCCCACAGAGGAGGCCTCAATGCCCACAGAGGAGGCCTCAATGCCCACAGGAGTGCCCCAATGCCCACAGAGGAGGCCTCAATGCCCACAGAGGAGGCCTCAATGCCCACAGGAGTGCCTCAATGCCCACAGAGGAGGCCTCAATGCCCACAGAGGAGTACCTCAATGCCCACAGAGGAGGCCTCAATGCCCACAGGAGTGCCTCAAAGCCAACAGAGGAGGCCTCAATGCTCACAGAGGAGTACCTCAATGCCCACAGAGGAGGCCTCAATGCCCACAGAGGACTGCCTCAATGCCCACAGAGGACTGCCTCAATGTCCACAGAGGAGTGCCACAGAGGAGGCCTCATCAATGTCCACAGAGGAGGCCTCAATGCCCACAGAGGAGTACCTCAATGCCCACAGAGGAGTACCTCAATGCCCATAGAGGAGTGCCCCAGCTCTTGTGGAAGCTTCTCGCCAGTTGTTGGACGGAGACCAGGACAGGTTAAATAGAACGCCAGGTTCATTCCATAGCTACCATGGTGGACCTATCAAAGAGCCGATAATGACCGACAGCCGTCTCAGTGCCTCGTCACAATGAGCGGAATTATGCAAGCCCTTGAGCTGTAACATTCAGTGAATAACTGGATGATGGTGCAGTGTGCATCTTCTCCCGTGTTGGTGTGTGTCCTTACCTTGATGCAGCAACTGGATGATGGTGTAGTGTGCATCTTCTCCCTGTGTTAGTGTGTGTCCTTACCGTGCCAACCTGCTCGGACCCATTGTGTTGGGAGTCCCCATGGCACACATGTGCACTACCCCAACCACACACCCACAACACATGACACAACCTCCTCCCTTTCCTCGTACACTTACCCCATGTGGGCGTGGGCAGGTAGACTGTTTTGATTGGGTAGTGTTTCTTCAGAAACTCGAAGCCCAGCCTCAGCGCTCCAGTCCCCGAGAGAGCCTGCACTGCACACACCTAACAAGTACAGAGATGGTGGCATTTATTAAACCATTCTGGTCATCTCCTGAAGGGCTTTCCTGACAACATGCAAATATTCTCCAAAGAAAATTTCCTAGTCCTCTGAGAACTATTGCGATGAATTTTTTTGAATTTTTTTAATTACTTTTGGCAAAACAACCGAAAGCGTTCCCTAGGACATCATCCAAACCAATGGCTTTCTGCAAGAGTAAGGGGGGAGCCCGCGGGGGGTGGGAGGGGGGCACACTCGGGCACAACTCGAGCTAAAAAAAAATGTTATTTAGAATAGTTGGGGAGGGATAATTTTTGCAGCATGCAGAAGAGAAAGCATGCTCTATGACGTGTTTGGTTTTTATTATAAACCACTTCAGGTCCACACACCTGCACTGGTCTCCTTTTTGGTCTAGTTTCACAATAGAGGTTTCAAATTAGGCATACAAGAGAGCTACAGATGCCCACTGAATGCAACACTCTAATAATGGCTGTGCACAGACTGAACACATCGTGCCGTGCATGTAGTGAAGCCTTGTAACAACATTCTATTGAGATGGTGTGTTCTATCTATCATGCGTCATAGCAACGCCACATCGAGAGGCGTGCCACATGTGAGCAACAACAGGACCATCATAGCAATGCCACATCGAGAGAGGTGCCACATGTGGGCAACAACAGGCCCATCATAGAAATCCCACATCGAGAGAGGTGCCACATGTGGGCAACAACAGGCCCATCATAGAAATCCCACATCAAGAGGCGTGCCACATGTGAGCAACAACAGGCCCAGGATCTGAAGTAGAGGTAATGTTGACAGAGAATTAAAGTTGACATCATGGCTGTAAAACACTGCAGCCGCCATTTAAAAATTAGTGCCAATAAAGAACCTGCACACCACATGCATGGATAGCAGTACTCACTTCCATGTGGCCGCCCTCCGCTGGCAAGCCTTATGAATAAAGTGGAGAGTCGGTGTCCCTTGCATTTGTTAAAGCATGTGGTAGTGGCCTCTCACGCAACCAACAGCTGTGCTTGGTCTTGCCAAGAGTAGACCTGGCCATGCCCACTTTACCATCACAGCCAAGTTATATATAATACTGCCTATATATACCCGAATCACCTGATATTTTGATGGTCAACATTTACAGCTCTAAAATACCCCCCCACCCCCCAAAGTGGGGATTTGCCCCCTTGTGGTGGCAAACAAGAGCCTGGATTGTAGACGTTAGGCCGATATTAAAATTGGACCCCTGGGACCCTCGGGTTTATCACCCATCCACATACTGGGCAGGCCCAGTAACGATTAACTTCAAATATTAACCAGTTATGATGTGATTCTGGCTTGCACATGCCCACTACACTAATTAGGCTGAATTCCAGATCAATTCCTCCATGTTCCAACTATCTCCAATGCTCCTCCCCCCAAAAAAAACTTCCTTTTCTTCTCATAATAGTCTACCCACCAACCTGGACAATTGCAGTGCCACAACATTTTTTTCAAACTAATTAGCTCCTTAATACTCGAGTTTATATGGTCCCCTCCCAGCACAGCAACCATGGTAACATCAACAACAACAGCAACAGCAACAACAGAAACAACAACAACTAGGTAGTATGATAACTTTCAACTAGCATCAAATCTTTTAAGGTTTCTCTCTCACATGACTTTGCCTTAAAAACAAAAGCATTGATTGCCAAGTGGAACATGGTACTTTACCCTGTCCTGGATGATGGGTAAGCTGTTGTCCCCCAGAATCAGCTTGGAGCTAAGTTCAACGAACGACCGTAGGCCATCCAAGGCTAGGTACTCGTGATTCAGTGTTGGATCAGCACTCATCTGAGCTTCGACAGTCCGCACCACCGGCAGCACCCATGGCTTCAACTCTTCATCCCTGTATGCTGGATGAAAGCAATCGTACTGTAGCTGAACATCGGCAATGTTGTCACAGTCTACTATAAGCAGCTGCCAGAAGTTCATTAGTTCACAATATGATGCAACCTCTGCATTGCACGCATGCTTCTGGCCTAGGAATGGAAACGAGATCTGCCTTTGCATCTCTTAGCGTCACGAGTGCTGGTGTTAAACCAGCACCTACTGTGAACCTGCATTGATTAACACAGGGTGAACTGGTGTTAAACCAGCACCTACCTTAACTCATTAATTAACACAGGGTGAACTGGTGTTAAACCAGCACCTACTGTGAACCTGCCTTAACTCATTAATTAGCACAGGGTGAACAAGAAGCCTTTCTCTTATAGGCAACCCCATGTTCACACAATTCCAGTCGCTGAGACTCCATGATTTAAGAGCAGGCTAGAGCACTTCAGGTCTTGCTCCAAGATTACAACCTGCTCTCTCTACATCATCATTGATAGCTCTATAGTCACAGAAACACAGACAGACTTCTCTACCTTTAGAGTGGAGTGCTTACAATTGAGCCCTGGACTAGCCTCTTGAATAGTTCTGTCGCTTAATACTTTGTTCGGATCATGTACTTGTGTTGGGCCTGCTTGTGGTGTTCAGGTGTTGGGCCTTCTTGTAGTGTTCAGGTGTTTGCTTGTGGTGTTCAGGTGGGCCTGCTTGTGGTGTTCAGGTGGGCCTGCTTGTGGTGTTCAGGTGTTGGGACTGCTTGTAGTGTTCAGGTGTTGGGACTGCTTGTGGTGTTCAGGTGTTGGGCCTCCTTGTGGTGTTCAGGTGTTGGGCCTGCTTGTGGTGTTCAGGTGTTGGGACTGCTTGTAGTGTTCAGGTGTTGGGCCTGCTTGTGGTGTTCAGGTGTTGGGACTGCTTGTGGTGTTCAGGTGTTGGGACTGCTTGTGGTGTTCAGGTGTTGGGCCTGCTTGTGGTGTTCAGGTGTTGGGACTGCTTGTGGTGTTCAGGTGTTGGGACTGCTTGTGGTGTTCAGGTGTTGGGACTGCTTGTGGTGTTCAGGTGTTGGGACTGCTTGTGGTGTTCAGGTGTTCGGACTGCTTGTGGTGTTCAGGTGTTGGGACTGCTTGTGGTGTTCAGGACTGCTTGTGGTGTTCAGGTGTTGGGACTGCTTGTGGTGTTCAGGTGTTGGGACTGCTTGTGGTGTTCAGGTGTTGGGACTGCTTGTGGTGTTCAGGTGTTGGGCCTGATTGTGGTGTTCAGGTGTTGGGACTGCTTGTGGTGTTCAGGTGTTGGGACTGCTTGTGGTGTTCAGGTGTTGGGCCTGCTTGTGGTGTTCAGGTGTTGGGCCTGCTTGTGGTGTTCAGGTGTTGGGACTGCTTGTGGTGTTCAGGTGTTGGGCCTGCTTGTGGTGTTCAGGTGTTGGGACTGCTTGTAGTGTTCAGGTGTTGGGACTGCTTGTGGTGTTCAGGTGTTGGGCCTGCTTGTGGTGTTCAGGTGTTGGGACTGCTTGTGGTGTTCAGGTGTTGGGACTGCTTGTGGTGTTCAGGTGTTGGGCCTGCTTGTGGTGTTCAGGTGGGCCTGCTTGTGGTGTTCAGGTGTTGGGCCTGCTTGTGGTGTTCAGGTGTTGGGACTGCTTGTGGTGTTCAGGTGTTGGGACTGCTTGTGGTGTTCAGGTGTTGGGCCTGCTTGTGGTGTTCAGGTGTTGGGACTGCTTGTGGTGTTCAGGTGTTGGGCCTGCTTGTGGTGTTCAGGTGTTGGGCCTGCTTGTGGTGTTCAGGTGTTGGGACTGCTTGTGGTGTTCAGGTGTTGGGCCTGCTTGTGGTGTTCAGGTGTTGGGACTGCTTGTGGTGTTCAGGTGTTGGGCCTGCTTGTGGTGTTCAGGTGTTGGGCCTGCTTGTGGTGTTCAGGTGGGCCTGCTTGTGGTGTTCAGGTGTTGGGCCTGCTTGTGGTGTTCAGGTGTTGGGACTGCTTGTGGTGTTCAGGTGTTGGGACTGCTTGTGGTGTTCAGGTGTTGGGCCTGCTTGTGGTGTTCAGGTGTTGGGACTGCTTGTGGTGTTCAGGTGTTGGGCCTGCTTGTGGTGTTCAGGTGTTGGGACTGCTTGTGGTGTTCAGGTGTTGGGACTGCTTGTGGTGTTCAGGTGTTGGGCCTGCTTGTGGTGTTCAGGTGTTGGGACTGCTTGTGGTGTTCAGGTGTTGGGCCTGCTTGTGGTGTTCAGGTGTTGGGCCTGCTTGTGGTGTTCAGGTGTTGGGACTGCTTGTGGTGTTCAGGTGTTGGGCCTGCTTGTGGTGTTCAGGTGTTGGGACTGCTTGTGGTGTTCAGGTGTTGGGCCTGCTTGTGGTGTTCAGGTGTTGGGCCTGCTTGTGGTGTTCAGGTGGGCCTGCTTGTGGTGTTCAGGTGTTGGGCCTGCTTGTGGTGTTCAGGTGTTGGGACTGCTTGTGGTGTTCAGGTGTTGGGACTGCTTGTGGTGTTCAGGTGTTGGGCCTGCTTGTGGTGTTCAGGTGTTGGGACTGCTTGTGGTGTTCAGGTGTTGGGCCTGCTTGTGGTGTTCAGGTGTTGGGACTGCTTGTGGTGTTCAGGTGTTGGGACTGCTTGTGGTGTTCAGGTGTTGGGACTGCTTGTGGTGTTCAGGTGTTGGGACTGCTTGTGGTGTTCAGGTGTTGGGACTGCTTGTGGTGTTCAGGTGTTGGGACTGCTTGTGGTGTTCAGGTGGGCCTGCTGCTTGTGGTGTTCAGGTGTTGGGACTGCTTGTGGTGTTCAGGTGTGTGCAAGTAGCAAACTAATGAGAGTTTTTGCTAGCTACTCAAATTTCTCGGGCAGCTTCTACTGCAGCGCTTTTGGTTGGAAAAGTACTATAAAGTGGCATAAATGACCTCACATAGAGCACTCCACTATAACAATATAATTTCATTTTGCAGCTGATCCCTTGCAGCTGATCCCAGAGCATACACTTGTTCCAAATGTAAAACTACACAGCGTAGTAGTTATGTATCTAGCAGCAGGACAGAACTTACAAGGTGGCCCATTGTCTGGTCCTCAGAATGAGAGGTAGAAGGTGAAGCGGTCCTGTTGTTTTTAAATTTATTTATATTTCTTAACCTGCTTGCTCTATGTAGCATGATGGTGGTGCAGGGTAAGTAATCACTGGCCAGTAAGAATTAATTACATAGTAGGAAATGTTGTCCCACCAATGATTACAAACATACTTTGACAACATGGGGGAGCAGTGTGGTCGATGAAATCTGACCACCAGCTGGCACACAGACTGTTCTGGGGCACAACATCGGAATGCAATAATCGTTTGGCAATCCCATGTAAAATATTACATCTGAATAAACCAGAATGGCCAGTCAGAAAGTGGGTCTGGATTTCTTTAATTTTATTCCCATGAACTCTCCCCACAGCCATCATAGGAGACAGTCTATATTGTTACTACATTGAACTGTGTGACTCTTGTGGTCACAGCATGACTAATTCTGTCTTCTAAGAAGTTCAACTTCTTGAGAACTTCTAAGATTAGGGAATTGGATGCTTCTTGTCAAATCCCGTCTGTTCACAGGACCTCTACAAAACTTACACATGGTGCAGAGCAGCATATTGGTCACGCTCAGCATGAGGTTCATGCACAAGATGTCAAGGCATGGACTTCATAGCTGGAATTATCATGTTTGTTCTTAGCCATTTCCCTAGCTTCATAAAATGGCACCAACCAAAGTCCAAGTCATTCATTTTCTTGTGCATGCGGTTATCTAGCCAATACATACGTATTAACACTGGAAGAGGCCATATCACTCTCTAGGCCTCATTTTAAGCTTTGGTGCAAGTACAAAGTAGAGAACCTTAGGCTTACCTCCTATGCTCAAATTGACTCTTCTGGGATCCTTGTCTGAATTGTAGGAATCATTGATGTGAAAAATAGGGTCAGGAGGAAATACAGGTACCTGTCCGAACACAGAGTCGTTTTCCATTTTCAAGCCACTACCGTAAACGGCACGCTGCAGTAACCGGAAAGCGGGGAATCCGCGACTGAGCGACGGTTGCCTAGGGGTGGGCAATGCAGCAGTGCGGACCCCCAGGGTGGGGGTATAGACCGTAGCCCAGGGGGTTCAGCCTAGCTAACCAATTTTTAGCACATGCTAGAAAGTGGACGTCTGCCTGGTTCATTGTGGTGGGTGTGGTCAGGAGAGCCATGAAAAAGGGACCCCAAAATTGAGCTAGGTTAGCTCGTGAGTTAATTAACCTGGTGGCGTTCGGAGTATGGCCCCTGCCAGACATTTTCTGTAGTGGGATGTGCCCGCAACCCCGGAATACCCTTACCCCGCAACCCCGGAATACCCTTACCCCCCAAATTAGGCTCGTGATTGGAGCATGAATGGGGTACTTGCATGATTACGCGTTTATACGTCACCCGCGTTCAGCCCCGCCTACGTATGGTATCAAAAAAACTAGGGAATGTATTACAAATCATGACCATTCGTGATATTCATGAGCACTGCACCTGCATTATACCGTATATTTCTAAACAAAATTATAGGCATGGAGAGCATAAAATTTGCTACAAGCTGATATTATTCACGTGTTCAGTCGATCGACGGTTAGCGAATTATGGAGAGTAGAAGTCAGAGAGTTGGTGCCAATGTCAGTACTGAGCTTACCTGTGAGCTTGCTAAAGTATATATGGTAGCTAGCTACTGAGAAGGTACCACTCAACAAGGTACTTCTTAGTCCAGAGAAACTCTCAAAATGTCTACTGAGTTAGTCTACTTTTCTAACTTCAAGGATAGAGGTGAAATCCACAATTCCCATAACCAAAATTATGTTAAGGTCACTATACCTCGGATTTTAGGTAAAAGGTTAAAATTTGCACATTATTTAAGCAAATATGGTATATAGCCTTGCAGGTAGTGAGTGGCATACTATTTATATACTGCTTGCAGTCAAATTTCCACAAGTGATCACATGGTCCCTGGACCTCTCCATTAGAAAGGACCCTATTTTTATTACAGAAAAATGATGACAAGGTTGTTACAAGCTGCTACATCTGTGAGAAGTCCACCGAAGAGGATGGCAAGCTAAGAAAGTTTAGTGACAAGACATGGAGAACAGCTGCTGCCTTGCTAAGTAAAGATTTGAACTCCGACAAATACTTCGATGGCACACAAAATATTTTGGTAAGCAGTGATCGCGAATCTACTCTCAGCCATCACCATTCTTGTGAATGTCATAAGCATAACACAGCAGGGAAGCATCCAAAAGAACCCCTGCCACCTGATGATGAACCTACCACCAAAAAGGCTTGTATCAAGACAAGAACCTGCAGTGTCCTTTCCAAGTCTGATCAGCAGGGCATATTGAAAAGGACTTGTATTTTCTGTGGCAAAAGCCGTAAGAAGAGAAAGGGAAAAGAAGAGCCCAGAGTGAAGGTAGCAACATTTGCCGGTCGTGAGTTACTTTGCCAGCAAGTAAAGTCTTCGAACGAACGTATCAATAGTCTCATTCGGAGTGGCATAGACCGATCGCGAAGGAAGCAGAATACAACAAATCTTGCCGTGTCCGTTTCCTGATGGAGACTGGTTCATAGAGTTATGCTAAACATTTTCCAATAGGTTTTATCTGGTTAACTTAGCCTAATTTGGGGGGGGGGGGGGGTATTTGTGGGTTGTGGGCACACCCTACCTCAGAAAATGTCTGGTGAAACTATTTAGTAACTAACCTAATAACAATCTATATTTTAAAAAGAAGTCAACAGTACTTAATTAATAAAATTATCAAGTTACGAGTGTCCCGCTGCTCAGGAAGGGGGGGACAGGAGTGGACCAAAGATCATTCCTCAGCTCACCATATAACATTTCCTTTCTCCTCTGCCACCACTTCCCTACCCAATACATAACACACTCGCCCACCTCCTCCATCACTGCATCACTTACTCCCTCCACATCTTTCCCCAAAAGCAATGCCACTTTTCCATCCTTACTCGCTCTTCTTAATTCATCCAGCCACTGTCTTGCCCCTACAATTCTGCGTACCTCATCTCTCAGAACCAGCCGATCCCTCTCAAATTCCCAAGAAATGTTCCACATCCTCCCCTGCTCCACTATCACACATTATACACCTCTCATCCCTAACTATCCCACATCTCTTCTTATCCTCTAACAACCCAGCTGATGCAGTCCTCAGTCTAAATTGCAGCCGCACACCTTCCTGACCATGCACCTCACATACCTCTCCACCCCTGCACCATTCTTTGCTGATTTATAATAATTCAGCGTACTTTTTCCGTCTACTTCCTCCTCCCAGTCCTTCTCATTTCTCACCTTCACTTTCCCTTTCCACTTGCGCACTGACCCAACCTCGTTGTTTATCTCGTACTTTCTCCTCAAGATCTCATATTCTTCCCACCATCCAATTCCTCCATCCTCTTGTAGTTTATTTACAACAACTTTTACCAATCTGCTCTGTTCCAACACCTCTAATCTCTTGCCAAACAAAACCTTCATCTCTTCCCTCCTCTCCTCTAGCTTCCTCCACCCCATATCTCCCCGTATTGCCACTCCTGCTACTGTATCACTTGCCCCCAATAGTCTCCTACCCACTCTCAGCTGTGCTCTCCAACTTCTTGCGAGCATTACGTCCTCCTGTCCACCACACTTCGGCTGCATGCTCCATACTGGGTCTCGCTAGAAGCTCCCACACCATTCTTCCTCTGTCTACTTCCACCTGCCCATTCACTCTACTCATCCATATTACCTTTCCAACCCACTCTTCTGCCTTCTTTGCCATCTTCTCTAACTGAACATTACCCCTTAGCTTCCTATCAAACCATATTCCTAAGTACTTGAATTCTTTGACCTCTTCCAATATCTCCTCACCAATCCTCCAATGCACTTCTGATTCCTTCTTCCCTATATACTACCATTAGCAGCTATATTGTTAGTACTAGTGTCTATAAATCCTGCACCATCCCTTCCTTCCTGATACTGTTCTTTTATGTTACTGAGCAAGCATCCTTCTTAGAAACAACCTTGTCCTTAAACATTGTTCTCTCTTGTGCATCCCACCAACCAGTGTTCCTTCCCTCTTTTCCGAGGCTTCAGCTACTCTTCCGTCCACATTTGCCCTAATGAAACAATTTCCACTCTGGGAACAGCAACTACAAATGCAACTTCCTCACTCAACCTCTTGATATCTTCCTTAGCTATCCCAACACAGCTTTGATGATACCATTCCCCACAAGAGCCTTCACCATATGACTGCATAATGTCTCGTGCCACGGCTGAACTATATGTTCCTGTGCTACCACCAGGACAATGGATTTGAAGCTTATAGTAAACTACATGGGAGGAAATGAATCCAGAAGAAGCACATAGCATCAGTGTTGCAGTATCTGGTGAACCTCCCCTTTAACTCCTGTCACTGTAGTTCTCAGTGACCCCCGGTCACCAAATACTAGGATACAGTTATCCTGGGGGTCACAGATACCGGGACGGAGTGAACCGATGATTATCTGAGGAGGCAGTTCATTTTAACATAAATAGTACTAGATTCTGTGAGTGGAATAAAGCATTTGTTTATTGGCCGATATTAGTCCTGAGGATGGAGTACAGTTGTATAAGGAAACAGTGACCCCTGTACTTCACTGAGACCACCTCGCTATCCATGCTATACTATGATTTCAGTGAGACAGACAGCTGAGGATTGCATTTTAGGGCAAAATATTAGTTGTAACCTATCTGAGAATGCAGAGTGCATTTGAATGAGAGAGCAGTGCCCCTTCTACCTCTGGATGGAGTATATACCCAACCCTGACTTTGTTGTCCAAGCAGGTGTTACGGAGCATTTCAGGTGAAATGCATGACAGGTATTGCAGTACATGGTGACCCCTCTCCCTATAAATGACCCTGGGTAGGCTCACCTAATCCCTGGTTACTGTATAGTGGGGATGGAGTGACCCAGTCTCGATATTCTGAGGAGGCAGTTCATTTGAGCGTAAATAGACTAGGTTTTAGTGGCAGACATCTGAGGGAGTATTTGTCTTACTTATAAGAGTGCCCCCCCCCCCCCCCTGTTTGTTGTGACCTATCCAAGCAGGTATTTAGTTGGAAATTGAGCTAAGACGATCTAAAGACTCAAAATAAATGTAACGCTTTTATAAGCAACGTTCATGAAATCAAATAAAAGTCAATGATGTACTCAGTCTTCCTTTTTTTGTGTGTGTGCAAACTCGTTGCAGTTTTTCTGGTAGAGGATTGTTGCAGATGGTTCTCTGTACACTTTCAGTCTGTCAGCATTGACCAGACTGACAAGGATAATGTTAGACTTGAGCAGACTGACAAGGATAATGTTAGACTTGAGCAGACTGACAAGGATAATGTTAGACTTGAGCAGACTGACAAGGATAATGTTAGACTTGAGCAGACTGACAAGGATAATGTTAGACTTGAGCAGACTGACAAGGATAATGTTAGACTTGAGCAGACTGGCAAGGATAATGTTAGACTTGAGCAGACTGGCAAGGATAATGTTAGACTTGAGCAGACTGGCAAGGATAATGTTAGACTTGAGCAGACTGGCAAGGATAATGTTAGACTTGAGCAGACTGGCAAGGATAATGTTAGACTTGAGCAGACTGGCAAGGATAATGTTAGACTTGAGCAGACTGGCAAGGATAATGTTAGACTTGAGCAGACTGGCAAGGATAATGTTAGACTTGAGCAGACTGGCAAGGATAATGTTAGACTTGAGCAGACTGGCAAGGATAATGTTAGACTTGAGCAGACTGACAAGGATAATGTTAGATTTGAGGTTACACAACCGGAAAAGCTTTTGATCTTTTTGTTCAGCAATTTTGTACGGCCCACTCCATTTAGGAAACATTTTCTCTCCTTTCCTTCTGTCCCTCTTAGAATTCCTCGTGAGAACATGAGAACCAACTTGAAATCCCTATACATGCACACACAAAAATATACGTGCAGCATGCATATAATTATGTTAATAATTATCTTGCAACCTCAGCTAATCTGTAGAGGTCTTGAATTACAAGGTAACATCCTTAATTTGTAGTTATTTGTACCTCTTCCAATATCTCCTCACCAATCCTCCAATGCGATCCTGCTTCCTTCTTCCCTACTACCATGACCTTGCTCTTCTTGCTATTAAACTTCATCTTCCACCTTAACACATATGCCTGTACCACATCCAACATAGCTTGCAATTCCACCCCTGAGTCAGCCAGAAGAACAACATCATCTGCATACATAAGTGCCCCACACCAACAGCCTTCCACTTTGACTCCTAGCTCAGCTCTCTCCAACTCCTCAGCCATTCCCATCAAATAAATATTGAAAAGAAGTGGAGACAAAGGATATCCCTTCCTAAGTCCATTCTCCACAGTGAACCACCTTGATCTCCTTCCGTTCAATATCACTGTTGTCTCCACCCCACTATACAATCCTACACATGTCCTCACAAGTTTCTCCTCTACTCCATACTGCCTCAACTTCTGCCACAGTCCCTCCCTCCACACATTGTCATTTGCCTTACTTATGTCCAGGAAAGCCAGATATGAAGCTTTCTTCTTTCTCCTCACTTCATAAACTCCTCTTAACTCCAACCACTGGTCCGAACATCTCCTCCGGTTCCTAAATCCTCCTTGTGCATCCGTCAAAATCCTATCCTCAGCAAACACTCCCAACCTCCTCGCCAACACTCTCGCAAACACCTTCTCCACATTACAACACAATGAAATTCCCCTATAATTTCCTACTTTGTCCTCATCGCTATCCTTGTGGAAAGGTACTAGTAAACTCCTCTTCCAGTCCACTGGGCAGCACTCAATCCTCATCACCACATTCATCACCTGCACCATCACCTCCACCAACCTTCTACCTCCATACATCAGCATCTCATTCAACATTCCATCAGGGCCTGGAGCCTTTCCTCTCTTCAAACACTTCATTACCTCTACTACTTCTTCCCAACTTACTTCTTCACACATACCTAACTCATGCCCACCCACTTCTCCTATCTCTAATTCTGGTACTCTGGCATCCTCTTTTTTCCTCCCCAGCTCTTCCCAGTGTCTTGCCATCACCTCCAACACCTCGTCTTCCTCCTCCACCATCCTTCCCTCATCATCTTTCATATCTTTCTCTCCTTCCTCTTTGCTCTTAAATCATTCCAAAACAGCTCACAACCAGTCCCACCCTGCTCTCTAATCTTCTTTATAGTTCTCTTCCTCAATTCCTTCTTCTCTTTCCTAATAGTTCACTTCCTTTCTTGTTTCTCTATAGTCATCCCATAGTTGTCTTAATGTAGCCTCTCTCTTCCCTCTCTTCCTGGCTTCCCTTAGCCTCTTACATTTCTCCTTCCCAACACCAATTAACCTCTCCATATCCTCTGACCACCATCCCTCTGACCTGTCTGTAATCTTCTTCCTATCTCCGCTGTAGTCAAAACTTTCTCCTACCTACCCCACACCTCTTCAACTATGTTTCCTCCCAACTCTTGCTCAAGCTCTCCCACCTCTTCTTCCCACCCCATGAACATTTCCTCCACTGCCTCCTTACACTCCACCCAGTCTAGCCTATTGTCAACTCTCCATTTATGTCGCTCTCTTCTCACTTGTACCTCTCTCCTACCCAACATAATTTCTCCCCAAATAATGTTATGGTCTGACCCCACATCTAGTTTGCCTGAGTCCTCAACTACCACCCTAGCTACATCCATGTCCTCACTAAACAACATATAATACATGACCGACTTTCTCTCCCCACATTCCCATGTCCTACCCTCACAGCACTGCAACTCGTTCCCTACAACCAGACCTCCAGCCCTAACCGACTCCAACAACCGCCTTTTGGATTGTCCTCCACTCCTAATCCAATCTTTGCATTGAAGTCCCCTATCATAACAACAACATCGAAACCTTTCTCTTCATACATTACCACATCCTCCTGCAATACCTCAAACAATTCCTTCGTCTCTCTCACTCTCACTCCTTCTGGGTTCACATACACTACCCCTACCATAGTTTTTCTTCTCCCCGCTCCACTCTACTCCACCCACAGCAAACACCATCTCTTGACTTCCTCACCCTAGAATCCAAACTCTCATGCACCAGAACTTCCACACTTCCACTCGCTCGCCTGCCACCCTCTCTATTCCTGCCGTACCACTCATATCCTGCCACGCTCATCTCATTCTCCTTCTGCAAAAATGTCTCCGCTAACCCCAGCACATCAAACTTCTTCGTTCCCAACACTACCTTCAAATCCACCTCCCTTGACCACCTGCTCGTCTTGACTCTCTCCACCCCCCTCTGTGTTGTTCGCCAGAGTGTCTCCCCCCGGCAACCCACATGTACCAAGCCGTGGTGGATACGATGTTCCCCTTGACTTTTCCTCCTGGCCTCCATCCACACTCCCCCCTCTCCCCACCACCCTTCTGCATACCGACTTCTTCCCCCGTGTGCCTTCTCCTGCTGTTTCACTTGCTGGACACTCTTCATTTGCCGCTGCCGATTCACCCCCTGCAATCATATACACTCCATTTACCCACTGACCTCTTACCTCCTCTTCTCTTTCTCATGATGATTGGCCTCCCTACCAGTTTGCTCAAGACCTCCTGAAAATTTTCTTCTTCCCTCTTCGTAATATCCGCATCTATTTTGCCTCCATCCTTCACCAATTTTGCTTGTCCTATTTCCTTTACCACCTTCTCTGTTTTATCTACCTTACTCACTTCCTCTACAACCCTCACAACTGATTTAGCTTCCTCCCCAAAACTTCGATCCTTCTCTGCTTGTATTCCACTTGTTTCTCTGGCTATTATGCATGCATGGTCATGAGCAACATGACATTTAAATGCTATTATATGTGCATGATCATGGGTAACACAACATGGGAACAAGTCTGAGCATGTCTGGAAAGTGTGATTTGTGGACTATGGATTCCGCACACTTCACTGTATGAACTTTTAATATCTGTGTGCTCTCTTTTGGTATTAAAAAAAAGTTGCACAGGTATAAAGTTATATGCAGCCAAAGTGGGGGGTACCTCAAAACCAGAGTGCCTGAATGGGTTTAACTTTTGGTTCCAGATTGGGTAGTGGTAGCCATTGTTACCTGTGGCTAGAGGAAGCCCTACTCATTTCCCCCCCAGCACCTGCGCTAGCCTTTTAGCACCTAATGAATACGTTTCATTTTGAAGTACGGCTAGCCACAGGTATCAATTTGAACTGGCGAGCACTTTTCCAATCAGGAATTCAACTTCAAACACACTGATTTTGCTGACTCCCACTTCGACTGCATGAAACTTTAGCAGTGCAACTTTTTTAATATCAAAAGAGAGCACACAGCGAGATCTATCATTTGAGCTATATATCCAGTCAAGTATATATGCAGAATCCATGGGAGTTCCAGTCGGAACCACGTGTTGTTTTAGTATTTGTTTTAGACCCCCTTCACATGAACATAAGTCCACTTAAATATATATATAACTCGCCATCAAGTTGTAGTGTTAGTGCAGCTCTATCAATCACAGCTGTTGTATATAGCCATTCATGCTGGGGCAAGTTATTTACTTAACGGATTTGGTGCACTGACCTTACTTCACATTCTAACTTGCAAGTACAAAAACTACCATCAGAAAGCTACTGCATTGGCTACATCTAAGACCATAGCATGGATGTGTGCAAAGATATGTACTTTAAATTGTAAACCACGGTTTTCAGACTTGTTTCCCCGCTATATTGGCTAAGACAGCAACACACATCACAGAATTAAAATCTAATCCGATGTCAAAGATTAATGAAGGCTAGAGCATCTAGTCGCAACGTCTAGAGAGTTGGGTTAATTTCAAGTTGATTATTGAGGTCATTGTTTTAATGACGAATCTCAGATAGTAGTAATACTGGTCGGTCATCAACCCAAGTTGCCATGACGATATACATGGCAGTGAGTGTCCCTACTCCTTACTCGACTCAATAAAACAAAAGAAATAAATATTAGTCATTCACTGTCATTCACTTTTTTAATTATTGGTATATTTATTATCAAGAATGTCGTTATATTATTATAGATAGACTTGTCAAAAAAAGAAGGAAGAACGTGCCTCCAATATTCATAAAAAACAAGTAAAATGTCCAGTGAGCTGCAGCCATTCATTGATTAGTGGGTTTGAATCAACAACTACGTTCTAAATATTTTCGTTTTTCAATTGCGTGTTTCTTTAGAAAAATGATTGGACATGTAAAAATCATGAAGTACTGCCCCCCAAAAGTTCGGCAAGTGTCCCCAACTCTCTCTCTCCTTGATGTGGGGGCATGGTTGTCAACTACTGGGCCAAAATAAATTTATGAAGCAGATGTATTTATTGCCATTATTGTCACATAATTCTGTAAAGGTGAAGCTACCAATGAAAGCACACAAGATTTTTCTCCGCAGCATCTGATGTGTTGGGACTGGACCAGTAAAATGCATGCAATATTTGGACATTTGATGGCCAGTTGTTGTGCCATGCGGCTCGTCTCGGCTCACTCAAGTTACTTTTAGAACTGCTACATCTATAAGATAAATAACACCCCGTCCAACAAGAATTGATCATTAGATAAAACCAATGAATTAAATATATATATATATATCAGTGAGGATAGATAGATATGGAGATAAATATAATGGGGGGGGGGGGGGGTGGGAAGGGAAAGGAGAGAAAAAATTAACACAAGCAGCTGTTTGGAAAATGTCACTTTACCAAATAGGCTAAATGCAGTGCTGAATTATGAATCTCATTAACGTGGAAGTGATACTATAGGTATGCATGATGTGTGCGTGCCATTATTCTGGTTTGCACACTCATCACAGCAATAGTGCCACTCCCCCTTCACTCCCACTAATGAACTAACGCACAACAACAACAATCATCTACGCACTGTTGGGGTCTGTTTCTTGCGTAATCTTTCTCATCATCTTGAAGCAAGACTTGCAGACTCTGTGACGCTTCGGCAAGGATTGCCACGGCAATGGGGCCTGGTTGCTACCACAAGAGCTACACACCACACATCCACAATGGCTGCAATGATACTGGAAATATATAGCATACCAATGAAATATTCACTTCCGCATGAAAGAAGAGACAAATTGTTACATCCATACTGACAAACATCCATACTGACAAACTGACAAACTGGAGAAGAAAAAAAAGTAGACAAAAAAAACACCATTGAAACAGCTATGGAACAGAAATTCCTGAAGTATTAAGGATCACTAAATACACATACATGTACCTTACATTGGGTGGTTCAACATAAACTAGGTAAAGGGTTCTACCTGGCTACTCATGTTGGCACTACTTATACAAGTGTGTGCCAGTGTGCTCATTGTATGCATATCTACAAACCTTTTTTGTCGAGTATGAGAATATTACACCACATCCACATTTTGAGGTCGTTCTAAAAGGTGCCCAAGGCAAGTTCATTTCTGGGATGTGAATGAGGCTCTCCTTGAACAAGGAGTAAGACCTAGGTGACATGACTGCGGACGGCTTCTTCCTGGAGGACTTTTCGGCCACAGCAGATTCTGTCTTTGGTCTTCTGCACTGAGTGCATACAGGACTGGCAATATTCGACACAGAATGCTCCTCCTCTGCGCCGGGTAATGATGTCACATCCTTGGAAGTGGGAGCACCACTGCACATACACATACCACCATCAGAACTCGTCACTGTCCTCAAAGATTCCTTTCCTGCATCTCCATCACACTTCAGAGTTTTGACGACGCCGGAAATCTCTTCCTCACTACTCCCACTCCCGGTGAGCTGTTCAGATTTGATACTGCTGTACAGCACATCCTCGCAGTTCTCTACTGGACTTATCATCCTTGAGTCAAGTTTGGGCTGAGGTGGTTCTTCCGTCTCACATTCAGCTTCAAATAAGGCAAGCTGAGCTTTCAGCTCTTCAATGTGCTGGGAAGAGAGGTGTAGATTCAAGTACACGACATATATTTGGGCAAGATATGGAACACCTTACTCTCGCACAAACTAAGGTTAATACTTTTTACACTCGTCAGGTTTGTCATGACTAGAATATCCTTGCATGCATGATCTGTTGTAATATAGCTTACTTGTAGGCCCCGTCACTATATTAGTGCAGAATGATCTAGCTAGTGGCAGCCTCAAAATAATACCGTTGCCAACAAGACAGTCTTCATCTTCAGGGGGAGGCCGAGGGTCAAATGTGTTGTTTTCTAAGACATGTAACTTTTTTCATGCACCCTATGGATATAATTTTGTTACCCCCCAAAAATAGAGCCTTTTTAAAGTGATATAATATAATATATGGGGTTAGGTAATTATTGGGTGACAAAATAGTTGGTCATTCAAATTGACTCCTCAAGTTCTCCAAGATCAAAACAGTAGCTTTTAGTACTCCCCCCCAAGCCAAGCAAAAATAACTCTGTCAATATCTCAAACTTTTATGCCAATTAACTACTAAACTTTGATTACTAAACTTTGATTACTGCAAGATGTTCCATAACTTTGAAGAGGGTGACCCCTTCAAAGGAGTCACACTATAAAATTGATATCATATAATACCACTTGTAGTTAGCACTTCAGTTGTAGTGCTATCTCATAACAGGGTACTGGAACTACCCCCAAAACAAGTTTTCAAGAGAGAGTTTCACAGAGAGTCAATTTTAATTACCTCAACTATTTCCCTGTCATTCACCCAACCTCATAATAACCTTCTCAATAATATTCCTGATGAAGGCTAGAGCATCTAGTCAAAGCATCAAGAGAGTATAATTTCAAGTTGATTATTGAGAAGGTTATTGCAATGTTATGTCAACTGAGAGTACATTTATATACTATTTTAAATCCCATAAAGAGACTATCTCTTTTGCAACAAAATGTATCCACAGGGTGCATGAAAAAAGTTAACATGTCTTAGAAAACACATTTTTTAAACATGCTTAACCTTTAGTTCCCACCTGAGAATGAAAGGATGATAATTCGTCTCTCTCAGAGCATTGTCAAACTGTCTAAGTCAATTGTAGCTGGCAATGTATCCTCGAAGATTGGATATAGACTCTTGACCAAGGGATATCCCCCAGTGTTCATTGGTATTGCAACAACAAAAACTTATGAGGGGAGAGGGACAGACAAAAGCTTTGTTCATACCAGACACACTAATAACATATCACACACTACACACAACACAAAGAGGCTTCACACTAATGAAAAAGGTAAGGGGTCGTCTAGAACACAGGGCCCCCAAAAGACCACCCAAAATAGGCAAGGGATCATCAATACCAGATACCAGACACACTAATAACATATCACACACTACACACAAAGAGGTTCCACACTAATGAAACCAGGGAAGGGGTCGTCTAGAACACCGGGGGGGGGGGGGGGGGGGCCAAAAGACCACCCAAAATAGGAAAGGGATCATCAAGAGCATAGGTAATGGGGTAATCAATGGCATAGTTAAATAGCATAGGTAAGGGTCGTCGATAACACAGGCAAGGGCCTGTCGATACCAGGGGCAAGGGATAATCAATAACATGGGTAAGGGGTCATCAATAATATGGACAAGGGTATAAGGGGCCACCAATAACATGGGTAAGGGGTCACCAATAAAGTGGGTAAAGTGTCGTCAATAACATTGGTAAGGAGTCATCAATAACATCGGTTAGGAGTCAACATAGGTAAGGTGTCACCATAAAAGAAAGCTGAAACATCTTACATCTCTCCCCTCGATTTCCCCCCTTCTTCCTGCCACATAAGCAATACTGGTATTGTGGGAGAGTTAAAACTAGAGCCAAGTATGTATCAATATTGACACAATCGCATGCAGGTAAGTGGTCATCTAGAACACAGGCAAAAAGACCACCCAAAATAGGCAAGGGTAATGGGGTAATCAATAGCATAGGTAAGCAATACTAATCAATCACATAGGTAAGGGGTAGCCAATAACACAGGCAAGGGACTGTCGATACCAGGGGCAAGTGATCATCAACAACAGGGGTAAGGGGTCATCAATAGCGTGGACAAGGGGACACCAATAACGCGGGCAAGGGGTCAACAGCACGGGTAAGGGATCGTCAATACCATGGCCAAGCAGGCAACAATGCTATGGGTAAGGGATCGTCAATATCATGGGTACGGGATCGTCAAGTCAATAACATAGGCAAGGAGTCATCAATAACATAGGTAAGGAGTCAGCATAGGTAAGGTGTCACCATAAAAAGAAAGCTGAAACATCTTACACATCTCTCCCATTGATTTCCCCCCTTCTTCCTGTCACATAAGCAATACTGGTATATTGTGGGGAGAGTTAAAACTAGAGCCAAGTATGTATCAATATTGACACAATTGCACCCCACAGGCATTGATATGTATACCTCTTGTATGAACCTGATGTGCTCAGTCATGCAGTCGTTCTGCTGTCTCAAGCTCCCCATGATGTCGTCACTTAACTCGCACACATGTTGACGCAGAGGGTAGTGGCAATACAGGCCCATCCAAAAACTACAGGCAAACAGCACATGGTGTCTACACATACATTCATTGGAACTACAGTATGAGACCACTTATCTGACTACGCTGGCTAACTAAACATTCAGGTAAACTATTGCTGTGATCATCATATGTTGTCCATGGCGTGCATGCATTGGGTGAGCCACCCAGCGTGGATGTTACCTGCAGCTGCATAGCTAGCTGAAATAACTGCTGCAACTGGTGCATGGAAAAGGAAAAGAATCGTCTCCATCAAAGAAAAGTTGAAGATTTGCAAGCTTGCAAGAAGAGGTGACTCCCAAGCAACCTGCAGTGCATCTGAGGCAGTGCTGGCTCACCTTGAGTACACCTGCAGTGCACCTGAGGCAGTGCTGACTCACCTTGAGTACACCTGCAGTGCACCTGAGGCAGTGCTGACTCACCTTGAGTACACCTGCAGTGCACCTGAGGCAGTGCTGACTCACCTTGAGTAGACCTGCAGTGCACCTGAGGCAGTGCTGACTCACCTTGAGCAGCCCTGCAGTGCACCTGAGGCAGTGTTGGCTCACCTTGAGTAGACCTGCAGTCAGTAGGTGTGTGTAGGTGTAGCAACTATCTCTGGTGCTGATGCTGGAGCATGCTGGCCTGATTAGGTGTAGCTGTAGCAACTAGCAAGTGATCAAGAAGTTTCTGCTCAGTGCCATGGCTCAGTTGTTGCTGAGCATGCATGATTATATAAATATGTGTCAAGGTTATTACGCATGTAGTTCAGCGAACAAAAGACCCATCTTGCCAGGAAACTGCAGCAACCTCACCTAACAACTCCTGCACAGATAAATCTCTCTAGGATCGAAAGAAAGGTAGGTAGAAATGGCAATGCCCCGAGGAAGACATGAAGAGTATGACACAGAGACAATGATAAAATGTTTGTTGGGTTACAGACTATACCTCAAGTGGGGGATGTCTGTATTGGGCAGCAGTAGCTTCTCGTGCGTGGACGCCTCAGAGTAGAGAGGGTTAATGAAATCGTCCAAGTGGCTCCAAACAAAGCCCCATAAGGAGTAAGTCTGGGAACTAAACCTACGCCAATAGTTACAACATACGATGTGTGTTAGTATATTACACATATACAGGTACATGTGTTAGTATACTACAAATACACTATACTATGCTTAAACATGTGTTAGTATATTAGATATGCACAGGTTATATGTATTAACTCTTTCACTGATAGATTTACGCAGGGTTTTCTCAAATTTTGGACCTATTTTTACATTTATTTTTATATCTTTCCAGGAAAGTGAAAAATCCCATAGCAACCTTTGAAGTAGTTGTGGTTAAAGCTTTGATGGGCATTTTTTGGTCAACTACAGTTGCTTAGCAACTAAACCCACGATTATGAATATCATTAAACTTATCACATCACTATTTTACACTATAATTCAATGTGTTTTTTGGTAATCCACTATTGCTACTGGGTGCTATTCGAAGTCTAACTGCATTTCATAATACTGCATCAGGTCAGCAAATGTTCTTACCACATTAGAGAACAATACCTGTTACTACAAGACTTGAATTTCAGGATTTGCCCAATAACATGGCATTCATTTTACATTCAAAAACTACAAACAGACATGTCATAGAGTCCTTATTATACATTACAAAGCTACTGTTCATACAAGTATGTAATGATTATAAGCAAACTATATAACAAATAATACTATAATAGTCAAGTTATCGACAGTAATCGAAAACATTGTGGTATTTCTCAAAGCACAAGCAGTTGTTGTCCAAGCAGAGGGGGACTTGGCATGTGCAGCACATCATGCGTGTTTCGTGCCTATGTCCACTGTTTGGAAGTTTCTTCCTTTTCCTGATCCCCTCACATACCACGCAGCGCTTATGCTTGTCCATCTGACGCGGATAGTGGTCAAGGTCACGGTTCAGGCGGGAGAGATGAACACGCTCAATGTTCGGATGCCCTGCCCGCCACCTTGAACAGAAAGTGCCCACCAGCAGCTCAGCAAGCTCCAGTCGATAGGATAGGTAGTCCCTCTTGGCCGAACCCTTTTTCCCATGCTCAACTGGCCTAACATGTGATTCCATCACGTAGCTATTCAAAATAGCAGACTCGACTATATAATAAAATACCCTTTTCCACCACTTGGTACTACGTCTACCCATGCTATAGTACTGTGTCATTTGATCATTACGATCAACCCCCCTCATGTTCTTTTGATAATCTGGCAGAGGAGTGGGGCATGACACATCAGCTTGAATACCAGTAGCAGTATGTCTCTTCACTGTGCATGTAGTACCAGCTGGAGGCTCGGCTAAATGCATCGTGGATAAGAAATAAATAGTTCGTTTATCCACCCAAACGGAAGCAAGAAGTGGCCCATTCGAGCGGTAATCCATGAACCCACGATTATGTCTGGTAGCCTTTGTTACCAAATCCTTGGGGAAACCCACTCTGTTGGAACGTGCTGTCCCACAAGCATTGATGCCATGATTATATAGATGATTGTAGAGGGTGGGGGAAGTATAGTAATTATCAGTAAATAAGTGATAACCACTATTCTCCAAGCCAGACATGAGATCTATGACTACCTTACTACATAAACCTACACTATTGCCACTATCCTCTACTGACTTGCCGTGTATATTTGAAAGGTTTTTATATATCCATTAGTAGCATCAGTTAATACAAAGACCTTGATCCCCCATTTTGTGGGTTTGTCTTTCAGGTACTGCTTGAAGCTGAGTCTTCCCTTGAAAGGGATCATGGCTTCATCAATGGTGCAGTCTTGGTGAATAAGATACTCTGATTCAAACCTTGGGACAACCAAATCTAACAGGTTACGGACCTTGAAGAGTCGATCATGTCCTGACTGACCATGTGGAATTTGAGCTGAGTTGTCAGCTAAATGGAGGCACCTGAACAACTGCTGGAATCTATTGATGGGCATGACATCAGAGACTGCAGGGACATTCAGGGGGTCCTTAGTAGTCCAATACAGTTCTAACCTAGGTAGCACTATAATACCCATATACAAAAGAATTCCCCAAAAAGCTTTCATCTCCTGGACTGTCACATCAGTCCAGCGACGGGCATGAGATGTAGTTCCACAAACTGTGGCAGCGTAGCGATTGGTCTCAACCACAAGCAAGTCAAAGACTTCTTCAGTGAAAAACTGGGAGAAGAGTTCAAGAGGAGAACTCTGAGCCCTAACTGAAGCAGATACTGGTCCAGGGGTCTTCGAGTATGAGAACGAAGTACCAGCTGGCTCCTGTTTCACCCAGACACCTCCAAAAGGATCCATACCAGTAGAGCTACTAGAAGGGCCAGAGAGAGAAGTAGACGGACCAGCAGTAGCTGGTAAAGATGGCCCAGCAATAGATGGTAAAGATGGACCAGCACTAGTTTGTAAAGATGGGCCAGCAGCAATAGAACTGGAAATTCTGCTAGTAGCGCGACCTCTTCCTCTAGCTCTACACAACCCCCTATCTCTACTCCTAGATCTGTCCTTACTTCTCGAATGTCTATGACCTTGCTGTGGAGCAGTGTGTGCAGGTTCTGAGTCACCACTCGAGTCATCAGACACAGGAATCAGTGACTTCGAGCAGGATAGACTGGGAGGTGGAAAAGCGGAAGGAGGAGGTACCTCTGCAGAGGAAGGGCTTGGAAGGTATGCCATACTCACAGGTGTAGGGCCTGGAGGGGATGCCATACACAGAGTGGAAGAGCCTGGAGAAGATATATGCACACACAAAAAGAGAGCTTGTCAAGCTGTGAACTAACAGGGAAAGTAAACATGTAGACTGTACAAGTCTAAAACTCACTAGAATCACTAGACACTCAAGCAAGGGAAAATAGATACACCCACTTTTACATACACTCAGGAAAATAGTTACTAGATCTATCTATATATTAGTTCTATCTAAGTATATACTATCTTTATAAATCTTGACTCACCTTCAAAGTTCCTCTGATCATCACTAGATTCACAGTCCTGGACAAAGCTAGCTGAGCTACAAGCCTGGTCAGAAATGACAGCTCTGAAAAGAGCTGTCAGTTGCTCAGGCTGGATAACTCGCTGTCCTTTGTAGGCATGGACTTCTCCTCCTTCATCACAGCTAGATTCGTCTTCTGAAAGGCCAAAATCGCTATTGTAGCACATTTCAAGAACATCATCGGCTGTAAACTTTTGAGACGCCATTACGCGATCGGTAAGGTCAGATTCGGCATCACGGCTACCATGGTTACCTAAATAGTTTGACTTCAATTCTTTTTTTAGAACTAGAGCAACTCTCTGGGCATGTGCACACGTAATTTTAGACGCTCAGAGCAAATGTTTGATTTTAGACAATTATTTTTCGGTACTAGTTGCACTATCGCGTGTATGTCACGCCTGTATCCATGAGAGAGTTAATATACTATGTAGGTAGTTTTAGTATACTGTATCCAGTTATGTGTTAGTATACTATGAAAATCGCAATTCTTCTCCCCCGGGCCCACCCAGCATTAGCACACTGTGTTAGATCGTTAAGGCAGGCTCACTGTACGGCAGAAGACTCTCATTCCGAGTTGCGTGCGTGCATGTTGCACTTTGACTTGTTGCAAATCCATTGCATGGTTCACAACACAACATAATATTGAACTTTGACCGCAACTCCTCCCCATCAATGGAGAGCAGCAGGGGGGAGGGGCAGCTGGGGGAGGGGCATATCTACACATTAGTGCATGTGTGGGGGAGGGGCATATCTACACATTAGTGCATGCGTGGGGGAGGGGCATATCTACACATTAGTGCATGCGTGGTGAAGGCTTTAGTTAGCCAAGTGCATCAGCTTCTAGAAAACTAGGACATCAGCTGGCTGGCTACATCACTCTTGCTACTAGCTGACTACTAGCTGTACATAGCTCTAGCTACACTGCTACCAAATGAATAGAGTTACGTCCAGTAGGTTAGCTACATCAGCTAGCACGCCACTAGCTGGCTACATCAGCTAGTACACCACATGCCTCTAGAGAGGAGTTTATCCTCATCTACATCTAGTCCACTAGAGGCTAATCAGCTGATGTGAAGGTCATTGCATCAGATTCTAGCATTTTCATTCGTCCCATGCAACGGAATTGACACAAGAGTCAATCAAATCTTTCTCATGTTTCATATCTGGTGATGCATGCATGAACACTGGGCCACACTGGACCAGGTGAGGGTGGTGCCAGTGCTGGTGATGCATGCATGAACACTGGGCCACACTGGACCAGGTGAGGGTGGGCCAGTGGCTGGTGATGCATGCATGAACACTGGGCCACACTGGACCAGGTGAGGGTGGGCCAGTGGCTAGTGAGGCATGCATGAACACTGGGCCACATTGGTACAGGTGAGGGTGGTGCCAGTGCTGGTGATGCATGCATGAACACTGGGCCACACTGGACCAGGTGAGGGTGGGCCAGTGGCTAGTGAGGCATGCATGAACACTGGGCCACACTGGACCAGGTGAGGGTGGTGCCAGTGCTGGTGATGCATGCATGAACACTGGGCCACACTGGTACAGGTGAGGGTGGGCCAGTGCTGATGCATGCATGCATGAACACTGGGCCACACTGGTACAGGTGAGGGTGGGCCAGTGGCTGGTGATGCATGCATGAACACTGGGCCACACTGGACCAGGTGAGGGTGGGCCAGTGGCTGGTGATGCATGCATGAACACTGGGCCACACTGGACCAGGTGAGGGTGGGCCAGTGGCTGGTGATGCATGCATGAACACTGGGCCACACTGGTACAGGTGAGGGTGGGCCAGTGGCTGGTGATGCATGCATGAACACTGGGCCACACTGGTACAGGTGAAGGTGGACCAGTGCTGGTGATGCATGCATGAACACTGGGCCACACTGGTACAGGTGAGGGTGGTGCCAGTGGCTGGTGATGCATGCATGAACACTGGGCCACACTGGCACTGGTACAGGTGAGCAGTGCTGGTGATGCATGCATGAACACTGGGCCACACTGGACCAGGTGAGGGTGGGCCAGTGCTGGTGAGGCATGCATGAACACTGGGCCACACTGGTACAGGTGAGGGTGGGCCAGTGGCTAGTGAGGCATGCATGAACACTGGGCCACACTGGACCAGGTGAGGGTGGTGCCAGTGCTGGTGATGCATGCATGAACACTGGGCCACACTGGACCAGGTGAGGGTGGGCCAGTGGCTGGTGATGCATGCATGAACACTGGGCCACATTGGTACAGGTGAGGGTGGTGCCAGTGCTGGTGATGCATGCATGAACACTGGGCCACACTGGACCAGGTGAGGGTTGGCCAGTGCTGGTGCATGCATGAATACTGGGCCACAGTGGTACAGGTGAGGGTGGGCCAGTGGCTGGTGATGCATGCATGAACACTGGGCCACACTGGCACAGGTGAGGGTGGGCCAGCGCACACTTACATGTGAAGAATCCGGTCTCTCTCGCAGTTGGCAAAGAAGGTGCCAAACTGGCAGGAGTGGACGTGGTGATGGAGGGTGATGAGGAAGTGCTCGTTGAACTGGAAGGTGGTGGGAAACTGGACCATCACCTGCCACACGCAGTCCAGGAACTGGGTGAAGATGGGAGAGGTTTCACGTGCATCTCCTGCAAGGTGACCACTCCTGCAGATGAAGTATTTATAGAGATGAGTGTGTCTGCGTGTGCAGGTGTGTGCGTGTGAGTCATCTATGGCCTTAGAGAAGGTTTTGGACCGTGCTTTGGCCTTTAGGCCATGCCCCCTGGCCATGTCACACCCCAAAGCTTTTAAAAGAAACATAATGGCCCCACTAGGATAGGTAAAGGGTCGATTTAGGGGTGGGTCAGGAACATCACACACAGAGGTGGCTAGTATATAATATATACCATGTATATATATATTGTGTTTTTGTTGTTTTTGTCTAAAGTAGCCAACTAGTGCGTGTGTGTGTGATAACTATGTAGGTGCTAAATAAATACCTTATTGAGAACTTGTGTCCAAATGAGAGCCATTCTCTTTCTATTAAAACCTAATGGGGAGGGAATGAAGAGAGCAGGGTGAGGTGGGAGGGGTTGGGGGTGAGGGGGGAGGGAGAGGGGGAGGGAGAGGGGAATAGGAGCACATTGTCAACAGGAGGTAGCATGATTACATCACATACTCTGGGAAGAAAGAGCACCTTGTGAAATATTAAGCAGCCTCATAGCTACCTCGCTGGCTCCCATGCAGACAGATACTGCTAGCTAACCTTGACCTCCGCTACACCAAGTAGACTAGGGCCAGGCCCATTCAGTGATGCTCCATGAATATATTCTTCCCTAAGACCAACCAGTGAATTGCCACCTGGCAATGAGCTGTGAGAAGAACTTAGAGCAAGTCACAGGTAGGCTCAGTACATACCACAACACCTTGACTTCAACTCACCATATTTCCACTGGCAGCAAGCCACAGGTAGGCTCAGTACATACCAGCAACACCTTGACTTCCAACTCACCATATTTCCGTGTTGGGCAAAGAATGACTGATCAATGCCATAAGCAGGTGTGGCTGAATGCATGTGAGTAACCAGGCAAGCTTACTCTTTATTGCCACCACTGCGATATCTTCATCACCACATCATCACCCCATGACAACCACAGAGAGCTATCACTGTCATTATGCAGGCAAGCTGACACGCACCATGAACCCGTGTAGTGTCCTGTAGTAGGAGTCGATGAGCAGAGAGATGAGGGCACATGTCTGGGCGGTCCTGTCCCAGCCATCGGAGCAGTGTACGAGCACACTGCGGCCCTCTTCACACATAGCCTGCAGGAATACAAATGAATGTATACACACATGTATGTACTTACATGTACCCACATGTTGTATACATGCGAACACATGTAGACTCATGTTCGCACAATCAGTATGTACATGTGTGCATGCATGAGAGCTGTTCTCACAAATCACCAAATATTTTAATAAGGTTTGTTGACCCAACAGTTGAGTCCTCCTGCTATCTGAGTAACTATGTAGTTAGCTCTGCACCACTTTGCCTGCCAGAACTGGTTTGTTAGCCACACCCAAAATATACTGTTGCCACAGGGCATGGCTTACCTTGGCGGAGAATATGGATGTTTCCAAGATGAGGTGGATGTGCTTCATCCAGCCAGAACTCTCTATCCCTGTCAGAAACCCGGATATGGTCTGGATCGGAGAGCAGGAAGCTGCATTCATCACCAGCCATCAAAGTGAGGGAACCCCTGGAATTAGGTCTACAACGAGGTCCTTACCTTCGACGAGTTTCTGAAGACTCTCCCTCATGACGTGGATGTTTTGGATGTTGAAGAAATCAAAGATGACGTTATTGTAGTTATCCACATTCTCATAGCCCTTGCCGGCCGCCTTGTTCGCCATGGCGTTGATCTGAGAGGAGTAGGAGGAGGATCGTTAAACTAGCTACTTCAAGTGGAAGGGAGAAGGGGGCGGGAGATAAGTCACTACGTGGTTGTCCTGTCCTCATGAGAACAGTGTACACATACACATGTGTACATATCTACACATATATGTATATTTATATAACACATATGTATATATATAACACATATAATGTATATATTATATATAACACATGTGTATATATATGTACACATATGTATATATATAACACATATGTATATATATAACACATGTGTATATATACACATGTATATATATAACACATGTGTTATAGAAGAACATCCTGTTTATACCCTTAACAATGCCTGTTTCAAATGAGGAGAGATTTTGCTTTCAGGTATTAACCCCCTCCCCCCTCTCTCTTCAATTGGCTACACCTACTTATATTTCGAACTGTTCAAGTATTCTGACACTTAATGGTCCCTTGGGTACATTGTTAATGCATCATGAACATCTCTGTGTCTCAGGACGACTTTTCTTTGCCCAAGTCATTATTATATTTGTATTTTCCAAGAATTTTTAAATTTCTTTTTCTTTTGCACATGTTCCAGGACATTCTTTTCTTCTTCTTTGGTGCACTGCTAATGTGCAGGATGTGTGCACCAACACTGGCAAGGCTGTGCACCAACACTGGCAAGGCTGTGCACCAACACTGGCAAGGCTGTGCACCAACACTGGCAAGGCTGTGCACCAACACTGGCAAGGATGTGCACCAACACTGGCAAGGCTGTGCACAAGCAAATGCATGTACTCAACAACAGCCATTGAGTCCCATGCAACTTACATATCTCAACTCAGATTGATTAGTGTGTAGTCCGTATCATCTTTTTAATAGTACATGATGGTGCTAGGCTCTAGCCCCATCCGAATCCTAGATACTAGCCTATCTAAGTCTTAGCTACAACAGTCTTCATCTTAGACCTAGCCCTAGCCACAACAGACCTAGTCTTAGCTACAACAGTCCATCTTAGACCTAGTCCTAGCTACAACAGTCCATCTTAGACCTAGTCTTAGCTACAACAGTCCATCTTAGACCTAGTCCTAGCTACAACAGTCCATCTTAGACCTAGTCTTAGCTACAACAGTCCATCTTAGACGCTACAACAGTCCATCTTAGACCTAGTCTTAGCTACAACAGTCCATCTTAGACCTAGTCTTAGCTACAACAGTCCATCTTAGACCTAGTCCTAGCCACAACAGTCCATCTTAGACCTAGTCTTAGCTACAACAGTCCATCTTAGACCTAGTCTTAGCTACAACAGTCCATCTTAGACCTAGTCTTAGCTACAACAGTCCATCTTAGACCTAGCCCTAGCTACAACAGTCCATCTTAGACCTAGTCTTAGCCACAACAGTCCATCTTAGACCTAGTCTTAGCTACAACAGTCCATCTTAGACCTAGTCTTAGCTACAACAGTCCATCTTAGACCTAGTCCTAGCCACAACAGTCCATCTTAGACCTAGTCTTAGCTACAACAGTCCATCTTAGACCTAGTCTTAGCTACAACAGTCCATCTTAGACCTAGTCTTAGCTACAACAGTCCATCTTAGACCTAGCCCTAGCTACAACAGTCCATCTTAGACCTAGCCCTAGCCACAACAGTCCATCTTAGACCTAAACTTAGGGTTCCCATCTAGTCCTAGATGTTAGACCTAGTCAGCACTAGCCCTTACATCTAGTCCTAGATATTAGCCTCAAACCCATCCCTCAGTCTTAAACAACAATAAAACAAACGCTCGACTGAGACTATATCAGACTCAACTGTTAAAAAAGAAAGCAAACACAAGACTGTACACATGGAAGTCAGATGATCCCTTACCATTTAAAAAATAATGGTAAAGAATCATCTGGTAAGGATCATCTAACCTATGGGGGCTACAGTCTCTTTCTTCCTTCGCATGTTAAATCCTATAATGTTAGAAACATAATTTTTATATTTTTAGAGGCATCAATTACTTTGTAGATTTCTCTATCGATCAGCTTCTTATTGCCAACATCTCAACCATAAAGCCTCGGTCGTCACCAAGGAGAAAGATGACGACCAAAGTATTTTCGTTTAAATGTCGGCAATAGAAACAAGAAGCTGATCAAAAGAGAAACAAACCTACAAAATCCGCTCTCTTTGAAGTAGTTTTTGGTTATTTATTGTTTCTGCAAATTATACTTGAGCAGTGGAGGACCTCACCAAGTCAGAGCTTCAGGTCTCCTTTTTGTTGTTGCTGTGTATTATATAAAGTATGAGCAATGGAGGACCTCACCAAGTCAGAGCTTCAGGTCTCCTTTTTGTTGCTGCTGTATATTATATAAAGTATGAGCAATGGAGGACCTCACCAAGTCAGAGCTTCAGGTCTCTTTTTTGTTGTTCCTGTATATTATATAAAGTATGAGCAATGGAGGACCACACCAAGTCAGAGCTTCAGGTCTCCTTTTTGTTGTTGCTGTATATTATATAAAGTATGAGCAATGGAGGACCTCACCAAGTCAGAGCTTCAGGTCTCCTTTTTGTTGTTGCTGTATATTATATAAAGTATGAGCAATGGAGGACCTCACCAAGTCAGAGCTTCAGGTCTCTTTTTTGTTGTTCCTGTATATTATATAAAGTATGAGCAATGGAGGACCACACCAAGTCAGAGCTTCAGGTCTCCTTTTTGTTGTTGCTGTATATTATATAAAGTATGAGCAATGGAGGGCCTCACCAAGTCAGAGCTTCAGGTCTCCTTTTTGTTGCTGCTGTATATTATATAAAGTATGAGCAATGGAGGACCTCACCAAGTCAGAGCTTCAGGTCTCTTTTTTGTTGTTCCTGTATATTATATAAAGTATGATCAGTGGAGGGCCTCACCAAGTCAGAGCTTCAGGTCTCTTTTTTGTTGTTCCTGTATATTATATAAAGTATGAGCAATGGAGGACCACACCAAGTCAGAGCTTCAGGTCTCCTTTTTGTTGTTGCTGTATATTACATAAAGTATGAGCAATGGAGGACCTCACCAAGTCAGAGCTTCAGGTCTCCTTTTTGTTGTTGCTGTATATTATATAAAGTATGATCAGTGGAGGGCCTCACCAAGTCAGAGCTTCAGGTCTCCTTTTTGTTGTTGCTGTATATTATATAAAGTATGAGCAATGGAGGACCACACCAAGTCAGAGCTTCAGGTCTCCTTTTTGTTGTTGCTGTATATTATATAAAGTATGAGCAATGGAGGACCACACCAAGTCAGAGCTTCAGGTCTCCTTTTTGTTGTTGCTGTATATTATATAAAGTATGAGCAATGGAGGACCACACCAAGTCAGAGCTTCAGGTCTCCTTTTTGTTGTTGCTGTATATTATATAAAGTATGGGCAGTGGAAGACCTCACCAAGTCAGAGCTTCAGGTCTCCTTTTTGTTGTTGCTGTATATTATATAAAGTATGAGCAATGGAGGACCTCACCAAGTCAGAGCTTCAGGTCTCCTTTTTGTTGTTGCTGTATATTACCTATATAAAGTATGATCAGTGGAGGGCCTCACCAAGTCAGAGCTTCAGGTCTCCTTTTTGTTGTTGCTGTATATTATATAAAGTATGAGCAATGGAGGACCTCACCAAGTCAGAGCTTCAGGTCTCCTTTTTGTTGCTGCTGTATATTATATAAAGTATGAGTAGTGGAGGACCACACCAAGTCAGAGCTTCAGGGTCTCCATGGCTTTTAAAACCTTTTTCTAAATTGTTTATTGTTGCCATACTGTACATTGTACATATCAATACATACCATGTCTTGTTGCTATTGTGACTGTCCCCAGTTCAGTCAGCTACTGCCTCCTTCAAGGACTTGTTAAACCTTGCACAATAGAGTGCCACCAACCTAACAGCATACGTTTTGGCAGAGACTTGGTAACAGTTGCCGAGGAGTGAGAACTCCACAGACCAAACATCAGAAATGAGTATTAGTCATTCGTTATGCTAATAATACAGCATGTGCATTAGCTTGATTGCTTATAATACAGCATGAGCATTAGCTTGGTTACTTATAATACAGCATGTGCATTAGCTTGATTGCTAATAAAACAGCACGTGCATTAGCTAATAATACAGCATGTCCATTAGTTTGATTGTTTAATAACACAGCATGTGATTGCTTATAATACAGTACGTGCATTAGCTTGATTGTGTGATGATGGCCCCACTGAGAGGTCCTTACCGACCACTTTATCCAACCCCACAGATTAGTTGTGGACAAGCATTTGAAGTCCTGTGGTACACTATGGACCTATTGCACATAAGTTAGGTGAGGGGGGGGGGGGGGGGGATAGATACATAGATAGATATGTGGATAGATTAAACAGATGGTCCTTGAAGACAAATGTCTGGTTTTTCCACACCTTCAATGGTATTTTGCGCGGCCAGTTACTCCCATTCAAGGCCATGCTCAGAGTCTTTCTGGATCAAAATTAATATCAGCTGACCATCATTTAGGCAAGAAGCTGGCGATCGGGAGATCTATGTGTGATGCATGTGAGCTTGGGTTTGGGTACTTTTCTATTAATTTTTTTGTTTCTGTTTGCCGTGATTGAATAAATGGGTCCTAGCTAGCTAAAACCTTTGCCCCTCCTTAACCATAACTAATGGCCCTAGCTTCATCCGTCCTAGCCCACTTCAGCCCATCCTAGTACTAGGCCTATCCCACTTCAGCCCACCCTAGTACTAGTCCTAGCCCACTGGAGCCCATTCTAGTACTAGGCCTAGCCCACTTCAGCCCATCCTAGTACTAGTCCTAGCCCACTTCAACCCATTCAAGTACTAGTCCTAGCCCACTGGAGCCTATCCTAGTACTAGGCCTATCCCACTTCAGCCCACCCTAGTACTAGTCCTAGCCCACTGGAGCCCATTCTAGTACTAGGCCTAGCCCACTTCAGCCCATCCTAGTACTAGTCCTAGTCCACTTCAGCCCATTCTAGTACTAGTCTAGCCCACTTCAGCCCATCCTAGTACTAGTCCTAGTCCACTTCAGCCCATTCTAGTACTAGTCTAGCCCACTTCAGCCCAACCTAGTAGCCTTATCTGCCTATCCTAGTGCTGATCCTAGTCCTGGCTCATCCTAGTTCTAGTCACATCCTACATAGTCCTAGCCTCATCCTAGTACTAGTCCTAGCCTCATCCTAGTACTAGTCTCCTAGCCTCATCCTAGTACTAGTCCTAGCCTCATCCTAGTACTAGTCCTAGCCTCATGCTAGTACTAGTCCTAGCCTCATCCTAGTACTAGTCCTAGCCTCATCCTAGTACTAGTCCTGGCCTCATCCTAGTACTAGTCCTGGCCTCATCCTAGTACTAGTCCTAGCCTCATCCTAGTACTAGTCCTAGCCTCATCCTAGTACTAGTCCTAGCCTCATCCTAGTACTAGTCCTAGCCTCATCCTAGTACTAGTCCTAGCCTCATCCTAGTACTAGTCCTAGCCTCATCCTAGTACTAGTCCTAGCCTCATCCTAGTACTAGTCCTAGCCTCATCTAGTACTAGTCCTGGCCTCATCCTAGTACTAGTCCTAGCCTCATCCTAGTACTAGTCCTAGCCACATCCTAGTACTAGTCCTAGCCTCATCCTAGTAAGTCTAGCCTCATCCTAGTACTAGTCCCAGCCTCATCCTAGTACTAGTCCTAGCCTCATCCTAGTACTAGTCCTAGCCTCATCCTAGTACTAGTCCTAGCCTCATCCTAGTACTAGTCCTAGCCTCATCCTAGTCCTAGCCTCATCCTAGTACTAGTCCTAGCCTCATCCTAGTACTAGTCCTAGCCTCATCCTAGTACTAGTCCTAGTCTCATCCTAGTACTAGTCCTAGCCTCATCCTAGTACTAGTCCTGGCCTCATCCTAGTACTAGTCCTAGTCTCATCCTAGTACTAGTCCTAGCCTCATCCTAGTACTAGTCCTAGTCTCATCCTAGTACTAGTCCTGGCCTGATCCTAGTACTAGTCCTAGCCTCATCCTAGTACTAGTCCTGGCCTCATCCTAGTACTAGTCCTAGCCTCATCCTAGTACTAGTCCTAGCCTCATCCTAGTACTAGTCCTAGCCTCATCCTAGTACTAGTCCTAGCCTCATCCTAGTACTAGTCCTAGCCTCATCCTAGTACTAGTCCTGGCCTCATCCTAGTACTAGTCTAGCCTCATCCTAGTACTAGTCCTGGCCTCATCCTAGTACTAGTCCTGGCCTCATCCTAGTACTAGTCTAGCCTCATCCTAGTACTAGTCCTGGCCTCATCCTAGTACTAGTCCTAGCCTCATCCTAGTACTAGTCCTGGCCTCATCCTAGTACTAGTCCTAGCCTCATCCTAGTACTAGTCCTGGCCTCATCCTAGTACTAGTCCTGGCCTCATCCTAGTACTAGTCCTAGCCTCATCCTAGTACTAGTCCTGGCCTCATCCTAGTACTAGTCCTAGCCTCATCCTAGTACTAGTCCTGGCCTCATCCTAGTACTAGTCCTGGCCTCATCCTAGTACTAGTCCTAGCATCATCCTAGTACTAGTCCTGGCCTCATCCTAGTACTAGTCCTGGCCTCATCCTAGTACTAGTCCTGGCCTCATCCTAGTACTAGTCCTGGCCTCATCCTAGTACTAGTGCTGGCCTCATCCTAGTACTAGTCCTGGCCTCATCCTAGTACTAGTCCTAGCCTCATCCTAGTACTAGTCCTAGCCTCATCCTAGTACTAGTCCTAGCCTCATCCTAGTACTAGTCCTAGCCTCATCCTAGTACTAGTCCTAGCCTCATCCTAGCCTCATCCTAGTACTAGTCAGTCCTAGCCTCATCCTAGTACTAGTCCTAGCCTCATCCTAGTACTAGTCCTAGCCTCATCCTAGTACTAGTCCTAGCCTCATCCTAGTACTAGTCCTAGCCTCATCCTAGTACTAGTCCTAGCCTCATCCTAGTACTAGTCCTAGTCTCATCCTAGTACTAGTCCTAGCCTCATCCTAGTACTAGTCCTAGTCTCATCCTAGTACTAGTCCTAGCCTCATCCTAGTACTAGTCCTAGCCTCATCCTAGTACTAGTCCTAGCCTCATCCTAGTACTAGTCCTGGCCTCATCCTAGTACTAGTCCTGGCCTCATCCTAGTACTAGTGCTGGCCTCATCCTAGTACTAGTCCTGGCCTCATCCTAGTACTAGTCCTAGCCTCATCCTAGTACTAGTCCTAGCCTCATCCTAGTACTAGTCCTAGCCTCATCCTAGTACTAGTCCTAGCCTCATCCTAGTACTAGTCCTTGCCTCATCCTAGTACTAGTCCTAGCCTCATCCTAGTACTAGTCCTAGCCTCATCCTAGTACTAGTCCTAGCCTCATCCTAGTCCTAGCCTCATCCTAGTACTAGTCCTAGCCTCATCCTAGTACTAGTCCTAGCCTCATCCTAGTACTAGTCCTAGCCACATCCTAGTACTAGTCCTAGCCTCATCCTAGTACTAGTCCTAGCCTCATCCTAGTACTAGTCCTAGCCTCATCCTAGTAAGTCTAGCCTCATCCTAGTACTAGTCCCAGCCTCATCCTAGTACTAGTCCTAGCCTCATCCTAGTACTAGTCCTAGCCTCATCCTAGTACTAGTCCTAGCCTCATCCTAGTACTAGTCCTAGCCTCATCCTAGTACTAGTCCTAGCCTCATCCTAGTACTAGTCCTAGCCTCATCCTAGTACTAGTCCTAGCCTCATCCTAGTACTAGTCCTAGCCTCATCCTAGTACTAGTCCTAGCCTCATCCTAGTACTAGTCCTAGCCTCATCCTAGTACTAGTCTCCTAGCCTCATCCTAGTACTAGTCCTAGCCTCATCCTAGTACTAGTCCTAGCCTCATCCTAGTACTAGTCCTAGCCTCATCCTAGTACTAGTCCGAGCCTCATCCTAGTACTAGTCCTAGCCTCATCCTAGTACTAGTCCTAGCCTCATCCTAGTACTAGTCCTAGCCTCATCCTAGTACTAGTCCTAGCCTCATCCTAGTATACTAGTCTTAGCCTCATCCTAGTACTAGTCCTAGCCTCATCCTAGTACTAGTCCTAGCCTCATCCTAGTACTAGTCCTAGCCTCATCCTAGTACTAGTCCTAGCCTCATCCTAGCACTAGTCCTAGCCTCATCCTAGTACTAGTCCTAGCCTCATCCTAGTACTAGTCCTAGCCTCATCCTAGTACTAGTCCTAGCCTCATCCTAGTACTAGTCCTAGCCTCATCCTAGTACTAGTCCTAGCCTCATCCTAGTACTAGTCCTAGCCTCATCCTAGTACTAGTCCTGGCCTCATCCTAGTACTAGTCCTGGCCTCATCCTAGTACTAGTCTCCTAGCCTCATCCTAGTACTAGTCCTAGCCTCATCCTAGTACTAGTCCTAGCCTCATCCTAGTACTAGTCCTAGCCTCATCCTAGTACTAGTCCTAGCCTCATCCTAGTACTAGTCCTAGCCTCATCCTAGTACTAGTCCTAGCCTCATCCTAGTACTAGTCCTAGCCTCATCCTAGTACTAGTCCTAGCCTCATCCTAGTACTAGTCTCCTAGCCTCATCCTAGTACTAGTCCTAGCCTCATCCTAGTACTAGTCCTAGCCTCATCCTAGTACTAGTCCTAGCCTCATCCTAGTACTAGTCCGAGCCTCATCCTAGTACTAGTCCTAGCCTCATCCTAGTACTAGTCCTAGCCTCATCCTAGTACTAGTCCTAGCCTCATCCTAGTACTAGTCCTAGCCTCATCCTAGTATACTAGTCTTAGCCTCATCCTAGTACTAGTCCTAGCCTCATCCTAGTACTAGTCCTAGCCTCATCCTAGTACTAGTCCTAGCCTCATCCTAGTACTAGTCCTAGCCTCATCCTAGCACTAGTCCTAGCCTCATCCTAGTACTAGTCCTAGCCTCATCCTAGTACTAGTCCTAGCCTCATCCTAGTACTAGTCCTAGCCTCATCCTAGTACTAGTCCTAGCCTCATCCTAGTACTAGTCCTAGCCTCATCCTAGTACTAGTCCTAGCCTCATCCTAGTACTAGTCCTGGCCTCATCCTAGTACTAGTCCTGGCCTCATCCTAGTACTAGTCTCCTAGCCTCATCCTAGTACTAGTCCTAGCCTCATCCTAGTACTAGTCCTAGCCTCATCCTAGTACTAGTCCTAGCCTCATCCTAGTACTAGTCCTAGCCTCATCCTAGTACTAGTCCTAGCCTCATCCTAGTACTAGTCCTAGCCACATCCTAGTACTAGTCCTAGCCTCATCCTAGTACTAGTCCTAGCCTCATCCTAGCACTAGTCCTAGCCTCATCCTAGTACTAGTCCTAGCCTCATCCTAGTACTAGTCCTAGCCTCATCCTAGTACTAATCCTAGCCTCATTCTAGAGTACTAGTCCTAGCTAGCCTCATCCTAGTACTAGTCCTAGCCTCATCCTAGTACTAGTCCTAGCCTCATCCTAGTACTAGTCCTAGCCTCATCCTAGTACTAGTCCTAGCCTCATCCTAGTACTAATCCTAGCCTCATTCTAGAGTACTAGTCCTAGCTAGCCTCATCCTAGTACTAGTCCTAGCCTCATCCTAGTACTAGTCCTAGCCTCATCCTAGTACTAGGCCTAGCCTCATCCTAGTACTAGTCCTAGCCTCATCCTAGTACTAGTCCTAGCCTCATCCTAGTACTAGGCCAAGCCTCATCCTAGTACTAGTCCTAGACTCATCCTAGTACTAGTCCTAGCCTCATCCTAGTACTAGTCCTAGCCTCATCCTAGTACTAGTCCTAGCCTCATCCTAGTACTAGTCCTGGCCTCATCCTAGTACTAGTCCTGGCCTCATCCTAGTACTAGTCCTGGCCTCATCCTAGTACTAGTCCTAGCCTCATCCTAGTACTAGTCCTAGCCTCATCCTAGTACTAGTCCTAGCCTCATCCTAGTACTAGTCCTAGCCTCATCCTAGTATACTAGTCCTAGCCTCATCCTAGTACTAGTCCTAGCCTCATCCTAGTACTAGTCCAAGCCTCATCCTAGTACTAGTCCTAGCCTCATCCTAGTACTAGTCTCCTAGCCTCATCCTAGCACTAGTCCTAGCCTCATCCTAGTCCTAGCCTCATCCTAGTACTAGTCCTAGCCTCATCCTAGTACTAGTCCTAGCCTCATCCTAGTACTAGTCCTAGCCTCATCCTAGTACTAGTCCTAGCCTCATCCTAGTATACTAGTCCTAGCCTCATCCTAGTACTAGTCCTAGCCTCATCCTAGTATCATCCTAGTACTAGTCCTAGCCTCATCCTAGTACTAGTCTCCTAGCCTCATCCTAGCACTAGTCCTAGCCTCATCCTAGTCCTAGCCTCATCCTAGTACTAGTCCTAGCCTCATCCTAGTACTAGTCCTAGCCTCATCCTAGTACTAGTCCTAGCCTCACCCATCCTAGTACTAGTCCTAGCCCCATCCTAGTACTAGTCCTAGCCTCACCCATCCTAGTACTAGTCCTAGCCCCATCCTAGTACTAGTCCTAGCCTCACCCATCCTAGTACTAGTCCTAGCCTCATCCTAGTACTAGTCCTAGCCTCATCCTAGTACTAGTCCTAGCCTCATCCTAGTACTAGTCCTAGCCTCATCCTAGTACTAGTCCTGGCCTCATCCTAGTACTAGTGCTGGCCTCATCCTAGTACTAGTCCTAGCCTCATCCTAGTACTAGTCCTAGCCTCATCCTAGTACTAGTCCTGGCCTCATCCTAGTACTAGTCCTAGCCTCATCCTAGTACTAGTCCTGGCCTCATCCTAGTACTAGTCCTAGCCTCATCCTAGTACTAGTCCTGGCCTCATCCTAGTACTAGTCCTAGCCTCATCCTAGTACTAGTCCTAGCCTCATCCTAGTACTAGTCCTAGCCTCATCCTAGTACTAGTCCTAGCCTCATCCTAGTACTAGTCCTAGCCTCATCCTAGTACTAGTCCTAGCCTCATCCTAGTACTAGTCCTAGCCTCATCCTAGTACTAGTCCTAGCCTCACCCATCCTAGTACTAGTCCTAGCCCCATCCTAGTACTAGTCCTAGCCTCATCCTAGTACTAGTCCTAGCCTCATCCTAGTACTAGTCCTAGCTTCATCCTAGTACTAGTCCTAGCCTCATCCTAGTACTAGTCCTAGCCTCATCCTAGTACTAGTCCTAGCCTCATCCTAGTACTAGTCCTAGCCTCATCCTAGTACTAGTCCTAGCCTCATCCTAGTACTAGTCCTAGCCTCATCCTAGTACTAGTCCTAGCCTCATCCTAGTCCTAGTCCTAGTCTCATCCTAGTACTAGTCCTGGCCTCATCCTAGTACTAGTGCTGGCCTCATCCTAGTAGTAGTCCTAGTCTCATCCTAGTACTAGTCCTAGCCTCATCCTAGTACTAGTCCTAGCCTCATCCTAGTACTAGTCCTAGCCTCATCCTAGTACTAGTCCTAGCCTCATCCTAGTACTAGTCCTGGCCTCATCCTAGTACTAGTCCTAGCCTCATCCTAGTACTAGTCCTAGCCTCATCCTAGTACTAGTCCTAGCCTCATCCTAGTACTAGTCCTAGCCTCATCCTAGTACTAGTCCTAGCCTCATCCTAGTACTAGTCCTAGCCTCATCCTAGTACTAGTCCTAGCCTCATCCTAGTACTAGTCCTAGCCTCATCCTAGTACTAGTCCTAGCCTCATCCTAGTACTAGTCTAGCCTCATCCTAGTACTAGTCCTGGCCTCATCCTAGTACTAGTCCTAGCCTCATCCTAGTACTAGTCCTGGCCTCATCCTAGTACTAGTCCTAGCCTCATCCTAGTACTAGTCCTAGCCTCATCCTAGTACTAGTCCTAGCCTCATCCTAGTACTAGTCCTAGCCTCATCCTAGTACTAGTCCTAGCCTCATCCTAGTACTAGTCCTAGCCTCATCCTAGTACTAGTCCTAGCCTCATCCTAGTACTAGTCCTAGCTTCATCCTAGTACTAGTCCTAGTCTCATCCTAGTACTAGTCCTAGTCTCATCCTAGTACTAGTCCTAGCCTTATCCTAGTACTAGTCCTAGCCTCATCCTAGTACTAGTCCTAGCCTCATCCTAGTACTAGTCCTAGTCTCATCCTAGTACTAGTCCTAGCCTCATCCTAGTACTAGTCCTAGCCTCATCCTAGTACTAGTCCTAGTCTCATCCTAGTACTAGTCTAGCCTCATCCTAGTACTAGTCCTAGCCTCATCCTAGTACTAGTCCCAGCCTCATCCTAGTCCTAGCCTCATCCTAGTACTAGTCCTAGCCTCATCCTAGTACTAGTCCTAGCCTCATCCTAGTACTAGTCCTAGCCTCATCCTAGTACTAGTCCTGGCCTCATCCTAGTACTAGTCCTAGCCTCATCCTAGTACTAGTCCTAGCCTCATCCTAGTACTAGTCCTAGTCTCATCCTAGTACTAGTCCTAGCCTCATCCTAGTACTAGTCCTGGCCTCATCCTAGTACTAGTCCTGGCCTCATCCTAGTACTAGTCCTAGCCTCATCCTAGTACTAGTCCTAGCCTCATCCTAGAACTAGTCCTGGCCCTGTCTAGACGTACATTACATCATGTCTAGACGTACATTACATCATGTCTAGACGTACATTACATCATGACTTTACCTTAGGTCTGGTGTCAATCATGTACAAGAGGTCAGCGTTGGGGTTGGCGTCCACGATGCACTGGATCATCTGTTCGTCCTCCACCGACCGTCCCCGCAGCCCAACCAGAGGCTGCGAGCTACGACACAGAGCTGACTGATGTGTTCACATACATGTACATACAGAGCACAGTTACTACAACACTCTCAACCCTATACATGCACAGTGTGACACACTGCACTATACATGCAGTGTGACATACTGCACTATACATGCAGTGTGACATGCTGCACTATACATGCACAGTGTGACATGCTGCACTATACATGCACAGTGTGACATGCTGCACTATACATGCACAGTGTGACATGCTGCACTATACATGTACAGTGTGACATACTGCACTATACATGCACAGTGTGACACGCTGCACTATACATGCAGTGTGACATACTGCACTATACATGCAGTGTGACATGCTGCACTATACATGCACAGTGTGACATGCTGCACTATACATGCACAGTGTGACATACTGCACTATACATGCACAGTGTGACACGCTGCACTATACATGCAGTGTGACATACTGCACTATACATGCAGTGTGACATGCTGCACTATACATGCACAGTGTGACATGCTGCACTATACATGCACAGTGTGACATGCTGCACTATACATGCACAGTGTGACATGCTGCACTATACATGCAGTGTGACATACTGCACTATACATGCAGTGTGACATGCTGTACTATACATGCACAGTGTGACACGCTGCACTATACATGCAGTGTGACATACTGCACTATACATGCAGTGTGACATGCTGCACTATACATGCACAGTGTGACATGCTGCACTATACATGCACAGTGTGACATACTGCACTATACATGCAGTGTGACATACTGCACTATACATGCAGTGTGACATGCTGCACTATACATGCACAGTGTGACATGCTGCACTATACATGCAGTGTGACATACTGCACTATACATGCACAGTGTGACATACTGCACTATACATGCAGTGTGACATGCTGCACTATACATGCACAGTGTGACATACTGCACTATACATGCAGTGTGACATGCTGCACTATACATGCACAGTGTGACATGCTGCACTATACATGCACAGTGTGACATACTGCACTATACATGCACAGTGTGACATACTGCACTATACATGCACAGTGTGACATGCTGCACTATACATGCAGTGTGACATACTGCACTATACATGCACAGTGTGACATGCTGCACTATACATGCACAGTGTGACATGCTGCACTATACATGCAGTGTGACATACTGCACTATACATGCAGTGTGGCATACTGCACTATACATGCAGTGTGACATGCTGCACTATACATGCACAGTGTGACATGCTGCACTATACATGCAGTGTGACATGCTGCACTATACATGCACAGTGTGACATACTGCACTATACATGCACAGTGTGACATACTGCACTATACATGCAGTGTGACATACTGCACTATACATGCACAGTGTGGCATACTGCACTATACATGCAGTGTGACATACTGCACTATACATGCAGTGTGACATGCTGCACTATACATGCACAGTGTGACATACTGCACTATACATGCAGTGTGACATACTGCACTATACATGCAGTGTGACATACTGCACTATACATGCAGTGTGACATGCTGCACTATACATGCACAGTGTGACATACTGCACTATACATGCACAGTGTGACATACTGCACTATACATGCAGTGTGACATACTGCACTATACATGCAGTGTGACATGCTGCACTATACATGCACAGTGTGACATACTGCACTATACATGCACAGTGTGACATACTGCACTATACATGCAGTGTGACATACTGCACTATACATGCACAGTGTGACATGCTGCACTATACATGCACAGTGTGACATACTGCACTATACATGCAGTGTGACATACTGCACTATACATGCAGTGTGACATACTGCACTATACATGCACAGTGTGACATACTGCACTATACATGCAGTGTGACATACTGCACTATACATGCAGTGTGACATGCTGCACTATACATGCACAGTGTGACATACTGCACTATACATGCACAGTGTGACATACTGCACTATATATATATATGCACAGTGTGACATACTGCACTATATATATATGCACAGTGTGACATACTGGATGTGATTTGTGACTTGCGCTGTTTCCTATAACTTCCACATGCATCACAGTTGTTGCTCTAAAACAGCACACAGCTTATCTGTGAGGTTTTGTTGCACAAAAGTTGTTGGTGTTTGCACAACAAAGCCACACAAGCACTGGGGGGCCTGGATTTGAGAGGTCACAAGATGTGTTTCATGAACTGCCACCAGCAGTTGCCATGGTTTCTCTGTTCTGGATTATTGATTAATAAGGGGCAATTGATTGAAGTTTGACCTTCAAACTTCAATATTATTATTTTTTTAAACTGATACTGGAATATTTCTTGAACAGGTACTTACGATACCTTGAGCAGGTACTTAGGATACCTTGAACAGGTACTTAGGATACCTTGAACAGGTACTTAGGATACCTTGAACAGGTACTTAGGTTACCTTGAACAGGTACTTAGGATACCTTGAACAGGTACTTAGGATACCTTGAACAGGTACTTAGGTTACCTTGAACAGGTACTTAGGATACCTTGAACAGGTACTTAGGATACCTTGAACAGGTACTTAGGATACCTTGGGCAGGTGGGTATTTAGGCTATCTTGGACTGGTACTTAGGGTATCTTGGACTGGGTACTCGAGGATATTTTTGACTGTCACTTTCTAGGATACCTTGGACTTGGACTGAATGTTACTCTCAAGAATATCTTGGGCAGGTTAGTAGATCGATATCTTAAACATGGACTGGTACTCTAGCATATTTTGGACAGGTGTTCTAGGGTATCTTGGACTGGTACTGTTCTGTTGGATATGGACCGATTCTCTCTAGATTATCTTCGAGAGGTACTATATAATGTCTGCAGGATGCACTGGTAACATAGTATATTTTGGATTTAGGACAGGTACTCTAGGATATCTTTACCCTGTACTCGAGGATACTTCAGTACTCTAGTATATTTTGGACAGGTACTCTAGGATATCTTTACCCTGTACTCTAGGATACTTCAGTGCATCTTACTTACTTTCTTTGGCTGGTAGTAGTAAGAGAGCACAGGGAGCCTTCCTTTAGACCTGAACTTGGCACTGCCCTGGATGACGGTGTTGTCAGCACTGGCTGGCACGTACAGTATGCTACTGTAAGTGTCGCACAGCTGCAACACAATATTTAATATGTAACAGTTCCAATAATACTATCCAAATTTCAATTTCAATTAGTCATACACGTAATGTACAATGGTGGGTGTGGCCTATATACCGTCTACCCCTGCCACTGCAACCCATCACAACTATAGCTACAACTGTTTTCTTCTAATTAAAATTTGAATTTACAAGAAGCTGCAGTTTGGTGGAAAGATTGGCTCAATTAACAAAAGCTACATTGCACTGGATCTGCAACAAAAACTCAGACAAAGAAATCCATACAAGAGGCTCCTTTCTAAAGCAAAGGATCCACAGTGTCTCCAGGCAGGCCTCACTCAGCAGCTTCCAAGATCAGCACCTCACTCAGCAGCTTCCAAGATCAGTGACTCACTCAGCAGCTTCCAAGATCAGTGCCTCACTCAGCAGCTTCTAAGATCAGCAGGGTCGGCCAGAAATATGAGTTGTAATCAGAAGCCAATTTTTCAAAAAGTTGACGTACAGTTCCTCAACTGGAACTTGCATATAGTGCCCACCCATCCAATTATAAACAGTTGTACCATAGTAACCATAGGCAGAAGAGAGCATAGTGACTGTTAACTCCTATTAAACAATAAATGGTGTGTGTGCATGTGTGTGTGTCAGTGTGTATGTATGCATGAGTGTGAGTGTGTGAGTGTGTGTGTGTGTGTGTATGTGTGCGTGAGTGTGTGTGCTAGAGCAAAATTTTTATTGGAACAACAACAACTCTTGTATTGATAGAAAGGAGACAGCACTGTACCTATGTAGACTACTAACTGCACCATACATACCAATGATTAATCATAAATAGTGGCCATTTTTTTTAACAGTGTCTTCAGTGAACTTTGATCCCAAAATACTTCAAGCGTTAGTTGCAAAGATATTAAATTCCCCGCCCAACCCCTTTTAGAAACGTGAAATTCATCTTCAGATTTGTATCTATCTATGCACCTATCTGTGTATCTATCTGTGTATCTATCTGTGTATCTATCTGTGTATCTATCTGTGTATCTATCTGTGTATCTATCTGAGTATCTATCTGAGTATCTATCTGTGTATCTATCTGAGTATCTATCTGAGTATCTATCTGAGTATCTATCTGTGTATCTATCTGAGTATCTATCTGTGTATCTATCTGTGTATCTATCTGTGTATCTTTCTGAGTATCTATCTGTGTATCTATCTGTGTATCTATCTGAGTATCTATCTGTGTATCTATCTGTGTATCTATCTGTGTATCTATCTGTGTATCTATCTGAGTATCTATCTGTGTATCTATCTGTGTATCTATCTGTGTATCTATCTGTGTATCTATCTGTGTATCTATCTGTGTATCTATCTGTGTATCTATCTGTGTATCTATAAGTGTATCTATCTGAGTATCTATCTGTGTATCTATCTGTGTATCTATCTGTGTATCTATCTGAGTATCTATCAGAGTATCTATCTGAGTATCTATCTGTGTATCTATCTGTGTATCTATCTGTGTATCTATCTGTGTATCTATCTGTGTATCTATCTGTGTATCTATCTGTGTATCTATCTGAGTATCTATCTGTGTATCTACAGTATCTGTGTATCTATCTGTGTATCTACAGTATCTGTGTATCTACAGTATCTGTGTATCTATCTGTGTATCTATCTGAGTATCTGTGTATCTATCTGTGTATCTATCTGTGTATCTATCTGAGTATCTATCTGAGTATCTATCTGTGTATCTATCTGAGTATCTATCTGAGTATCTATCTGTGTATCTATCTGTGTATCTATCTGTGTATCTATCTGTGTATCTATCTGTGTATCTATCTGAGTATCTATCTGTGTATCTATCTGAGTATCTGTGTATCTATCTGTGTATCTATCTGAGTATCTATCTGAGTATCTATCTGTGTATCTATCTGTGTATCTATCTGTGTATCTATCTGTGTATCTATCTGTGTATCTATCTGTGTATCTATCTGTGTATCTATCTGTGTATCTATCTGTGTATCTATCTGTGTATCTATCTGTGTATCTATCTGAGTATCTATCTGTGTATCTATCTGAGTATCTGTGTATCTATCTGTGTATCTATCTGTGTATCTATCTGAGTATCTATCTGAGTATCTATCTGTGTATCTATCTGAGTATCTATCTGAGTATCTATCTGTGTATCTATCTGTGTATCTATCTGAGTATCTATCTGTGTATCTATCTGTGTATCTATCTGTGTATCTATCTGTGTATCTATCTGAGTATCTATCTGAGTATCTATCTGAGTATCTATCTGTGTATCTATCTGTGTATCTATCTGAGTATCTATCTGTGTATCTATCTGTGTATCTATCTGTGTATCTATCTGAGTATCTATCTGAGTATCTATCTGAGTATCTATCTGTGTATCTATCTGTGTATCTATCTGTGTATATATCTGTGTATCTATCTGAGTATCTATCTGAGTATCTATCTGTGTATCTATCTGTGTATCTATCTGAGTATCTATCTGTGTATCTATCTGTGTATCTATCTGTGTATCTATCTGTGTATCTATCTGAGTATCTGTGTATCTATCTGTGTATCTATCTGTGTATCTATCTGTGTATCTGTGTATATATCTGTGTATCTATTTGTGTATCTATCTGTGTATCTATCTGTGTATCTGTGTATATATCTGTGTATCTATCTGTGTATCTATCTGAGTATCTATCTGTGTATCTATCTGTGTATCTATCTGTGTATCTATCTGTGTATCTATCTGTGTATCTGTGTATATATCTGTGTATCTATTTGTGTATCTATCTGAGTATCTATCTGTGTATCTATCTGTGTATATATCTGTGTATCTACAGTATCTGTGTATCTATCTGTGTATCTATCTGTGTATCTGTGTATCTATCTGTGTATCTATCTGTGTATCTATCTGAGTATCTATCTGTGTATCTATCTGTGTATATATCTGTGTATCTACAGTATCTGTGTATCTATCTGTGTATCTATCTGTGTATCTATCTGTGTATCTATCTGTGTATCTACAGTATCTGTGTATCTATCTGTGTATCTATCTGTGTATCTGTGTATCTATCTGTGTATCTATCTGTGTATCTATCTGAGTATCTATCTGTGTATCTATCTGTGTATATATCTGTGTATCTACAGTATCTGTGTATCTATCTGTGTATCTATCTGTGTATCTATCTGTGTATCTATCTGAGTATCTATCTGAGTATCTATCTGTGTATCTATCTGTGTATCTATCTGTGTATCTACAGTATCTGTGTATCTATCTGTGTATCTATCTGTGTATCTATCTGTGTATCTATCTGTGTATCTGTGTATATATCTGTGTATCTATCTGTGTATCTATCTGAGTATCTATCTGTGTATCTATCTGTGTATCTATCTGTGTATCTATCTGTGTATCTATCTGTGTATATATCTGTGTATCTATCTGTGTATCTATCTGTGTATATATCTGTGTATCTATCTGTGTATCTATCTGAGTATCTATCTGTGTATCTATCTGTGTATCTATCTGTGTATCTATCTGTGTATCTATCTGAGTATCTATCTGTGTATCTATCTGAGTATCTATCTGTGTATCTATCTGTGTATCTATCTGTGTATCTATCTGTGTATCTATCTGTGTATCTATCTGTGTATCTATCTGTGTATCTATCTGAGTATCTATCTGAGTATCTATCTGAGTATCTATCTGTGTATCTATCTGTGTATCTATCTGTGTATCTATCTGTGTATCTACAGTATCTGTGTATCTATCTGTGTATCTATCTGAGTATCTATCTGAGTATCTATCTGAGTATCTATCTGTGTATCTATCTGTGTATCTATCTGAGTATCTATCTGTGTATCTATCTGAGTATCTATCTGAGTATCTATCTGAGTATCTATCTGAGTATCTATCTGTGTATCTATCTGAGTATCTATCTGTGTATCTATCTGTGTATCTATCTGTGTATCTATCTGTGTATATATCTGTGTATCTATCTGAGTATCTATCTGTGTATCTATCTGTGTATATATCTGTGTATCTATCTGAGTATCTATCTGTGTATCTATCTGAGTATCTATCTGTGTATCTATCTGTGTATCTATCTGTGTATCTACAGTATCTGTGTATCTATCTGTGTATCTATCTATGTATCTATCTGTGTATCTATCTGAGTATCTATCTGTGTATCTACAGTATCTGTGTATCTATCTGAGTATCTATCTGAGTATCTATCTGTGTATCTATCTGAGTATCTATCTGTGTATCTATTTGTGTATCTACAGTATCTGTGTATCTATCTGTGTATCTATCTGTGTATCTATCTATGTATCTATCTGTGTATCTATCTGAGTATCTATCTGAGTATCTATCTGTGTACCTATCTGAGTATCTATCTGTGTATCTATCTGTGTATCTATCTGTGTATCTATCTGAGTATCTATCTGTGTATCTATCTGTGTATCTATCTATGTATCTATCTGAGTATCTATCTGTGTATCTATCTGTGTATCTATTTGTGTATCTACAGTATCTGAGTATCTATCTGAGTATCTATCTGTGTATCTATCTGTGTATCTATCTGAGTATCTATCTGTGTATCTATCTGTGTATCTATCTATGTATCTATCTGTGTATCTATCTGAGTATCTATCTGTGTATCTATCTGTGTATCTATTTGTGTATCTACAGTATCTGTGTATCTATCTGTGTATCTATCTGAGTATCTATCTGTGTATCTATCTGAGTATCTATCTGTGTATCTATCTGTGTATCTATCTGAGTATCTATCTGTGTATCTATTTGTGTATCTATCTGAGTATCTATCTGTGTATCTATCTGTGTATCTATCTGTGTATCTATCTGTGTATCTATCTGAGTATCTATCTGTGTATCTATCTGAGTATCTATCTGTGTATCTATCTGTGTATCTATCTGTGTATCTATCTGTGTATCTATCTGTGTATCTATCTGTGTATCTATCTGAGTATCTATCTGTGTATCTATCTGTGTATCTATCTGTGTATCTATCTGTGTGTCTATCTGTGTATCTATTTGTGTATCTACAGTATCTGTGTATCTATCTGAGTATCTATCTGTGTATCTATCTGTGTATCTATCTGTGTATCTATCTGTGTATCTATCTGTGTATCTATCTGTGTATCTATCTGTGTATCTATCTGTGTATCTATCTGAGTATCTATCTGTGTATCTATTTGTGTATCTACAGTATCTGTGTATCTATCTGAGTATCTATCTGTGTATCTATTTGTGTATCTACAGTATCTGTGTATCTATCTGTGTATCTATCTGAGTATCTATCTGAGTATCTATCTGTGTATCTATCTGTGTATCTATCTGTGTATCTATCTGAGTATCTATCTGTGTGTCTATCTGAGTATCTATCTGTGTATCTATCTGTGTATCTATCTGAGTATCTATCTGTGTATCTATCTGTGTATCTATCTGTGTATCTATCTGTGTATCTATCTGTGTATCTATCTGTGTATCTATTTGTGTATCTATCTGAGTATCTATCTGAGTATCTATCTATGTATCTATCTGTGTATCTATCTGAGTATCTATCTGAGTATCTATCTGTGTATCTATTTGTGTATCTATCTGAGTATCTATCTGTGTATCTATCTGTGTATCTATCTGTGTATCTATCTGTGTATCTATCTGAGTATCTATCTGTGTATCTATCTGTGTACCTACAGTATCTGAGTATCTATCTGTGTATCTATCTGAGTATCTATCTGTGTACCTACAGTATCTGAGTATCTATCTGTGTATCTATCTGAGTATCTATCTGTGTATCTATCTGTGTATCTATCTGAGTATCTATCTGAGTATCTATCTGAGTATCTATCAGTGTATCTGTGTATCTATCTGTGTATCTATCTGTGTATCTATCTGTGTATCTATCTGAGTATCTATCTGTGTATCTATTTGTGTATCTACAGTATCTGTGTATCTATCTGTGTATCTATCTGTGTATCTACAGTATCTGTGTATCTACAGTATCTGAGTATCTATCTGTGTATCTACAGTATCTGTGTATCTACAGTATCTGTGTATCTATCTGTGTATCTATCTGAGTATCTATCTGAGTATCTATCTGTGTATCTATCTGAGTATCTATCTGTGTATCTATCTGAGTATCTATCTGTGTATCTATCTGTGTATCTATCTATGCACCTATCTGTGTATCTATCTGTGTATCTATAAGTGTATCTATCTGTGTATCTATCTGTGTATCTATCTGTGTATCTATCTGAGTATCTATCTGTGTATCTATCTGTGTATCTATCTGTGTATCTATCTGAGTATCTATCTGTGTATCTATCTGAGTATCTATCTGTGTATCTATCTATGTATCTATCTGTGTATCTATCTGTGTATCTATCTGAGTATCTATCTGTGTATCTATCTGTGTATCTATCTATGTATCTATCTGTGTATCTATCTGAGTATCTATCTGAGTATCTATCTGAGTATCTATCTGTGTATCTATCTGTGTATCTATCTGAGTATCTATCTGTGTATCTACAGTATCTGTGTATCTATCTGAGTATCTATCTGTGTATCTATCTGTGTATATATCTGTGTATCTATCTGAGTATCTATCTGTGTATCTATCTGTGTATCTATCTGTGTATCTATAAGTGTATCTATCTGAGTATCTATCTGTGTATCTATCTGTGTATCTATCTGTGTATCTACAGTATCTGTGTATCTATCTGTGTATCTACAGTATCTGTGTATCTACAGTATCTGTGTATCTATCTGTGTATCTACAGTATCTGTGTATCTACAGTATCTGTGTATCTATCTGTGTATCTATCTGAGTATCTATCTGTGTATCTATCTGTGTATCTATCTGAGTATCTATCTGTGTATCTATCTGTGTATCTATCTGTGTATCTATCTGTGTATCTATCTGTGTATCTATCTGTGTATCTATCTGTGTATCTATCTGTGTATCTATCTGTGTATCTATCTGAGTATCTATCTGTGTATCTATCTGTGTATCTATCTGAGTATCTATCTGTGTATCTATAAGTGTATCTATCTGTGTATATATCTGTGTATCTATCTGTGTATCTATCTGTGTATCTATCTGAGTATCTATCTGTGTATCTACAGTATCTGTGTATCTATCTGTGTATCTATCTGAGTATCTATCTGTGTATCTATCTGTGTAGCTATCTGTGTATCTATCTGAGTATCTATCTGTGTATCTACAGTATCTGTGTATCTATCTGTGTATCTATCTGAGTATCTATCTGTGTATCTATCTGTGTAGCTATCTGTGTATCTATCTGTGTATCTATCTGTGTATCTACAGTATCTGTGTATCTACAGTATCTGTGTATCTATCTGTGTATCTACAGTATCTGTGTATCTACAGTATCTGTGTATCTATCTGTGTATCTATCTGTGTATCTATCTGTGTATCTATCTGTGTATCTATCTGAGTATCTATCTGAGTATCTATCTGTGTATCTACAGTATCTGTGTATCTACAGTATCTGTGTATCTATCTGTGTATCTATCTGTGTATCTATCTGTGTATCTATCTGTGTATCTATCTGAGTATCTATCTGTGTATCTATCTGTGTATCTATCTGTGTATCTATCTGTGTATCTATCTGTGTATCTATCTGTGTATCTACAGTATCTATCTGTGTATCTATCTGAGTATCTATCTGAGTATCTATCTGTGTATCTACAGTATCTGTGTATCTATCTGTGTATCTACAGTATCTGTGTATCTACAGTATCTGTGTATCTATCTGTGTATCTACAGTATCTGTGTATCTACAGTATCTGTGTATCTATCTGTGTATCTATCTGTGTATCTATCTGTGTATCTATCTGTGTATCTATCTGAGTATCTATCTGTGTATCTATCTGTGTATCTATCTGTGTATCTATCTGTGTATCTATCTGTGTATCTATCTGTGTATCTACAGTATCTATCTGTGTATCTATCTGTGTATCTATCTGTGTATCTATCTGTGTATCTATCTGTGTATCTATCTGAGTATCTATCTGTGTATGTATCTGTGTATCTATCTGTGTATCTATCTGTGTATCTACAGTATCTGTGTATCTATCTGTGTATCTATCTGTGTATCTACAGTATCTGTGTATCTATCTGTGTATCTACAGTATCTGTGTATCTATCTGTGTATCTATCTGTGTATCTATCTGTGTATCTATCTGAGTATCTATCTGTGTATCTATCTGTGTATCTATCTGTGTATGTATCTGTGTATCTATCTGTGTATCTATCTGTGTATCTATCTGTGTATCTATCTGAGTATCTATCTGTGTATCTATCTGAGTATCTATCTGAGTATCTATCTGAGTATCTATCTGAGTATCTATCTGAGTATCTATCTGAGTATCTATCTGTGTATCTATCTGAGTAGTATCTATCTGAGTATCTATCTGAGTATCTATCTGTGTATCTATCTGTGTATCTATCTGTGTATCTATCTGTGTATCTATCTGAGTATCTATCTGAGTATCTATCTGTGTATCTATCTGAGTATCTACAGTATCTGTGTATCTATCTGAGTATCTATCTGAGTATCTATCTGTGTATCTATCTGTGTATCTATCTGTGTATCTATCTGTGTATCTATCTGTGTATCTACAGTATCTGTGTATCTATCTGTGTATCTATCTGTGTATCTACAGTATCTGTGTATCTATCTGAGTATCTATCTGAGTATCTATCTGAGTATCTATCTGTGTATCTATCTGTGTATCTATCTGTGTATCTATCTGAGTATCTATCTGTGTATCTATCTGTGTATCTATCTGAGTATCTATCTGTGTATCTATCTATGTATCTATCTGTGTATCTATCTGAGTATCTATCTGTGTATCTATCTGTGTATCTATCTATGTATCTATCTGTGTATCTACAGTATCTGTGTATCTATCTGAGTATCTATCTGTGTATCTACAGTATCTGTGTATCTATCTGTGTATCTATCTGTGTATCTACAGTATCTGTGTATCTATCTGAGTATCTATCTGTGTATCTATCTGTGTATCTACAGTATCTGTGTATCTATCTGTGTATCTATCTGAGTATCTATCTGTGTATCTACAGTATCTGTGTATCTATCTGAGTATCTATCTGTGTATCTATCTGTGTATCTATCTGTGTATCTATCTGTGTATCTATCTGTGTATCTATCTGTGTATCTATCTGAGTATCTATCTGTGTATCTATCTATGTATCTATCTGTGTATCTACAGTATCTGTGTATCTATCTGTGTATCTATCTGTGTATCTATCTGTGTATCTATCTGTGTATCTATCTGAGTATCTATCTGTGTATCTATCTGTGTATCTATCTGTGTATCTATCTATGTATCTATCTGTGTATCTATCTGAGTATCTATCTGAGTATCTATCTGTGTATCTATCTGAGTATCTATCTGTGTATCTATCTGAGTATCTATCTGTGTATCTATCTGTGTATCTATCTGAGTATCTATCTGTGTATCTATTTGTGTATCTACAGTATCTGTGTATCTATCTGAGTATCTATCTGTGTATCTATTTGTGTATCTACAGTATCTGTGTATCTATCTGTGTATCTATCTGAGTATCTATCTGAGTATCTATCTGTGTATCTATCTATGTATCTATCTGTGTATCTATCTGAGTATCTATCTGAGTATCTATCTGTGTATCTATCTGTGTATCTATCTGAGTATCTATCTGAGTATCTATCTGAGTATCTATCTGTGTATCTATCTGTGTATCTATCTGAGTATCTATCTGAGTATCTATCTGAGTATCTATCTGTGTATCTATCTATGTATCTATCTGTGTATCTATCTGAGTATCTATCTGTGTATCTATCTGAGTATCTATCTGTGTATCTATCTATGTATCTATCTGTGTATCTATCTGAGTATCTATCTGAGTATCTATCTGAGTATCTATCTGTGTATCTATCTGTGTATCTATCTGAGTATCTATCTGTGTATCTATCTGAGTATCTATCTGTGTATCTATCTGAGTATCTATCTGTGTATCTATCTGTGTATCTATCTGTGTATCTATCTGTGTATCTATCTGTGTATCTATCTGAGTATCTATCTGAGTATCTATCTGTGTATCTATCTGTGTATCTATCTGTGTATCTATCTGAGTATCTATCTGAGTATCTATCTATGTATCTATCTGTGTATCTATCTGTGTATCTATCTGTGTATCTATCTGTGTATCTATCTGTGTATCTATCTGTGTATCTATCTGAGTATCTATCTGTGTATCTATCTGAGTATCTATCTGTGTATCTATCTGTGTATCTATCTGAGTATCTATCTGAGTATCTATCTATGTATCTATCTGTGTATCTATCTGTGTATCTATCTGTGTATCTATCTGTGTATCTATCTGTGTATCTATCTGTGTATCTATCTGTGTATCTATCTGAGTATCTATCTGTGTATCTATCTGTGTATCTATCTGAGTATCTATCTGTGTATCTATCTGTGTATCTATCTGTGTATCTATCTGTGTATCTATCTGTGTATCTATCTGTGTATCTATCTGTGTATCTATCTGTGTGTCTATCTGTGTATCTATCTGTGTATCTACAGTATCTGTGTATCTATCTGAGTATCTATCTGTGTATCTATCTGAGTATCTATCTGAGTATCTATCTGTGTATCTATCTGTGTATCTATCTGTGTATCTATCTGAGTATCTATCTGAGTATCTATCTATGTATCTATCTGTGTATCTATCTGTGTATCTATCTGTGTATCTATCTATGTATCTATCTGTGTATCTATCTGTGTATCTATCTGTGTATCTATCTGTGTATCTATCTGTGTATCTATCTGTGTATCTATCTGTGTATCTATCTGTGTATCTATCTGTGTATCTATCTGTGTATCTATCTGTGTGTCTATCTGTGTATCTATTTGTGTATCTACAGTATCTGTGTATCTATCTGAGTATCTATCTGAGTATCTATCTGTGTATCTATCTGTGTATCTATCTGAGTATCTATCTGTGTATCTATCTGTGTATCTATCTGTGTATCTATCTGAGTATCTATCTGTGTATCTATCTGTGTATCTATCTGTGTATCTATCTGTGTATCTATCTGTGTATCTATCTGTGTATCTATCTGTGTATCTATCTGTGTGTCTATCTGTGTATCTATTTGTGTATCTACAGTATCTGTGTATCTATCTGTGTATCTATCTGAGTATCTATCTGTGTATCTATCTGTGTATCTATCTGTGTATCTATCTGTGTATCTATTTGTGTATCTATCTGTGTATCTATCTGTGTATCTATCTGTGTATCTATTTGTGTATCTACAGTATCTGTGTATCTATCTGTGTATCTATCTGTGTATCTATCTGTGTATCTATCTGTGTATCTATTTGTGTATCTACAGTATCTGTGTATCTATCTGTGTATCTATCTGTGTATCTATCTGTGTATCTATCTGTGTATCTATTTGTGTATCTACAGTATCTGTGTATCTATCTGTGTATCTATCTGTGTATCTATCTGAGTATCTATCTGTGTATCTATCTGTGTATCTATCTGTGTATCTATCTGTGTATCTATCTGTGTATCTATCTGAGTATCTATCTGTGTATCTATCTGTGTATCTATCTGTGTATCTATCTGTGTATCTATCTGAGTATCTATCTGTGTATCTATCTGTGTATCTATCTGAGTATCTATCTGTGTATCTATCTGTGTATCTATCTGAGTATCTATCTGTGTATCTATCTGAGTATCTATCTGTGTATCTATTTGTGTATCTACAGTATCTGTGTATCTATCTATGTATCTATCTGTGTATCTATCTGAGTATCTATCTGTGTATCTATCTGTGTATCTATCTGAGTATCTATCTGTGTATCTATTTGTGTATCTACAGTATCTGTGTATCTATCTGTGTATCTATCTGTGTATCTATTTGTGTATCTACAGTATCTGTGTATCTATCTGAGTATCTATCTGTGTATCTATCTGTGTATCTATCTGTGTATCTATCTGAGTATCTATCTGTGTATCTATCTGAGTATCTATCTGTGTATCTATCTATGTATCTATCTGAGTATCTATCTGAGTATCTATCTGAGTATCTATCTGTGTATCTATCTGTGTATCTATCTGTGTATCTATCTGTGTATCTATCTGTGTATCTATCTGAGTATCTATCTGTGTATCTATTTGTGTATCTACAGTATCTGTGTATCTATCTGTGTATCTATCTATGTATCTATCTGTGTATCTATCTGAGTATCTATCTGAGTATCTATCTGTGTATCTATCTGTGTATCTATCTGTGTATCTATCTGAGTATCTATCTGAGTATCTATCTATGTATCTATCTGTGTATCTATCTGTGTATCTATCTGTGTATCTATCTGAGTATCTATCTGTGTATCTATCTATGTATCTATCTGTGTATCTATTTGTGTATCTATCTGTGTATCTATCTGTGTATCTATCTGTGTATCTATTTGTGTATCTATCTGTGTATCTATCTGTGTATCTATTTGTGTATCTATCTGTGTATCTATCTGTGTATCTATCTGTGTATCTATCTGAGTATCTATCTGTGTATCTATCTGTGTATCTATCTGTGTATCTATCTGTGTATCTATCTGTGTATCTATCTGTGTATCTATCTGTGTATCTATCTGAGTATCTATCTGTGTATCTATCTGTGTATCTATCTGTGTATCTATCTGTGTATCTATCTGTGTATCTATCTGTGTATCTATCTGTGTATCTATCTGAGTATCTATCTGTGTATCTATCTGTGTATCTATCTGTGTATCTATCTGAGTATCTATCTGTGTATCTATCTATGTATCTATCTGTGTATCTATCTGTGTATCTATCTGTGTATCTATCTGTGTATCTATCTGTGTATCTATCTGAGTATCTATCTGTGTATCTATCTATGTATCTATCTGTGTATCTATCTGTGTATCTATCTGTGTATCTATCTGTGTATCTATCTGTGTATCTATCTGTGTATCTATCTGTGTATCTATCTATGTATCTATCTGTGTATCTATTTGTGTATCTATCTGTGTATCTATCTATGTATCTATCTGTGTATCTATTTGTGTATCTATCTGTGTATCTATCTGTGTATCTATTTGTGTATCTACAGTATCTGTGTATCTATCTGTGTATCTATCTGAGTATCTATCTGAGTATCTATCTGTGTATCTATCTATGTATCTATCTGTGTATCTATCTGAGTATCTATCTGAGTATCTATCTGTGTATCTATCTATGTATCTATCTGTGTATCTATCTGAGTATCTATCTGAGTATCTATCTATGTATCTATCTGTGTATCTATCTGAGTATCTATCTGAGTATCTATCTGTGTATCTATCTATGTATCTATCTGTGTATCTATCTGAGTATCTATCTGAGTATCTATCTATGTATCTATCTGTGTATCTATCTGAGTATCTATCTGAGTATCTATCTATGTATCTATCTGAGTATCTATCTATGTATCTATCTGTGTATCTATCTGTGTATCTATCTGTGTATCTATCTGAGTATCTATCTGTGTATCTATCTATGTATCTATCTGTGTATCTATTTGTGTATCTATCTGTGTATCTATCTGTGTATCTATCTGTGTATCTATCTGAGTATCTATCTGTGTATCTATCTATGTATCTATCTGTGTATCTATCTGTGTATCTATCTGTGTATCTATCTGTGTATCTATCTGTGTATCTATCTGTGTATCTATCTGTGTATCTATCTATGTATCTATCTGTGTATCTATTTGTGTATCTATCTGTGTATCTATCTATGTATCTATCTGTGTATCTATTTGTGTATCTATCTGTGTATCTATCTGTGTATCTATTTGTGTATCTACAGTATCTGTGTATCTATCTGTGTATCTATCTGAGTATCTATCTGAGTATCTATCTGTGTATCTATCTATGTATCTATCTGAGTATCTATCTGAGTATCTATCTATGTATCTATCTGTGTATCTATCTGTGTATCTATCTGTGTATCTATCTGTGTATCTACAGTATCTGTGTATCTATCTGTGTATCTATCTGTGTATCTATCTGTGTATCTATCTATGTATCTATCTGTGTATCTACTGTATCTATCTGAGTATCTATCTGAGTATCTATCTGTGTATCTATTTGTGTATCTACAGTATCTGTGTATCTATCTGTGTATCTATCTGAGTATCTATCTGAGTATCTATCTGTGTATCTATCTGTGTATCTATCTGAGTATCTATCTGAGTATCTATCTGAGTATCTATCTGTGTATCTATCTGAGTATCTATCTGTGTATCTATTTGTGTATCTACAGTATCTGTGTATCTATCTGTGTATCTATCTGAGTATCTATCTGTGTATCTATCTGTGTATCTACAGTATCTGTGTATCTACAGTATCTGTGTATCTACAGTATCTGTGTATCTATCTGTGTATCTATCTGTGTATCTATCTGAGTATCTATCTGTGTATCTATAAGTGTATCTATCTGTGTATCTATCTGTGTATCTATCTGTGTATATATCTGTGTATCTATCTGTGTATATATCTGTGTATCTATCTGAGTATCTATCTGAGTATCTATCTGTGTATCTATCTGAGTATCTATCTGTGTATCTATCTGTGTATCTATCTGAGTATCTATCTGTGTATCTATCTGTGTATCTATCTGAGTATCTATCTGAGTATCTATCTGTGTATCTATAAGTGTATCTATCTGTGTATCTATCTGTGTATCTATCTATGTATATATCTGTGTATCTATCTGTGTATCTATCTGTGTATCTATCTGTGTATCTATCTGTGTATCTATCTGAGTATCTATCTGAGTATCTATCTGAGTATCTATCTGAGTATCTATCTGTGTATCTATCTGTGTATCTATCTGTGTATCTATCTGTGTATCTATCTGTGTATCTATCTGAGTATCTATCTGAGTATCTATCTGTGTATCTATCTGTGTATCTATCTGAGTATCTATCTGTGTATCTATCTGTGTATCTATCTGTGTATCTATCTGTGTATCTATCTGAGTATCTATCTGAGTATCTATCTGTGTATCTATCTGTGTATCTATCTGTGTATCTATCTGAGTATCTATCTGAGTATCTATCTGTGTATCTATCTGAGTATCTATCTGTGTATCTATCTGTGTATCTATCTGAGTATCTATCTGAGTATCTATCTGTGTATCTATCTGAGTATCTATCTGAGTATCTATCTGTGTATCTATAAGTGTATCTATCTGTGTATCTATCTGAGTATCTATCTGAGTATCTATCTGAGTATCTATCTGTGTATCTATCTGTGTATCTATCTGTGTATCTATCTGAGTATCTATCTGAGTATCTATCTGAGTATCTATCTGTGTATCTATCTGAGTATCTATCTGAGTATCTATCTGTGTATCTATAAGTGTATCTATCTGTGTATCTATCTGAGTATCTATCTGAGTATCTATCTGAGTATCTATCTGTGTATCTATCTGTGTATCTATCTGTGTATCTATCTGAGTATCTATCTGAGTATCTATCTGTGTATCTATCTGTGTATCTATCTGTGTATCTATCTGAGTATCTATCTGAGTATCTATCTGTGTATCTATCTGTGTATCTATCTGTGTATCTATCTGTGTATATATCTGTGTATCTATCTGTGTATCTATCTGTGTATCTATAAGTGTATCTATCTGAGTATCTATCTGTGTATCTATCTGTGTATCTATCTGTGTATCTATCTGTGTAGCTATCTGTGTATCTATCTGTGTATCTATCTGAGTATCTATCTGTGTATCTACAGTATCTGTGTATCTATCTGTGTATCTACAGTATCTGTGTATCTACAGTATCTGTGTATCTATCTGTGTATCTATCTGAGTATCTATCTGTGTAGCTATCTGTGTATCTATCTGTGTATCTATCTGAGTATCTATCTGTGTATCTATCTGTGTATCTATCTGTGTATCTATCTGTGTATCTATCTGTGTAGCTATCTGTGTATCTATCTGTGTATCTATCTGAGTATCTATCTGAGTATCTATCTGTGTATCTATCTGTGTATCTACAGTATCTGTGTATCTATCTGTGTATCTACAGTATCTGTGTATCTACAGTATCTGTGTATCTATCTGTGTATCTATCTGAGTATCTATCTGAGTATCTATCTGTGTATCTATCTGAGTATCTATCTGTGTATCTATCTGTGTATCTATCTGTGTATCTATCTGTGTATCTATCTGAGTATCTATCTGTGTATCTATAAGTGTATCTATCTGTGTATCTATCTGAGTATCTATCTGTGTATCTATAAGTGTATCTATCTGTGTATGTATCTGTGTATCTATCTGAGTATCTATCTGTGTATCTATCTGTGTATCTATCTGTGTATCTATCTGTGTATCTATCTGTGTATCTATCTGTGTATCTATCTGTGTATCTATCTGTGTATCTATCTGTGTATCTATCTGAGTATCTATCTGTGTATCTATCTGAGTATCTATCTGTGTATCTATCTGTGTATCTATCTGAGTATCTATCTGTGTATCTACAGTATCTGTGTATCTATCTGTGTATCTACAGTATCTGTGTATCTATCTGTGTATCTACAGTATCTGTGTATATATCTGTGTATCTACAGTATCTGTGTATCTATCTGTGTATCTATCTGAGTATCTATCTGTGTATCTATCTGTGTATCTATCTGAGTATCTATCTGTGTATCTACAGTATCTGTGTATCTATCTGTGTATCTACAGTATCTGTGTATCTATCTGTGTATCTACAGTATCTGTGTATATATCTGTGTATCTAATCTAGTTTTTTGTGATTTTGGTAAAGGGTTGCCTAACTACTTGTGGTCTACATGGGTGCAGACTCGTTTCCTTTCTTCAATTTATAAAAAGAAAAGAAAAAAAGAAAAAAGGTTTTGTTCACCAAAGCTCACAATTGGATTTTGTGAGGGTTTCAAGGCACGCCTGGAGCTTTTGGGGGGACTAATATCGGCTTAAACTATGTAGATGAGTTTTTGCTGAGGCACGAGCTTTGGTTTTGAGGAAATTCTTCATCTGCCATTTAAAACGAGGCCAAACTAATACAGGTTGTGTCAGCACACTCTCTGATATGAGTAATACAAAGTAAAACCACCAGTAACCAGCTACATTAACCACAACTGTTCCCATTTATGCGGCATGGAGGAGGGGGGAAAGTACTCGTTAACCTTTGACCCCAAAATACCTCCCGCCCCCCCAAATTGAAAATGATGGATGCTAAGAACATCCAGAGATTATCCATGAGGCCATGTGAAAACTCTCTCCTATAGCCATGACCAAGTAAGTTCTCTTATCTGGACCCCTTCCCCTCCCTCAACTTCCTATATACTAAATAATGTGGCCTGCCTCTGGAGGTTCCTTTTAGACCTCCGCCAGGGACAGGGCCGACGGAAGTGGTCCAGCAGGTCCGGCCAAAGCTGGATCACTTTTTAAAACTGAATCGGTAATCAGTTATAGAAGTAAATGTAAATCGGTAATGGTCACCAAGTGCTACAGTAGTAGAGAACAGTCTGCATGCCGGGACAGCCCGGGTTGCTTGCACCCCAGCCTGGGAATGAGGTTTCACTACTACTTTATAAGTAAGGTTGCAGCTGCAGCTGAGTAGAGCACAGCTGCTGAAGGTGCCAGGATAAGGGGCTTCCAGTAACCACATACACACACACACACAACACAGAGCGTAAAACCTGGATGTTAAGCCTCTCCATGTTTAGTGCACAATAAGTTGTTAAGTGCTGATCTAGTCATTACTAACTAACTGTATCTTTGTTAAAAGCATGAATGTGGTGTCTCCACTGTCGTTAAAAACTTTAAAAGATGCAAGATGTAGAGGATGCCTACAATGTCCCTGTCCTGAGAATTGTCTTCATCCTTCCCTAAGCAGAGTCTTTCTCCAATGAAAGGTGTCCAAATTTATTTATATATGCGGTGGCCTTAAAAAACACACACACACTTTTTAGAGTGAAATTGTCAGAATCTGAGGTTGAGATGCCATCTCTATATTGTAGCTCCTGCTTCCAGCCCCCGAGACTGGTTCCATTCTTTGCTGGTCTTCTCTAGCTCCTACTCCAGCTCCTGAGACTGGTTCCATTCTTTGCTGGTCTTCTCTAGCTCCTACTCCAGCTCCTGAGACTGGTTCCATTCTTTGCTGGTCCTCTCTAGCTCCTACTCCAGCTCCTGAGACTGGTTCCATTCTTTGCTGGTCCTCTCTAGCTCCTGCTCCAGCTCCTGAGACTGGTTCCATTCTTTGCTGGTCCTCCTACTCCCAGCTCCTGAGACTGGTTCCATTCTTTGCTGGTTCCATTCTTTGCTGGTCCTCTCTAGATCCTACTCCAGCTCCTGAGACTGGTTCCATTCTTTGCTGGTCCTCTCTAGCTCCTACTCCAGCTCCTGAGACTGGTTCCATTCTTCACTGATCTTCTCTAGCTCCTACTCCAGCTCCTGAGACTGGTTCCATTCTTTGCTGTACCTCTCTAGCTCCTACTCCAAGCCCCCGAGACTGGTTCCAATCTTTGCTGGTCCTCTCTAGCTCCTACTCCCAGCTCCTGAGACTGGTTCCATTCTTTGCTGGTCCTCTCTAGCTCCTACTCCAGCTCCTGAGACTGGTTCCATTCTTTGCTGGTCCTCTCTAGCTCCTACTCCAGCTCCTGAGACTGGTTCCATTCTTCACTGGTCTTCTCTAGCTCCTACTCCAGCTCCTGAGACTGGTTCCATTCTTTGCTGTACCTCTCTAGCTCCTACTCCAAGCCCCCGAGACTGGTTCCAATCTTTGCTGGTCCTCTCTAGCTCCTACTCCCAGCTCCTGAGACTGGTTCCATTCTTTGCTGGTCCTCTCTAGCTCCTACTCCAGCTCCTGAGACTGGTTCCATTCTTTGCTGGTCCTCTCTAGCTCCTGCTCCAGCTCCTGAGACTGGTTCCATTCTTTGCTGGTCCTCTCTAGCTCCTACTCCAGCTCCTGAGACTGGTTCCATTCTTTGCTGGTCTTCTCTAGCTCCTACTCCAGCTCCTGAGACTGGTTCCATTCTTCACTGGTCTTCTCTAGCTCCTACTCCAGCTCCTGAGACTGGTTCCATTCTTTGCTGGTCTTCTCTAGCTCCTACTCCAGCTCCTGAGACTGGTTCCATTCTTTGCTGGTCCTCTCTAGCTCCTACTCCAGCTCCTGAGACTGGTTCCATTCTTTGCTGGTCTTCTCTAGCTCCTACTCCAGCTCCTGAGAGACTGGTTCCATTCTTCACTGGTCTTCTATAGCTCCTACTCCAGCTCCTGAGACTGGTTCCATTCTTTGCTGGTCCTCTCTAGCTCCTACTCCAGCTCCTGAGACTGGTTCCATTCTTTGCTGGTCCTCTCTAGCTCCTACTCCCAGCTCCTGAGACTGGTTCCATTCTTTGCTGGTCCTCTCTAGCTCCTACTCCTGCCCCCGAGACTGGTTCCATTCTTTGCTCATTGTGTCTGAGGGGAAAAAAGCAAAACAAATCGTAGAAGAATCAGCCGTGTGTGTATTTTAATCAATAATCACCTATTTGTAGTTAAGCGTTGGTTTTAGGTTGGGGTTAGAAGCGGCGCTAAGCAACCAGATTCTACCGGTACTTCAAAGAATCTTTCTTTAATTTTAAGTTTAGGCACTACATACATATCACATTTGGAGAAGAGGAGAAGGAAGAACAATCGATAATAATAGTAAACAAGTGAAAACATAAGGAGGGTCTGCAGGAAGTTCACCATCAGAGTCATTTTCAGATCGGGAAGAACTCTGAGGGCACAACTGAACAGAGGGAAGGATGAATTACAGCTAGAATGCACTCATGTGTTGTGTACCGCATCCCTTGCAGCTTGTGGGAAATACTACAGAGGGGAGACCATCAGAAGACTGGAGACCAGAGTGAAAGAACATCAAGATGCCAGTAGAAAGTGTGGTGAAGAGAAATCTGCAATTGCTAAACATGCATGGGACAATGGACATCCTATTTTGTGGGAGGAAGCCACCATCTTAGACCAGGCCAGAAGGAACTACTAGTGAAAGAGGCATTGCTAGCACCAAAGTGTGAGTGGTTCAATTCAGATTGTGGAATGGACTTGAACTTACCTGGCTACTGGGGGAGGGGTGGGGGCACACTGAACTTGAAACCATGACAACCATAATTTTTCTGTATTTTCAATTTATCTATTTATCATTCTTTGTTAATGTGTGTTCATTTTAATAATAATTTTAAAACTTTGTTATCATTGTCATTGTTTTGGTGTTGTTTTAATTTGTTTATTTCTGTTTATTAAATTTATTATTATTATCTTTATTATTATTATTAATAATAATAATAATAATAATAATAATAATAATAATAATAATAATAATAATAATAATAATAATAATAATAATAATAATAATAATATTGTTATTATTATTGTTGTTGTTATTGTTGTTGTTATTATTATTAACTATTATTATTATTATTATTATTATTATTATTATTATTATTATTATTATTATTATTATTATTATTATTATTATTATTATTTGTTTATTATCTGTTTTTGTTTATTATCTGTTTGTCTATTAATTGTTATTATTTTTGCCACATCTGGTTCACATGTTGGGTGTGTGCTGGGTGTGGTTTGTATCACGTGGAGAGCTAGCTACCAGTATATAACAAGCTCACGAGAGTCTTAGCATCTCATTAGTCCTGATGAAGGCTAGAGCATCTAGTGGAAGTGTCGAGAGAGTAAATTTCAAGTTGATTTTTGAGCAAGTCATTGTAATGATGAGAACTTATTGAGAATATATCAGACTCTGTGGTATATGCCAGCAACCAATGCTGCGAGCGTTCAATATCTGCGATGAAGCGACTCTGTGGTATATGCCAGCAACCAATGCTGCGAGTGTTCAATATCTGTGATGAAGCGATTAAAAACTTACTTGAGGTCAACAATGCCCCAAGAACTATTGAATGCAATTATGATAAATGCATGCACACAGAGGATCTAACTGGAGGCCAGGCACAGAGCATGTGGCCACATGTTGGATTACAGGAGAAATATCCCTCCCCGCACCCATTCTAATTATTATTACGTTTATTATTTAGAATGGTAATTACCGTTCCATTTATTTTATTTAGAAATAATCCCCTCTCCCCATTCTAACATTCTAATAATTATTATCCATTCCGTACTCCCGCCATTCTAATTACCGTTCCATTTATTTTATTATTTATTTAGAAATAAACTCCCTCCATCCTAATTAAACTCCTTCCATTCTAATTACCATTCCGTTTATTTTATTATATATTTAGAAATAAACTCCCCCATTCCAATACGTTCCGTTTATTTTATTATTTATTTAGAAATAATCTCCCCCCATTCTAATTATCATCATCCATTCCAATATTATTTATAGCCCCCATTCTAATTATTATCATCCATTCCAATATTATTTATAGCCCCCATTCTAATTATCATCATCCATTCCAATATTTTTATAACCCCCATTCGAATTACTATTAGCCATTCTAATATTATTTATAACCCCCCTTCTAATTATTATTAGCCATTCCATTATTTATAACCCCCATTCTAAATATACATTATTACGGGGAAATATCACGAGTCTGTGGCTAGTATTTCCACGAGTGCCGCAGGCACGAGTGAAAATACTGGCCAATCAGACGAGTGATATTTCACCGTATCCATTTAATAATGTATTTATCATGGGACTGAGGATGCGCAAACCTTTACTGAGCATGCGCATATCGTATAGGTAATAACAAGTACGCGATATGGTAAAATCACAGTAGTTCTATTTGTACTATTCTCTATGAGTGGAGTAGATAGCTACATGATAATGATTATTATCCATTCCAATGTTATTTATAACCCCATTCTAATTATTATTATCCATTCCAATGTTATTTATAACCCCCATTCTAATGATCCATTCCAATGTTATTTATAACCCCCATTCTAATTGAAGGTCTGTGTTGTTATCTATTGCCACAGAAGTAAAGTTCTGAGGAAACCAACTCATCACTTTGCAGCTGTTGCTTGATGATCTTTTACCTATTTTCGGGTTTGAACTGACACAAACAGAGCTCTGTTACAAGTCATTGTTGGAAGATTTGGAGTCTTGTGGTTCTAAAATTCCTATGAATAGACTCACGGTACTCGAGTCATGGGAATGGAGAAAAGAGATAGATCCTTGAAGATGAATTTTAACATTTGGGGGGGGGGGGGAGAGAGGGAGGGAGATGGCTGCTGGTTTAATACCCTAACAGGATCCAGGAGCTAAAATTGTCCAAGGATTAGAAGCTGCAAAACGAGTATTAGCTGAGATATAAACTTTTCTATTTTTAAAAAAAATGCTTTATTTATTTATTTATGTCTACCATTTTAGAATATGGGTCAAGCCAATGAATATAGCAAGTGCTACTGCATTGCCCAGTAGATAGTACCAATAGCTCGTGCGTAGTACATGACAATGTCCGACCCTCAATTCAAGCATCATAACTGGCTCTTAACAACCATCTATGTATCTTGGCACTAACTCATTTGATCGCATCGAGGGCTCAACTGATAGTATGATTGAAAGAGCTGGGACTTTTGAGAACTTAAACTTGCACTTTCTAAAAAATAATTAACTGTTCATCATAAAAGCCAACCATAAGCCAGCATCTGCCTATTAATTTTAAGCAACCACTTTTACTATTAGTTTTAGTTTCAATTTGTTAAGCGACGATCGATCATGACTGTCTCCTCCTGATCAAAAATCGGTATTTCTTCCATTAGTGGTGACTTGAAGATGTGATGTCCTCGTACATACGACCCTTTCCAGGCTCTGCTCTGCAACAGTTCAACAGGTCTGTCCCCATCCCTTCTAGCAAGCCCAACACACACACACATGGTTATCTGTACCTACAGTATAAGAAATTAATGATGTCTGTGCAGGGGCACTTCTTGTTAATTAAGCGATTTCTTGGTATTAAGTGGCCTGCTGTCTGGTGTTAATCAATGATCATACCAACCAGCTTTTACATTTTACAGCACACAAATAGCTAGAATCACAAATAGCTAGAATCTGAGAGAGTTACGTTGTGTGCTAAAATATCTGATTGCATGCACGCACACACACACACACGTCCAAACTCAATCCAAATGACCCCAGTACAACAATACGTGTGTTATGCTATGTCACGCTTAGTTACACTGCATGACGACACGCCAAGTGCTATATACAAAGGAAGTCAAACACTATTGCCTCAATAAATGATCGCCAGAGCGTCCCGCAGTGAAGTACACCTTGCACACAACTCACGCTATATGTCTCGTTGAGGTTGGTGCACTTCCAGTATTCGTTGGGCACTCCCATACGACTGTACTCGCTGTCGGTGTCGTAGAGAGCCCAGCCCGAGCTCTGCTTGACCACATCCCTGTCCTTGGGCTTGTATATAAATGCATAGAGGTCTCCGTACTTCTCTGTAGCGTTGGGAAATAAGAGTGACCAAAAAAAATTCAAGAAGAAAAATGCCCAATTACTGATAGGGGCACATGCAAGGCTGATAGAAACACATGCAAGGCTGATAGAAGCACATGCAAGGCTGATAGAAACACATGCAAGGCTGATAGAAACACATGCAAGGCTGATAGAAACACATGCAAGGCTGATAGAAGCACATGCAAGGCTGATAGAAACACATGCAAGGCTGATAGAAACACATGCAAGGCTGATAGAAGCACATGCAAGGCTGATAGAAACACATGCAAGGCTGATAGAAACACATGCAAGGCTGATAGAAACACATGCAAGGCTGATAGAAACACATGCAAGGCTGATAGAAACACATGCTAGGCTGATAGAAACACATGCAAGGCCACATGCAAGGCTGATAGAAACACATGCAAGGCTGATAGAAACACATGCAAGGCTGATAGAAGCACATGCAAGGCTGATAGAAACACATGCAAGGCTGATAGAAACACATGCAAGGCTGATAAAAACACATGCAAGGCTGATAGAAACACATGCAAGGCTGATACAAACACATGCAAGGCTGATAGAAACACATGCAAGGCTGATAGAAACACATGCAATGCTGATAGAAACACATGCAAGGCTGATAGAAGCACATGCAAGGCTGATAGAAACACATGCAAGGCTGATAGAAACACATGTAAGGCTGATAGAAACACATGCAAGGCTGATAGAAACACATGTAAGGCTGATAGAAACACATGCAAGGCTGATAGAAGCACATGCAAGGCTGATAGAAACACATGCAAGGCTGATAGAAACACATGCAAGGCTGATAGAAGCACATGCAAGGCTGATAGAAACACATGCAAGGCTGATAGAAACACATGTAAGGCTGATAGAAACACATGCAAGGCTGATAGAAACACATGTAAGGCTGATAGAAACACATGCAAGGCTGATAGAAGCACATGCAAGGCTGATAGAAACACATGCAAGGCCACATGCAAGGCTGATAGAAACACATGCAAGGCTGATAGAAGCACATGCAAGGCTGATAGAAACACATGCAAGGCTGATAGAAACACACGCAAGGCTGATAGAAACACATGCAAGGCTGATAGAAACACATGCAAGGCTGATAGAAGCACATGCAAGGCTGATAGAAGCACATGCAAGGCTGATAGAAACACACGCAAGGCTGATAGAAACACATGCAAGGCTGATAGAAACACATGCAAGGCTGATAGAAGCACATGCAAGGCTGATAGAAGCACATGCAAGGCTGATAGAAACACATGCAAGGCTGATAGAAGCACATGCAAGGCTGATAGAAGCACATGCAAGGCTGATAGAAACACATGCAAGGCTGATAGAAGCACATGCAAGGCTGATAGAAGCACATGCAAGGCTGATAGAAGCACATGCAAGGCTGATAGAAACACATGCAAGGCTGATAGAAGCACATGCAAGGCTGATAGAAGCACATGCAAGGCTGATAGAAGCACATGCAAGGCTGATAGAAGCACATGCAAGGCTGATAGAAACACATGCAAGGCTGATAGAAACACATGCAAGGCTGATAGAAGCACATGCAAGGCTGATAGAAGCACATGCAAGGCTGATAGAAACACATGCAGGGCTGATAGAAGCACATGCAGGGCTGATAGAAGCACATGCAGGGCTGATAGAAGCACATGCAGGGCTGATAGAAACACATGCAAGGCTGATAGAAGCACATGCAAGGCTGATAGAAGCACATGCAGGGCTGATAGAAGCACATGCAGGGCTGATAGAAGCACATGCAGGGCTGATAGAAACACATGCAAGGCTGATAGAAGCACATGCAGGGCTGATAGAAGCACATGCAGGGCTGATAGAAGCACATGCAGGGCTGATAGAAGCACATGCAGGGCTGATAGAAACACATGCAGGGCTGATAGAAACACATGCAAGGCTGAAAACTTTAGCCAGGCACTCCCTATGCAGTTTTGTAGTAGTCCAACTGCATTTCCATCTGTGCCTGCCAGTAATTCCATATATTAGCTCACACAGATGCACTGGACATTCTATAATTGATGGGATGCAGCAGTACACACACACACATGGTCTGAGGTCATGCAACAGGTGCTCAACGCTGAGCACATCATTTAGTTGCATGAGATGTTGTGGGGCAATCCACTGCATCAGTGTTGCCACTACAGGTGAGTCATGCACAGAAATGAGAGTTACAGGTGAGTCATGCACAGAAATGAGAGTTACAGGTGAGTCATGCACAGAAATGAGAGTTACAGGTGAGTCATGCACAGAAATGAGAGTTACAGGTGAGTCATGCACAGAGATGAGAGTTACAGACTGTGAGTCATGCACAGAGATGAGAGTTACAGGTGAGTCATGCACAGAGATGAGAGTTACAGGTGAGTCATGCGCACAGAGATGAGAGTTACAGGTGAGTCATGCACAGAGATGAGAGTTACAGGTGAGTCATGCACAGAGATGAGAGTTACAGACTGTGAGTCATGCACAGAGATGAGAGTTACAGACTGTGAGTCATGCACAGAGTTGAGAGTTACAGGTGAGTCATGCACAGAAATGAGAGTTACAGGTGAGTCATGCACAGAAATGAGAGTTACAGGTGAGTCATGCACAGAAATGAGAGTTACAGGTGAGTCATGCACAGAGATGAGAGTTACAGGTGAGTCATGCACAGAAATGAGAGTTACAGGTGAGTCATGCACAGAAATGAGAGTTACAGGTGAGTCATGCACAGAAATGAGAGTTACAGGTGAGTCATGCACAGAAATGAGAGTTACAGGTGAGTCATGCACAGAGATGAGAGTTACAGACTGTGAGTCATGCACAGAGATGAGAGTTACAGGTGAGTCATGCACAGAGATGAGAGTTACAGGTGAGTCATGCGCACAGAGATGAGAGTTACAGGTGAGTCATGCACAGAGATGAGAGTTACAGGTGAGTCATGCACAGAGATGAGAGTTACAGACTGTGAGTCATGCACAGAGATGAGAGTTACAGACTGTGAGTCATGCACAGAGTTGAGAGTTACAGGTGAGTCATGCACAGAGATGAGAGTTACAGGTGAGTCATGCACAGAGATGAGAGTTACAGGTGAGTCATGCACAGAGATGAGAGTTACAGACTGTGAGTCATGCACAGAGATGAGAGTTACAGGTGAGTCATGCACAGAGTTGAGAGTTACAGGTGAGTCATGCACAGAGATGAGAGTTACAGGTGAGTCATGCACAGAGATGAGAGTTACAGGTGAGTCATGCACAGAGATGAGAGTTACAGGTGAGTCATGCACAGAGATGAGAGTTACAGGTGAGTCATGCACAGAGATGAGAGTTACAGGTGAGTCATGCACAGAGATGAGAGTTACAGGTGAGTCATGCACAGAGATGAGAGTTACAGGTGAGTCATGCACAGAGATGAGAGTTACAGGTGAGTCATGCACAGAGATGAGAGTTACAGGTGAGTCATGCACAGAGATGAGAGTTACAGGTGAGTCATGCACAGAGATGAGAGTTACAGGTGAGTCATGCATAGAGATGAGAGTTACAGGTGAGTCATGCACAGAGATGAGAGTTACAGGTGAGTCATGCACAGAGATGAGAGTTACAGGTGAGTCATGCACAGAGATGAGAGTTACAGGTGAGTCATGCACAGAGATGAGAGTTACAGGTGAGTCATGCACAGAGATGAGAGTTACAGGTGAGCCATGCACAGAGATGAGAGTTACAGGTGAGTCATGCACAGAGATGAGAGTTACAGGTGAGTCATGCACAGAGATGAGAGTTACAGGTGAGTCATGCACAGAGATGAGAGTTACAGGTGAGTCATGCACAGAGATGAGAGTTACAGGTGAGTCATGCATAGAGATGAGAGTTACAGGTGAGTCATGCACAGAGATGAGAGTTACAGGTGAGTCATGCACAGAGATGAGTTACAGGTGAGTCATGCACAGAGATGAGAGTTACAGACTGTGAGTCATGCACAGAGATGAGAGTTACAGGTGAGTCATGCATAGAGGTGAGAGTTACAGGTGAGTCATGCACAGAGATGAGAGTTACAGGTGAGTCATGCACAGAGATGAGAGTTACAGGTGAGTCATGCACAGAGATGAGAGTTACTGTGAGTCATGCACAGAGATGAGAGTTACAGGTGAGTCATGCACAGAGATGAGAGTTACAGGTGAGTCATGCACAGAGATGAGAGTTACAGGTGAGTCATGCACAGAGATGAGAGTTACAGGTGAGCCATGCACAGAGATGAGAGTTACAGGTGAGTCATGCACAGAGATGAGAGTTACAGGTGAGTCATGCACAGAGATGAGAGTTACAGGTGAGCCATGCACAGAGATGAGAGTTACAGGTGAGCCATGCACAGATATGAGAGTTACAGGTGAGTTATGCATAGAGAGGAGAGTTACAGGTGAGTCATGCACAGAGATGAGAGTTACAGGTGAGCCATGCACAGAGATGAGAGTTACAGGTGAGTTGTGCTTGTGTCTCTTCAGTGCAATATCATGACTGATAAAGGAACTCTCATTGAGAAGAACTCCAACAAGCTGTTTACGTACATGTAAGAGACTGTAATATATCTTCTTGGATGCTTGATCTGCTAGCTACAAACCTCAATTCTCCTTCTCATCTAACAATGTAGCTCAAACCTTGTTGCATAGTTATCCAGCTATCCGAGTACATAGCCAGACCTTTGGTTAGGCTGATATAGCTACAGTAGCTAGACCTTTGGTTAGGCTGACATAGCCAGACCTTTTGTTAGGCTGACATAGCCAGACCTTTGGTTAGGCTGACATAGCCAGACCTTTGGTTAGGCTGACATAGCTAGCTAGACCTTTGGTTATTTGAGCCTTGGTTATTTGGTGAAGGACGTAGCTACACAAGACAAGGTCAACTAGCCTGGCTGTGAGAATATCTTGATGGTGTCCATGATGTCTAAACAGTCACTCTCCCTGGGGATGATGAGGTTGAGTTGTTGAAAGGTCTTGCAGTCCACCACCAGAGGGTATCCCTTGGTAGTGAGAGGAAGACGCTCAGCACTCTGGATGTGGTGGTACAACACCTGCATGCACGCCACACGCAAGCAAGTGTAAACAACAACAACAACAACAACAACAACAACATAGAGCACATGTACCCCATGCTATGTGTGAATAAGCCAACAGAAACCTATGGCTCATTGCTGACATCTGGACAAAGAAGTAACTGACAATGATGCAACTGTTGGGTTTGTGTCCACCCAACATGGCCATATGTGTACCTGACGTAAGGGGGAGAATGAAAGAGTCCCCCCCCCCCCTTTTTAAAGATATAGTCTGTTGGATTGCGAGGGCTGAATATCTTTTAGCTCTTGAGACGGCAATGGAATGCTTGGCCAACCTTTTTTCTCCCTCCCTTTTCCCTTTTTGAAATACCAATTTATGCATCTTGATTCTTTTGATACGCACAGTATATTATGTGTGTGTGCTCATGTTTTCTTGAGGGAGGAGGAGGGGACTGGATTTGGTATGCACCCCCACCCCAACCCGGAATCACTTACAAGTATATTTGATAAATATCCATGAAGGACAAACTTTCACTACCTCTGATTTATCCCTCCCCTTACACAGAGTTAAACATGTCCTGTCGCTGGCTCCAGAAAAACACCTTAGCAAATGTTGACACTAACAGCAACAACAGGGTAAGGAGACGAAAACAACTTAGCAAATGTTGACACTAACAGCAACAACATGGTAAGGAGACGAAAACAACTTAGCAAATGTTGACACTAACAGCAACAACAGGGTAAGGAGACGAAAACACCTTAAGTAGCAAATGTTGACACCAACACGGTAAGGAGATGAAAGTACCCTAGCAAATGTTGACACTGACAGCAACATGGTAAGGAGATAAAAACACCTTAAGTAGCAAATGTTGACACTAACAGCAACAACATGGTAAGGAGACAAAAACACCTTAGCAAATGTTGACACTGACAGCAACATGGTAAGGAGATGAAAACACCATAAGTAGCAAATGTTGACGGTAGGGAGACGAAAACACCTTAGCAAATGTTGACACTAACAGCAACAATAGGGTAAGAGTTACATCTAGAATAAGGGAAGGGGGACATAATCGAGGGGGTCTAATATACGAGGGGAAGGATTTGCAGGATGGGAGTGGAGAGGAGAGGGTTGCAGGATGGGGAGTGGAGAGGAGAGGGTTGCAGGATGGGGAGTGGAGAGGAGAGGGTTGCAGGATGAGGAGTGGAGAGGAGAGGGTTGAGGATGGGGAGTGGAGAGGAGAGGGTTGCAGGATGGGGAGTGGAGAGGAGAGGGTTGAGGATGGGGAGTGGAGAGGAGAGGGTTGCAGGATGGGGAGTGGAGAGGAGAGGGTTGCAGGATGGGGAGTGGAGAGGAGAGTGTTGCAGGATGGGGAGTGGAGAGGAGAGGGTTGCAGGATGGGGAGTGGAGAGGAGAGGGTTGCAGGATGGGGAGTGGAGAGGAGAGGGTTGAGGATGGGGAGTGGAGAGGAGAGGGTTGCAGGATGGGAGTGGAGAGGAGAGGGTTGCAGGATGGGGAGTGGAGAGGAGAGGGTTGCAGGATGGGGAGTGGAGAGGAGAGGGTTGCAGGATGGGGAGTGGAGAGGAGAGGGTTGCAGGATGGGGAGTGGAGAGGAGAGGGTTGCAGGATGAGGAGTGGAGAGGAGAGTGTTGCAGGATGGGGAGTGGAGAGGAGAGGGTTGCAAGATGGGGAGTGGAGAGGAGAGGGTTGCAGGATGGGGAGTGGAGAGGAGAGGGTTGCAGGATGGGGAGTGGAGAGGAGAGGGTTGAGGATGGGGAGTGGAGAGGAGAGGGTTGAGGATGGGGAGTGGAGAGGAGAGGGTTGCAGGATGGGGAGTGGAGAGGAGAGGGTTGCAGGATGGGGAGTGGAGAGGAGAGGGTTGCAGGATGGGGAGTGGAGAGGAGAGGGTTGAGGATGGGGAGTGGAGAGGAGAGGGTTGCAGGATGGGGAGTGGAGAGGAGAGGGTTGAGGATGGGGAGTGGAGAGGAGAGGGTTGCAGGATGGGAGTATTCTTAAATAACTTTCAAGAGGAGTGCAAATCAAACAGATACGACTGAAAATATTCAGTAGAACCACAGTACATAGCAACACTTCGAGACCAGAAGGTGTTCGTTGCAGTGAAATGCTAAAAGTAACGATGCCAGTGAGCCTTCTTCACTCATTTCCAGCGCGCTTGCTTCTCCTTCAGCATTAATCTTCGATCTAGTATTGGCACACGATTATGGCTTCATGAAGTCATGTGCCAGGCGATGGCGGCACAGGCGTCATACGCACGTGTAATTACTTGCCACTAGCTATGTTCGCTATTCCGATCATCCAGACGAGCGAGTGCCCCTTGTCCCGAGGTTCTACTACAGTTCAACTGCTACTGCAGTCCACCTGTGACACAATTCGAGTGTGATGACCACACAGAGACAGTTTCTATTCCTCTAGAGCTGGTTACAGCTCAAGGGCTTGCATAATTCTGCTCATTGTGACGAGGCATTGTAAATAAAGAGACACCTGTCGGCCATTATCGGCTCTTTGATAGGTCCACCACAATAATCTTGGGTAGCTAATCCTTCATGCAAGGAGACAATGCTATCACTATCACTTTCCTCCCTACAGCCCTCTGAAGCAGTCCTTCTTTCCATCTTTGGACTGAATATTGCATGAAACGGCTGTTCTGTTTTCACATTTATTAGTGCTGGTGAGTGGCCATTACTACCGCTGCCTCATCTTTGGCTACTGAAAAACTGGAGTCAAATTCATGATTGTTCATCTTCCTATATTATTTCAAATTCCAAGCAGCTACTCTCTCTAACTTTCATTTGGATGTCCACCTGTACATGTACCCCCAGGCCTACCTGTACATGTACCCCCAGGCCTACCTGTACATGTACCCAGGCCTACCTGTACATGTACCCAGGCCTACCTGTACATGTACCCCCAGGCCTACCTGTACATGTACCCCCAGGCCTACCTGTACATGTACCCAGGCCTACCTGTACATGTACCCAGGCCTACCTGTACATGTACCCCCAGGCCTACCTGTACATGTACCCAGGCCTACCTGTACATGTACCCAGGCCTACCTGTACATGTACCCCCAGGCCTACCTGTACATGTACCCAGGCCTACCTGTACATGTACCCCCAGGCCTACCTGTACATGTACCCCCAGGCCTACCTGAACATTTACCCAGGCCTACCTGTACATGTACCCCCAGGCCTACCTGTACATGTCCCCCCAGTACATGTCCCCCCAGGCCTACCTGTATATGTACCCAGGCCTACCGGTACATGTACCCCCAGGCCTACCTGTACATGTACCCAGGCCTACCTGTACATGTACCCACAGGCCTACCTGTACATGTACCCAGGCCTACCTGTACATGTACCCAGGCCTACCTGTACATGTACCCCCAGGCCTACCTGTACATGTACCCAGGCCTACCTGTACATGTACCCCCAGGCCTACCTGTACATGTACCCCCAGGCCTACCTGTACATGTACCCAGGCCTACCTGTACATGTACCCCCAGGCCTACCTGTACATGTACCCAGGCCTACCTGTACATGTACCCCCAGGCCTACCTGTACATGTACCCAGGCCTACCTGTACATGTACCCACAGGCCTACCTGTACATGTACCCAGGCCTACCTGTACATGTACCCAGGCCTACCTGTACATGTACCCCCAGGCCTACCTGTACATGTACCCAGGCCTACCTGTACATGTACCCCCAGGCCTACCTGTACATGTACCCCCAGGCCTACCTGAACATTTACCCAGGCCTACCTGTACATGTACCCCCAGGCCTACCTGTACATGTCCCCCCAGTACATGTCCCCCCAGGCCTACCTGTACATGTACCCAGGCCTACCTGTACATGTACCCACAGGCCTACCTGTACATGTACCCAGGCCTACCTGTACATGTACCCAGGCCTACCTGTACATGTACCCCCAGGCCTACCTGTACATGTACCCAGGCCTACCTGTACATGTACCCCCAGGCCTACCTGTACATGTACCCCCAGGCCTACCTGAACATTTACCCAGGCCTACCTGTACATGTACCCCCAGGCCTACCTGTATATGTACCCATGCCTACCTGTACATGTACCCAGGCCTACCTGTACATGTACCCAGGCCTACCTGAACATTTACCCAGGCCTACCTGTACATGTACCCCCAGGCCTACCTGTATATGTACCCATGCCTACCTGTACATGTACCCAGGCCTACCTGTACATGTACCCAGGCCTACCTGTACATGTACCCAGGCCTACCTGTACATGTACCCAGGCCTACAGTGTACCTGAACATTTACCCAGGCCTACCTGTACATGTACCCAGGCCTAGCTTTATCAGGATATCCAAAACCTGAATCGCTTGGGAACTACGATGGCAAGTTTTGGACAGAGTAATTTTTCTCCCAAACTTCCAGATTTCAACATCGTAAAGTTTCAATCAAGCGATGATCAATGTCAGATGACTGGATGTTATCAAGTGCCTTGCTACCTTCTCCTCTCCCACCTTCCAACCCCTCCCCCTCCACACACTATGTATTACAACCAGCTCCACCTACACTGCATCAAGACATCTCGCTGAGCATACCCATATTTCCTGACTTCCTGTGGGATCGCTGAACATGAGGTGTTGATCCGTGAGACAGAGGGTGCCAGTGACATAATTCCTGGAGTGATGGAACTGTCTAAGCAGAACACGTTCCACCTACATACATACATATATACATACAAAAACATAAAATCCTTCAACTTCGCCAACTTCGCCCTTTCTTCAGCTCTGCACTCCCTACTTCACCGGCCCCTCCCAATTCTCACACCCTCTAAAATATCTTAGGGAAAGTGATGTAATTATTTTTTTAAATCATGTTATCGCATTTAACTACATGTACTCGTCATAAGAGTTTCTATAAAATTATTTCAAGCGTACTGATTCTGCAACTTCGCCACAAACAACCATTTGAAGAGCTCAGTATAAGAATCTGCCAGGTTACCATGTAAATTTGCTGGGTGTGCTGCATTCCTCATTGACGCTAAATTGCCGCACATTTGTAGTTTCAGTGCAGCATTTCCCACCAGCAGCATTACCCACCAGCAGCATTACCCACCAGCAGCATTACCCACCAGCAGCATTACCCACCAGCAGCATTACCCACCAGCAGCATTACCCACCAGGAGCATTACCCACCAGGAGCATTACCCACCAGGAGCATTACCCACCAGGAGCATTACCCACCAGGAGCATTACCCACCAGGAGCATTTCCCACCAGGAGCATTTCCCACCAGGAGCATTACCCACCAGGAGCATTACCCACCAGCAGCATTACCCACCAGCAGCATTAACCTCCAGGAGCATTACCCACCAGCAGCATTACCCACCAGGAGCATTACCCACCAGGAGCATTACCCACCAGCAGCATTACCCACCAGGAGCATTACCCACCTGCAGCATTACCCACCAGGAGCATTACCCACCAGGAGCATTACCCACCAGCAGCATTACCCACCAGGAGCATTTCCCACCAGGAGCATTTCCCACCAAGAGCATTTCCCACCAGGAGCATTACCCACCAGGAGCATTACCCACCAGGAGCATTACCCACCAGCAGCATTACCCAACAGGAGCATTACCCACCAGCAGCATTACCCACCAGGAGCATTACCCACCAGGAGCATTACCCACCAGGAGCATTACCCACCAGCAGCATTACCCACCAGGAGCATTACCCACCAGGAGCATTACCCACCAGCAGCATTACCCACCAGCAGCATTACCCACCAGGAGCATTTCCCACCAGCAGCATTACCCACCAGCAGCATTACCCACCAGCAGCATTACCCACCAGCAGCATTACCCACCAGCAGCATTACCCACCAGCAGCATTACCCACCAGCAGCATTTCCCACCAGGAGCATTACCCACCAGCAGCATTACCCACCAGCAGCATTACCCACCAGCAGCATTACCCACCAGGAGCATTACCCACCAGCAGCATTACCCACCAGGAGCATTACCCACCAGGAGCATTACCCACCAGGAGCATTACCCACCAGCAGCATTACCCACCAGCAGCATAACCCACCAGCAGCCTTACCCACCAGGAGCATTACCCACCAGCAGCATTACCCACCAGCAGCATTACCCACCAGGGGCATTACCCACCAGGAGCATTACCCACCAGGAGCATTACCCACCAGCAGCATTACCCACCAGCAGCATTACCCACCAGCAGCATTACCCACCAGGAGCATTACCCACCAGGAGCATTACCCACCAGGAGCATTACCCACCAGCAGCATTACCCACCAGGAGCATTACCCACCAGGAGCATTACCCACCAGCAGCATTACCCACCAGCAGCATTACCCACCAGGAGCATTTCCCACCAGCAGCATTACCCACCAGCAGCATTACCCACCAGCAGCATTACCCACCAGCAGCATTACCCACCAGCAGCATTACCCACCAGCAGCATTACCCACCAGGAGCATTACCCACCAGCAGCATTACCCACCAGCAGCATTACCCACCAGGAGCATTACCCACCAGGAGCATTACCCACCAGGGAGCATTACCCACCAGCAGCATTACCCACCAGCAGCATTACCCACCAGCAGCATTACCCACCAGCAGCATTTCCCACCAGGAAAGGACCGGAGGATGTATTGTATCTGACTTGATCCATCCAAATGTAAATGATATAATACAGCACACAGCAATTCTTTTAGACAGCAATCTTGCTGCAAACTCTCTAGTGGTAAATTAGTCTTAAAGTTCATCCATGACATGTGCATTGAATATGCCAATGCAGCAATCTGATCGGCCTGCAACTATGGGGGGGGGGTAGGGGGGTAGGGGGGGGATCTAGCTGACTAGACTCTAAACGGGAAGGGAAAGGCTGATAGCTCCGATACGACCGGTAATCCACTTACTGTCTCCTCCAGTAGCTATACAGCTAGAGTGCTAGGATACCAACCTTGGGAGTCTTTATGGCGTCCAAACGAGTAAACCCATCCATTCTTCAAGTCCAGACAACGAGCATTCAAATCCGCTCTAATTGAACGACTGAATGATTAAGTATGAGGAATATCGTACGGGGTGTGAACCAGTTAGCGGGGGTGGGCTTCGTTTAACCACCAAAAAGTAGTTTACCGCGCATCAGTAATTAGCTTGAGCTGGTAGGTGAGACCAGACATGGGAAAGAAGACCATTTTGGAAGTTCGTGTCAGTGATGTAGAAAAGAGGAGATACCCTACCAAGCACTATGTATGTGACTTAGTGATAGTTGAATCTAGCTAAATATTATTTTTTTACAATGTACCGTTTGTTGTTAAATACCTCGAGTGAAGCGGTTGCCTAATGTCCAGTTCTAGAATGCTATTTCCAAAAGTTAGCAACTCAAAAGCTCTGGGATTTAAGCAGCTGCATGAAACACCAAGCAGCATAATTATGATTACTAGTTTGGGCCAAGTTTAGCTGTCAGGGTAATTTGAGTGTATGTGTGTGATCAGCATGCACTGAAGGTGCTGAATGTTATCATCAGTGTAGAAAATAGCTAGCTACTACTCGGCTAACTGGCTAGGGCAGGTCAGATGTCAGGTTGGCAGTAATAGTGAGCACTTGTAAGGGTATATAATGCAAATCACTCTGGGCCATCGTGGTCTCCTGGAATGTTAAGGTCAATACACGCCAGCAATACACGCCAGCTAACGTTTAATCAGCCCAGGTTGGTACACTGTGAACACAAAAACGTATGTTTGGTTGACTGTTGTGGCAGGAAAAAAGGGCAGAAGTGAGCGTAATCCACCACATGCACTTCAATGACTTTTACCTTTAGAACGATACGTTATATAATGCTGCTCTCTTAAAGGAAATAAAGGAGAGTAACTAGAGATATTAACTGCTGGCTAGAGCCCGTCCAGCAGTTCAGCAAGACTTCAGTCTCTAGGGCCTGCAAGGATATGTCAGCTCATGCAGAACATATCTGCACACAAGAACGTAACCTTAGCAGCCAGGGCCCAAAATATGTACAACAGGGCAGATAGCTCAGAATGGTGAATTCTATGTGGACTGTTTGCCAATGAAGCTGCATCTAACCATAACACTGCAGCTGATGAAACAGCGAGGTTTACTATAGGTAGTGTCCTCATTGGCTTCAATAAAAGTTGGAATGGCGATATTCGGCCTGAAGGCTGGCATGCTAGCGAAAAGAAAGCACTCCAATTGTTTTGTGTGTTTTTTACTTCCGTTGTCACCAGAGAAGCTAGCATCATCCAACAGCATTAACTTGAAGGAGCCCTCAAGCGATGAAGAAGACATCCAAGACTCTTGCTGTTTCTGTGTCACATGACTCGAGTTATTTTATTTCAGGCACGCTCATGTCACATGACTGAAGTTATCTTATTTCAGGCACGCTCATGCATATAATTATTGGACTTAAAGAGTTAAGTAAACAGTTCCGCAAGGACAGTCCTGCAGTGTCTGCCATAACACTTGAAGTGATGTATGTTATCATACCTACTGTATGTAATACTAAAATGCCGTAGAGTCCAGTGGCTATTGACATGATATTTCACGAGTGGTTGGCCAATCATAAACTATTAGACTTTTTCACGGTAGTAGTAGTACGGAATTTAGATTCTGAATGTAGTAGCTCGCTAACGATGCTACCTTAATGTTCCCCCCATTCTTATTGTAGGGTATGTGAAGTAGGGTATATATACCACTCGTAATGTAGAGGGGATGGCAATTACACTCGACTTTGCTTCATTCCAATATTTTTTGCTAAATTACTCGCGGTATTTATACCAAGTTTCGCATGCCATTTCCTATATAAAGACATCATATTTGACTGCTTGCCAAGCATACAAGCACACTGCCATATCCCCTAACTTGTTTTTGTAAGGTGTTGCCATGTCTCCTCCTGCTCTAGTGTCAGTCTTGCTCCCATTACTGGGGGGGGGGGGGGGGGGGGGACATGCGTGACTCATTCTCCAGATTGCCTCGAAAATTAATATGTGCCATCCTACCAGTTATATAGGGGGGAGGGGACAACAAGACTTTCTAAGGGGAGGGGGGGGGGTCAAGCACTCTCTTGTCAGCTTTGTAGATGATCTTGGATGGATAACTCTCTACAATTCTACAAGCACTTTGCATTTTACTTATTGAAGGGGAAACACTCTGCACTCAGCCTTCATTGTGTCTTCTATAGCTTGTGACCCTAAGGGCTGCCCCTCCCCCGTGGATACCCCACCGCAGACCCATGATTCCAGGGTGACTGGGATCTATGCAGACCCATGATTCCAGGGGGACTGGGGATCTCAGCAGACCCATGATTCCAGGGTCACTGGGATCTATGCAGACCCAAGATTCCAGGATCACTGGGATCTATGCAGACCCATGATTCCAGGGTCACTAGGATCTATGCAGACCCATGATTCCAGGATCACTGGGATCTATGCAGACCCATGATTCCAGTGTCACTGGGATCTATGCAGACCCATGATTCCAGGGTCACTGGGGATCTATGCAGACCCATGATTCCAGGGTCACTGAGATCTATGCAGACCCATGATTCCAGGATGACTGGGATCTATGCAGACCCATGATTCCAGGTGACTGGGATCTATGCAGACCCATGATTCCAGGGTCACTGGGATGATTCCAGGGTCACTGGGATCTATGCAGACCAGGGTCACTGGGATCTATGCAGACCTATGATTCCAGGGTCACTGGGGATCTATGCAGACCCATGATTCCAGGGGGACTGGGATCTAAGCAGACCCATGATTCCAGGGTCATTGGGATCTATGCAGACCCATGATTCCAGGGTGACTGGGATCTATGCAGACCCATGATTCCAGGGTCACTGGGATCTATGCAGACCCATGATTCCAGGGGGACTGGGGATCTATGCAGACCCATGATTCCAGGGTCACTAGGATCTATGCAGACCCATGATTCCATGGTCACTGGGATCTATGCAGACCCATGATTCCAGAGTCACTGGGATCAATGCAGACCCATGATTCCAGGATCACTGGGATCAATGCAGACCCATGATTCCAGGGTGACTGGGATCTATGCAGACCCATGATTCCAGGGTCACTGGGGATCTATGCAGACCCATGATTCCAGTGTCACTGGGATCTATGCAGAACAGGGTCACTGGGGATCTATGCAGACCCATGATTCCAGGGTGACTGGGATCTATGCAGACCCATGATTCCAGGGTGACTGGGATCTATGCAGACCCATGATTCCAGGAGGACTGGGATCTATGCAGACCCATGATTCCAGGGTCACTGGGATCTATGCAGACCCATGATTCCAGGGTCACTGGGATCTATGCAGACCCAAGATTTCAGGATCACTGGGATCTATGCAGACCCATGATTCCAGGGTCACTAGGATCTATGCAGACCCATGATTCCAGGATCACTGGGATCTACATGTATGCAGACCCATGATTCCAGGTGACTGGGATCTATGCAGACCCATGATTCCAGGGTCACTGGGATCTATGCAGACCCAAGATTTCAGGATCACTGGGATCTATGCAGACCCATGATTCCAGGGTCACTAGGATCTATGCAGACCCATGATTCCAGGATCACTGGGATCTACATGTATGCAGACCCATGATTCCAGGTGACTGGGATCTATGCAGACCCATGATTCCAGGGTCACTGGGGATCTATGCAGACCCATGATTCCAGGGTCACTGGGGATCTATGCAGACCCATGATTCCAGTGTCACTGGGATCTATGCAGAACAGGGTCACTAGGGATCTATGCAGACCCATGATTCCAGGGTGACTGGGATCTATGCAGACCCATGATTCCAGGGTGACTGGGATCTATGCAGACCCATGATTCCAGGAGGACTGGGATCTATGCAGACCCATGATTCCAGAGTCACTGGGATCTATGCAGACCCATGATTCCAGGGTCACTGGGATCTATGCAGACCCAAGATTTCGGATCTATGCAGACCCATGATTCCAGGATCACTGGGATCTATGCAGACCCTTGATTCCAGGTGACTGGGATCTATGCAGACCCATGATTCCAGGGTCACTGGGATCTATGCAGACCCATGATTCCAGGGTCACTGGGATCTATGCAGACCCATGATTCCAGTGACCCTGGAATCTATGCAGACCTATGATTCCAGGGTCACTGGGGATCTATGCAGACCCATGATTCCAGCGGGACTGGGATCTAAGCAGACCCATGATTCCAGGGTCATTGGGATCTATGCAGACCCATGATTCCAGGGTGACTGGGATCTATGCAGACCCATGATTCCAGGGTCACTGGGATCTATGCAGACCCATGATTCCAGGGGGACTGGGGATCTATGCAGACCCATGATTCCAGGGTCACTAGGATCTATGCAGACCCATGATTCCAGGGTCACTGGGATCAATGCAGACCCATGATTCCAGGGTGACTGGGATCTATGCAGACCCATGATTCCAGGGTCACTGGGGATCTATGCAGACCCATGATTCCAGGGTCACTGGGATCTATGCAGACCCATGACTCCAGTGTCTATGCAGACCCATGATTCCAGGGTCACTGGGGATCTATGCAGACCCATGATTCCAGGGTCACTGGGATCTATGCAGACCCATGATTCCAGGGTCACTGGGATCTATGCAGACCCATGATTCCAGGGTCACTGGGGATCTATGCAGACCCATGATTCCAGGGTGACTGGGATCTATGCAGACCCATGATTCCAGGTTCACTGGGGATCTATGCAGACCCATGATCCCAGTGTCACTGGGATCTATGCAGAACCATGATTCCAGGGTCACTGGGGATCTATGCAGACCCATGATTCCAGGGTGACTGGGATCTATGCAGACCCATGATTCCAGGGTGACTGGGATCTATGCAGACCCATGATTCCAGGGGGACTGGGATCTATGCAGACCCATGATTCCAGGGTGACTGGGATCTATGCAGATGCATGGCTGTTATGGTATTAATATGTACTCTTTGTCAGGTGCATAGTTCACTTAGCCAGCAGTTTATAAGTGTAGGCTCTCTAATGGCATTTGCTACATGTGTAGTAGTGCACCAGAAGCCATCCCATGAGGAGATGCAATAGACGTTGGATTTTTTGGAATGGAAACATACTAGTACATGTGATCATTATAATATACATTCCAGACCCAATTGGTTCCTGTTCTTGAATTTCTAATTTTCTAATTTAGTGATCGGATAGCCATGATAGCCATGTAGTACGACTAGAGCAGGAGCAATGCTGAGGATTATATTACCATCAGGTTCCTGCACAAGAATGTGAAATGACACCTCCTGAGATGCGATATATAATCTGCCAGACCTACACAGAGTTTTTACTAGAGAGCATTAAAACTCTTGAGACAATATGATGCGATGTGATCTCTTGTTCTCTTCTCCTCCTCCCCATTCCTTCTCCCCTCTCCCTTCTATCCCCCCACCCCTCACCCCTCCCCCCTCCGGCTTCTTCCTCTTCCTCTCCTGTTAGGTATATGTCTTAGAAGTGAGTTGGTCGGAGGGTTCCTTCATCACCATCTACCGCAAATACAGCAACTTCTTTGAATTTCAGGTGAGAGTTTTACGAGCGAGAATATGCTTCAGACTTGGTGTGTGCGTGTACAGATGAGGTCGTGCAGGATAATATTCCAGAGCACACACTGGATGTATACCAGGATGCATACCAGGATGCATACAAGGATGCATACCAGGATGCATACCAGGATGCATACCAGCATGCATACAGGATGTCTGGCAGAGCATCTCCCTGGCAGAGCATCTCCCTGGCAGAGCATCTCCCTGGCAGGGATGTACTTCCATGATATTTGATATTTGTGGTAGTAGTTCAAGTGTTTATGGTTAAGAGTAGCAATGGTCAGCTACTTGCCACAGGGTTCTGCTGGTGCTGAAGGTCGCAATATGTGCACATAAGCAGAGCATTGTCTGGTGGTGGGGTGGGGGGGGGGGGGGGGTAGTGACAAAATGATAAACACGCCCCCTCTATGTTGGCTCTGCCCCCTTCATCCTGTTAGAAATCATTTTGCCTAACTTAATATTTTAATCCAAGTATGCGTTTAGTGAAACTGAATGACGTGCATTTATTTTTTCTAGGGAGTCCAACAGCAGTGATAGTGTAAACAACAGCAGAGGTCGAGCTTTTATTATAGCACTCTCCAACATACACTCACACACACATCACTCACACACGCACATACAGATGTCTTGCTACCTGGTTCATAGTACTGTGGTATCGAGTGTGTGGATGGCAGAGAAGATAGAAAATGTGTGTTTATTTCTCTCTCTTCTAGTGTGCTCTGTTGGAGATGTTTCCTGAAGAAGCTGGAGCCAAGGACCCCACCAAGAGGATGATACCATTCCTGCCAGGTACAGAGCCTGTTGATGTGCATGATTCAGTTACGATAGCCTCGTGGCATCTGTCAAACACCCTATATTACACTGCATGGAGAGATATTGTCACTGGGTTGAATACTTGCTGATGGTGACTGACAGAAGAAGATTCTGAGGGGGGAACATTCATGGATTGTGTAGCCTCTAGAGAAGGCCACATGCTGCTCTGATGAAGGCTGGAGCATCTTAGCCAAAATGCCGAGAAAAAAAAGGTTGATTGCCGAGATAAAGTCTTTATAATATACTGCCTTTATTGTACCTATTTTTACACATCTGCTGTTACAACTGCTAGATAGTATGTTTTACACTCCGTATTAGACCATGCCTTCGATAACTCCATGGCCTCAGTAACTGTGTGCCCTTGATTATGCTGTAGTGTTTAGTAGTAGGGTGAGTTAGTTGTCATTCTTGATTAGACTGGGCAGGCCCACATCTAGTTGCATATGCAATGGCTGCTGAAACCCAGCCTGGGATTGTGAAACACTTGCCATCACATTGTCTAGTTCCCAAGGATCGTTGGAATCTGACAACAGGAGGGCTGAGGGGCATCTCTTAGGAGCAGCCAATGAAGTCATAATTTGTTGTGTTAGTTAATTGTCACATTTCTGTGAGGATAGGTGGCTCAGAAGGTGACTGCATCCTTCAGTCATGGCAGGCAGCAGTGGCTCAGAAGGTGACTGCATCCTTCTGTCTTGGTAGGCAGCAGTGGCTCAGAAGATGACTGCATCCCTCCAGTCATGGCAGGCAGCAGTGGCTCAGAAGATGACTGCATCCCTCCAGTCATGGCAGGCAGCAGTGGCTCCGAAGATGACTGCATCCCTCCAGTCATGGCAGGCAGCAGTGGCTCAGAAGATGACTGCATCCCTCCAGTCTCATGGTAGGCAGCAGTGGCTCAGAAGATGACTGCATCCCTCCAGTCATGGCAGGCAGCAGTGGCTCAGAAGATGACTGCATCCTTCCAGTCATGGCAGGCAGCAGTGGCTCAGAAGATGACTGCATCCCTCCAGTCATGGCAGGCAGCAGTGGCTCCGAAGATGACTGCATCCTTCCAGTCATGGCAGGCAGCAGTGGCTCAGAAGATGACTGCATCCTTCCAGTCATGGCAGGCAGCAGTGGCTCAGAAGATGACTGCATCCCTCCAGTCATGGCAGGCAGCAGTGGCTCCGAAGATGACTGCATCCCTCCAGTCATGGCAGGCAGCAGTGGCTCAGAAGATGACTGCATCCCTCCAGTCATGGCAGGCAGCAGTGGCTCCGAAGATGACTGCATCCCTCCAGTCATGGCAGGCAGCAGTGGCTCAGAAGATGACTGCATCCCTCCAGTCTCATGGCAGGCAGCAGTGGCTCAGAAGATGACTGCATCCCTCCAGTCATGGCAGGCAGCAGTGGCTCAGAAGATGACTGCATCCCTCCAGTCATGGCAGGCAGCAGTGGCTCAGAAGATGACTGCATCCCTCCAGTCATGGCAGGCAGCAGTGGCTCAGAAGATGACTGCATCCCTCCAGTCATGGTTGGCAGCAATCAGTGCAGAAGCGACTATTACCAGTGAGATGCAGTGAGATGGCCAAACCTCACAATAAAACTGCAGAGGATACATGTAGCTTCACCAGGGACAAAGCTGACATGGAAGAAAGAAGAACTTTAACAGATGACGAATAGACTCAAACAATACCTGTTTTCAATGTCACCAGCAGAGATCTGGTGATCTACTGTGCACATGTCCATACAGCATGCTTAGATAACAGAGCACATGCTTGATTTGTGCACATCCTCAAACACTCTAGCAGCTAGAAATTAAATTGATAGAACACTCGCAATGTAATTGGGTATGTGGCACACTTGTGCAATAGCAAATGATATTGCGTGTACTTATACTTATACGGAGGAGGATTCCTTACAAGGAACCAAGCCATAGTGTGCTGATAGGTTTGTACAGCTAGCACAGCTGGTTGTGATAATGTGCTGTTGCTGGCATTCCTGCTATGCACTTCTTAGCTTGTAGGCACCACTGGGTCTTGTAGAGGGACAGGATTTCTACAGTACCAATCTTGGGCTGTCACACATATTATAGTACCAATCTTGGGCTATCACACAAATAGTACCAAGCACTGTATATATATATATATATACACAAAGTTGACATCATTGGTTCTCTCAGCCTGTCTGCCTTCCTGCCTGCCTGCCTGCCTGCCTGTCTGTCTGTCTGTCTGCCTGCCTGCCTGCCTGCCTGCCTGCCTGCCTGCCTTCCTGCCTGCCTGCCTGCCTGCCTGCCTGTCTGTCTGTCTGTCTGCCTGCCTGCCTGCCTGCCTGCCTGCCTGCCTGCCTGCCTGCCTGCCTGCCTGCCTGCCTGCCTGCCTGTCTGCCTTCCTGTCTGCCTGCCTGCCTGCCTGCCTGTCTGTCTGCCTGCCTGCCTGTCTGCCTGCCTGCCTGCCTGCCTATCTGCCTTCCTGTCTGTCAGCCTTCCTGCCCGCCTGCCTGCCTGTCTGCCTTCCTGTCTGTCAGCCTTCCTGCCTGCCTGCCTGTCTGTCTGCCTGCCTGTCTTTGTCCTTAAGGAGAATGGGACAAAGGTGGATAGGGGCAACTCGACCAGGTGGGCAGGGTTTTGGTCCCATTAGCCATCTCCCTGGCCATGCCACGTCCTAAAGCAGCCAGCATAGTGGCCACATCAGTGCAGATACAGGGTCGGCACTGCCAATGCTTCTCTCATCGGCCCTTTCTGTTTCTCCACATTCCTTTTATCCTCAATTGGTGCTCCCATAGAGGACCCACGGGATGGTTGGGGGGGGGGGGGGGGGGTGGTTAGGGCTTATAATTATGCTATATGCATGTACAAGTCTGCCACAGGAGGAAGCTGATGAGGGAGCCTTTTTGGCGAGTGCATGGTATGGTGATTTTTTCGATTTGCTCTTCGATGTTTTGGCTAGACGCTCTTCCTTTACCAGTCATTATTCTTGCTGGCAGCTAGAGCATCATGGCCGAAACCTCGAAGAGCAAATTTAAGTTGATTATGGAGAAATTCACTGTGTCAACTGAGAGTTAGTTATGTATACACACACGCGCACGCACAAAGACAGACCATACATACCTCATGTGTGTATACTGTGTGTTTGTCCGTTCTTTTTGGCACTGAAGGTCACCAGTTTGATTCCGGGAAGTATCTTCCTTCCACCACTTTCCCCCTCTCCTCTCCCCCACCCCACCCTTTCTTTTTTCTTTCTCTTTTTCCATTCGCTTTGAACTCGAGGGTTCTGTGTATCGCGGGCGCAATCATCCTGTACATGCGTGTTAGTTAGTCATTCACCCTGACCTATGTACATATACCTAGCTAAACTAGCGAGAGAAAGCCTGAAACGCCCAGCAAAAAAAAACATTAGCCAGTTTTCAATTCATCACAAACTTCTTGCAACTAAAAGGATGTGTAAGTTAACTGATCATGCATCACCAGGTTAGCTGATCATGCATCACCAGGTTAGCTGATCATGCATCACCAGGTTAGCTGATCATGCATCACCAGGTTAGCTGATCATGCATCACCAGGTTAGCTGATCATGCACCACCAGGTTAGCTGATCATGCATCACCAGGTTAGCTGATCATGCATCACCAGGTTAGCTGATCATGCATCACCAGGTTAGCTGATCATCACCAGGTTCGCTGATCATGCATCACCAGGTTAGCTGATCATGCATCACCAGGTTAGCTGATCATGCATCACCAGGTTAGCTGATCATGCATCACCAGGTTAGCTGACCATGCATCACCAGGTTAGCTGACCATGCATCACCAGGTTAGCTGATCATGCATCACCAGGTTAGCTGACCATGCATCACCAGGTTAGCTGATCATGCATCACCAGGTTAGCTGATCATGCATCACCAGGTTAGCTGATCATGCATCACCAGGTTAGCTGATCATGCATCACCAGGTTAGCTGACCATGCATCACCAGGTTAGCTGACCATGCATCACCAGGTTAGCTGATCATGCATCACCAGGTTAGCTGACCATGCATCACCAGGTTAGCTGATCATGCATCACCAGGTTAGCTGGTCATGCATCACCAGGTTAGCTGGTCATGCATCACCAGGATAGCTGGTCATGCATCACCAGGTTAGCTGGTCATGCATCACCAGGTTAGCTGACCATGCATCACCAGGTTAGCTGATCATGCATCACCAGGTTAGCTGACCATGCATCACCAGGTTAGCTGATCATGCATCACCAGGTTAACTGATCATGCATCACCAGGTTAGCTGATCATGCATCACCAGGTTAGCTGATCATGCATCACCAGGTTAGCTGATCATGCATCACCAGGTTAGCTGATCATGCATCACCAGGTTAGCTGATCATGCATCACCAGGTTAGCTGGTCATGCATCACCAGGTTAGCTGACCATGCATCACCAGGTTAGCTGATCATGCATCACCAGGTTAGCTGATCATGCATCACCAGGTTAGCTGATCATGCATCACCAGGTTAGCTGATCATGCATCACCAGGTTAGCTGACCATGCATCACCAGGTTAGCTGATCATGCATCACCAGGTTAGCTGATCATGCATCACCAGGTTAGCTGGTCATGCATCACCAGGTTAGCTGATCATGCATCACCAGGTTAGCTGATCATGCATCACCAGGTTAGCTGATCATGCATCACCAGGTTAGCTGACCATGCATCACCAGGTTAGCTGATCATGCATCACCAGGTTAGCTGATCATGCATCACCAGGTTAGCTGATCATGCATCACCAGGTTAGCTGATCATCACCAGGTTAACTGATCATGCATCACCAGGTTAACTGATCATGCATCACCAGGTTAGCTGATCATGCATCACCAGGTTAACTGATCATGCATCACCAGGTTAGCTGATCATGCATCACCAGGTTAGCTGATCATGCATCACCAGGTTAACTGATCATGCATCACCAGGTTAGCTGATCATGCATCACCAGGTTAGCTGATCATGCATCACCAGGTTAGCTGATCATGCATCACCAGGTTAGCTGGTCATGCATCACCAGGTTAGCTGACCATGCATCACCAGGTTAGCTGATCATGCATCACCAGGTTAGCTGATCATGCATCACCAGGTTAGCTGGTCATGCATCACCAGGTTAGCTGACCATGCATCACCAGGTTAGCTGATCATGCATCACCAGGTTAGCTGATCATGCATCACCAGGTTAGCTGACCATGCATCACCAGGTTAGCTGGTCATGCATCACCAGGTTAGCTGGTCATGCATCACCAGGTTAGCTGACCATGCATCACCAGGTTAGCTGATCATGCATCACCAGGTTAGCTGATCATGCATCACCAGGTTAGCTGATCATGCATCACCAGGTTAGCTGATCATGCATCACCAGGTTAGCTGATCATACATCACCAGGTTAGCTGATCATGCATCACCAGGTTAGCTGATCATCACCAGGTTAGCTGATCATGCATCACCAGGTTAGCTGATCATCACCAGGTTAGCTGATCATGCTGCATCACCAGGTTAGCTGATCATGCATCACCAGGTTAGCTGATCATGCATCACCAGGTTAGCTGATCATGCATCACCAGGTTAGCTGACCATGCATCACCAGGTTAGCTGATCATGCATCACCAGGTTAGCTGACCATGCATCACCAGGTTAGCTGATCGTGCATCACCAGGTTAGCTGACCATGCATCACCAGGTTAGCTGATCATGCATCACCAGGTTAGCTGATCATCACCAGGTTAGCTGATCATGCATCACCAGGTTAGCTGATCATGCATCACCAGGTTAGCTGATCATCACCAGGTTAGCTGATCATGCATCACCAGGTTAGCTGATCATGCATCACCAGGTTAGCTGACCATGCATCACCAGGTTAGCTGATCATGCATCACCAGGTTAGCTGATCATGCATCACCAGGTTAGCTGATCATGCATCACCAGGTTAGCTGACCATGCATCACCAGGTTAGCTGATCATGCATCACCAGGTTAGTTGATCATGCATCACCAGGTTAGCTGATCATGCATCACCAGGTTAGCTGATCATCACCAGGTTAGCTGATCATGCATCACCAGGTTAGCTGATCATGCATCACCAGGTTAACTGACCATGCATCACCAGGTTAGCTGATCATGCATCACCAGGTTAGCTGATCATGCATCACCAGGTTAGCTGGTCATGCATCACCAGGTTAGCTGATCATGCATCACCAGGTTAGCTGATCATGCATCACCAGGTTAGCTGATCATGCTGCATCACCAGGTTAGCTGATCATGCTGCATCACCAGGTTAGCTGATCATGCATCACCAGGTTAGCTGATCATGCATCACCAGGTTAGCTGATCATGCATCACCAGGTTAGCTGACCATGCATCACCAGGTTAGCTGATCATGCATCACCAGGTTAGCTGATCATGCATCACCAGGTTAGCTGATCATGCATCACCAGGTTAGCTGATCATGCATCACCAGGTTAGCTGATCATGCATCACCAGGTTAGCTGATCATGCATCACCAGGTTAGCATCACCAGGTTAGCTGATCATGCATCACCCGGTTAGCTGACCATGCATCACCAGGTTAGCTGACCATGCATCACCAGGTTAGCTGATCATGCATCACCAGGTTAACTGACCATGCATCACCAGGTTAGCTGATCATGCATCACCAGGTTAGCTGATCATGCATCACCAGGTTAGCTGATCATGCATCACCAGGTTAGCTGATAATGCATCACCACGTTAGCTGACCATGCATCACCAGGTTAGCTGATCATGCATCACCAGGTTAGCTGATCATGCATCACCAGGTTAGCTGATCATGCATCACCAGGTTAGCTGATCATGCATCACCAGGTTAGCTGACCATGCATCACCAGGTTAGCTGATCATGCATCACCAGGTTAGCTGACCATGCATCACCAGGTGAGCTGATCATCACCAGGTTAGCTGACCATGCATCACCAGGTTAGCTGATCATGCATCACCAGGTTAGCTGATCATGCATCACCAGGTTAGCTGATCATGCATCACCAGGTTAGCTGATCATGCATCACCAGGTTAGCGATCATACATCACCAGGTTAGCTGATCATGCATCACCAGGTTAGCTGATCATGCATCACCAGGTTAGCTGACCATGCATCACCAGGTTAGCTGACCATGCATCACCAGGTTAGCTGATCATGCATCACCAGGTTAGCTGATCATGCATCACCAGGTTAGCTGATCATGCATCACCAGGTTAGCTGACCATGCATCACCAGGTTAGCTGATCATGCGTCACCAGGTTAGCTGATCATGCTGCATCACCAGGTTAACTGATCATGCATCACCAGGTTAGCTGATCATGCATCACCAGGTTAGCTGATCATGCATCACCAGGTTAGCTGACCATGCATCACCAGGTTAGCTGACCATGCATCACCAGGTTAGCTGATCATGCATCACCAGGTTAGCTGATCATGCTGCATCACCAGGTTAGCTGATCATGCATCACCAGGTTAGCTGATCATGCATCACCAGGTTAGCTGATCATGCATCACCAGGTTAGCTGATCATGCATCACCAGGTTAGCTGATCATGCATCACCAGGTAAGCTGATCATGCATCACCAGGTTAGCTGACCATGCATCACCAGGTTAGCTGATCATGCATCACAAGGTTAGCTGATCATGCATCACCAGGTGAGCTGATCATGCATCACCAGGTTAGCTGATCATGCATCACCAGGTTAGCTGATCATGCATCACCAGGTTAGCTGACCATGCATCACCAGGTTAGCTGATCATGCATCACCAGGTTAGCTGATCATGCATCACCAGGTTAGCTGATCATGCATCACCAGGTTAGCTGATCATCACCAGGTTAACTGATCATGCATCACCAGGTTAACTGATCATGCATCACCAGGTTAGCTGATCATGCATCACCAGGTTAGCTGATCATCACCAGGTTAGCTGATCATGCATCACCAGGTTAGCTGATCATGCATCACCAGGTTAGCTGACCATGCATCACCAGGTTAGCTGATCATGCATCACCAGGTTAGCTGATCATGCATCACCAGGTTAGCTGATCATGCATCACCAGGTTAGCTGACCATGCATCACCAGGTTAGCTGACCATGCGTCACCAGGTTAGCTGATCATGCATCACCAGGTTAGCTGATCATCACCAGGTTAGCTGACCATGCATCACCAGGTTAGCTGACCATCACCAGGTTAGCTGACCATGCATCACCAGGTTAGCTGACCATGCGTCACCAGGTTAGCTGATCATGCATCACCAGGTTAGCTGATCATGCATCACCAGGTTAGCTGATCATGCATCACCAGGTTAGCTGATCATGCATCACCAGGTTAGCTGATCATGCATCACCAGGTTAGCTGACCATGCATCACCAGGTTAGCTGATCATGCATCACCAGTTTAATCATGCATCACCAGGTTAGCTGATCATGCATCACCAGGTTAGCTGATCATGCATCACCAGGTTAGCTGATCATGCATCACCAGGTTAGCTGGTCATGCATCACCAGGTTAGCTGGTCATGCATCACCAGGTTAGCTGATCATGCATCACCAGGTTAGCTGATCATGCATCACCAGGTTAGCTGATCATGCATCACCAGGTTAGCTGACCATGCATCACCAGGTTAGCTGATCATGCATCACCAGGTTAGCTGATCATGCATCACCAGGTTAGCTGATCATGCATCACCAGGTTAGCTGACCATGCATCACCAGGTTAGCTGATCATGCATTACCAGGTTAGCTGATCATCACCAGGTTAGCTGACCATGCATCACCAGGTTAGCTGGTCATGCATCACCAGGTTAGCTGACCATGCATCACCAGGTTAGCTGATCATGCATCACCAGGTTAGCTGATCATGCATCACCAGGTTAGCTGACCATGCATCACCAGGTTAGCTGACCATGCATCACCAGGTTAGCTGATCATGCATCACCAGGTTAGCTGATCATGCATCACCAGGTTAGCTGATCATGCATCACCAGGTTAGCTGACCATGCATCACCAGGTTAGCTGATCATGCATCACCAGGTTAGCTGATCATGCATCACCAGGTTAGCTGACCATATCACCAGGTTAGCTGATCATGCATCACCAGGTTAGCTGATCATGCATCACCAGGTTAGCTGATCATGCATCACCAGGTTAGCTGATCATCACCAGGTTAGCTGATCATGCATCACCAGGTTAGCTGATCATGCATCACCAGGTTAGCTGACCATGCATCACCAGGTTAGCTGATCATGCATCACCAGGTTAGCTGATCATGCATCACCAGGTTAGCTGATCATGCATCACCAGGTTAGCTGACCATGCATCACCAGGTTAGCTGATCATGCATCACCAGGTTAGCTGATCATGCATCACCAGGTTAGCTGACCATGCATCACCAGGTTAGCTGACCATGCATCACCAGGTTAGCTGAGCATCACCAGGTTAGCTGATCATCACCAGGTTAGCTGACCATGCATCACCAGGTTAGCTGATCATCACCAGGTTAGCTGATCATGCATCACCAGGTTAGCTGATCATGCATCACCAGGTTAGCTGATCATGCATCATCAGGTTAGCTGATCATGCGTCACCAGGTTAGCTGATCATGCATCACCAGGTTAGCTGATCATGCATCACCAGGTTAGCTGATCATACATCACCAGGTTAGCTGATCATGCATCACCAGGTTAGCTGATCATACATCACCACGTAGCGTAGCTAAGCGAGCTAAAACAAGCCCTACTCAAGATCCTACCTAATATCTAAGCAAACCTATGGTTTCTCAAACAGCTGAGGCTCCCAACAAACTTAGCATCTGCTCCACTTTAACTGGAAATCTCCTGGGGCGAGGAACTCCAACACCAAAGAAGATCTCACAAACTTAGCATAGGCCACACTTCAACTGGAAATCTCCTGGGTGAGGAACTCCAACACCAAATAGGCTCTCACAAACTTAGCATAGGCCACACTTCAACTGGAAATCTCCTGGGTGAGGAACTCCAACACCAAAGAGGCTCTCAACAAACTTAGCATCTCGTACCCAAAGGCTTCAATCTGAAATGTCTTAGGGGCGTGACTAAACCGAGTGATCTAGGTCCAGTTAAGCAAGCTAGATTTCACCTTCACTGGATCTCTAGTTCGAAGTCCAGCACCTAACTAAAGCTAGCTCGACCTTCTCTATTCTGACCTAGTCAGCCAGTTTCCAATGTGATATGCTTCTCATAGAACTACAAACTTACCTTCAAGCCCGTAGATCTTCCGATATTCTACGACACAACTTGAGGTGTTCTTGCCCATCTTCTTTGCCAGCCACATGCGAACGTCCAAATTTGCGCGGTGTCTGCAAAAGAGTTAAATGATCCCCCCACCACCCCCTTCAGCTCAACCCTTTTCTCACGAGATATAGTCCAGTCTGTGTGCTCATCTCACCTGCCAGTAATGAAAATGGCTAATAGGAGAAACTATAAGTAAGTGACAATTCATAAGTTGTATTTGTGGGTTCTCAGATAGCACATATAGGGCAAGTTTTGATGATCCATTGTTAGGGTGTAAATTGTTTGTAAGTTTTTTTTAAAGTTTTTTTTAAATGGGCCGCAGTGCTATTGCCAGTAATAACCCACAAATATCATTAGGATAGCGCACGGAATGGGATATATTTTGAGACCAAAATTAGACGAAGCATTAAAGGGTTATGAAATATGGTGTGGTCCTCCCTTGATCAAGGTCTCCATTTCAATACTGCGTTTTTTCTCCTTTTTTCCCCTCCCTATTTAGAGGTTCCCAGTTTGATCATGTGGAAGCATTCACTTTTTTAATTCTTTTCCTCTCCCTACCAACATCTGTGCGACGGCATTAATAGCTATGTCTGTCTGTATACATCAGTAGCCATAATGGATAGCTATGTCTGTCTGTATATATATATATATCAGTAGCCATAATGGATAGCTATGTCTGTCTGTATATATATATATATCAGTAGCCATAATGGATAGCTATGTCTGTCTATATACATCAGTAGCCATAATGGATAGCTATGTCTGTCTGTATATATATATATCAGTAGCCATAATGGATAGCTATGTCTGTCTGTATAATGAGTAGCCATAATGGATAGCTATGTCTGTCTGTATATAGGTGTGTGTGTGTGCATGCGTGTGCGTGCCTGGTTGGATAAGGATGGGCTATAGCTCTACAGAGCCAGCTAGGCCCAAGAAGTGACCCAGGCACCCAAGAAACACCGAAACACTATGACTGTCTGCCATTTTGTCGGTGAGGTATGCGATGGTTGGCTATGAATATTCTCATGGACCAGCCCTTTTGTACTCTAGGCGGTCCACAAGACTAGGCCGTTAAGTACAGCTGCTATCTCACGTGACTGAGGCCACTGCCAGGATCTCGACTGGTAAAGGTGGGAGAAGATGTCTTCCATGGATTCCTTGTTGCCCAGCGACTGTCTCTTTGAGTTTAAGCAGCACTTCATGTGTGCCTCTCTGTTGTCTTGGCAAGGGCAAACATAGTCTCGTAAGCTAAAAAAAATTACCAATTCACTTTGGCGTAAATAATTGGTAAAGGGTTTTTCTTGCAAGACTATTGTTAAGCGTGCAAGCAATACGAGTAGCTAGAGAATACGAGTAGCTAGAGGCAGCATGACATCGCTCTGCTTTTTCCCAGGACAACTGTTTGTTAGTGCACCTCTCTCCAGTTTCAGCAGCCCCTCTAACAACAAGACAGTTGATGTGAGTTCCCTGAAGTTCTATGATTCAACCGCCCTGGCAACAAGACAATTGGTTCCAGCAGCCCTGGCAACAAGACAGTTGGTTCCCTGAAGTTCTGTAACTCCCTTCTTAAATTCCGCAGCAACCAGCTCAAAGTCATTAAGCATGCCAAGAGATAATCCTAACCATATTATTGACTGGATTTGCCAAAACCAACTATATAGTGAAGTTCAATGTTCCAACATAGATTATAATTTGCAACTTAATTTTTTTCCATTTTTCCCCTTCCTGCAGCAGAACTCTTCCTCTCAACCACTGTGCCATTTATAAGCACAGGGGCAGCTAACTACAGCGGAAAATACCGTCAGTCTATACTTATGGACTGTTGCAAGAGATGCTTTGCCACATGAAATACCCAGGAAATGTTTAACCAGCTGTTCTTCTGTAGGTCTTGCAGCTGTTGTTTTATTAGCTTCCTTGTGTTTGCCTACGAATAGAGAATACCAAAGATTAGCGCTCACTTAACTAAGTCATGGAGATATCCAAGAAGGGTGCCTCCACTGCTTCTTCCTCGTGACTCACTTCATAATGGATGACACGACACCTAGATAATTTACGGAGGTTGGATAATTATTCCGTGCCAATGCATGTTACGCAAGGAAGCCCTAAAGTGACATGTGATACAAACACTGCCATCTTGAAGGCTGCGAGTTGATTAGTCTAGAACTTGCAGGATGTAATATTATATGGTTACCTAATATAACATAATATTAGGGGGTTCTTTCAACATTAGTACAGTATACATGTATGGTCGGTTTTCGCAAATCGAGTAATATATTCATCGCAGCTCTCACCCATCTCAAACAAATGCATGTTAAACTCACCATGAACACCGAACAGAGTTCCATCCAGAAATGCAGCACAATGGCTGGCTAGGAAGTACTACCTCACTGATCGGGCCCACCATCCTAATGGGGCAGGCAAAGCAGATGTCTTCCAGCCATGGATTCCCTGTCCATCTGTCCCTTCAAGTTTGAGTGGCTGCTGTTTCCCTCCCATCGTTCCATTCTCATCTCCGCAAACAAAAGGCTGAAGGCTAATGAGAGGACCCTGCCCACAACCACCGCACCACATATATGGACAACTCCAATTGGTGCATCTCCCTCCACTAAAATAACAAAACAAATACAAACTGCCACAAGACTTAAATCTTTTCTTCTCTGAGGTTCCTGACTCCCTTCTCTGTGGTTCCTGTAACTCCCTTCTCTGAGGTTCCTGTAACTCCCTTCTCTGAGGTTCCTGTAACTCCCTTCTCTGAGGTTCCTGTAACTCCCTTCTCTGAGGTTCCTGTAACTCCCTTCTCTGAGGTTCCTGTAACTCCCTTCTCTGAGGTTCCTGTAACTCCCTTCTCTGAGGTTCCTGTAACTCCCTTCTAAGTTGTGTAGAAATCAGTAACGATAAGCATGCCAACAACAAATAATCTCTATATTCACAGCTCACTGGGGAGTTTGATGGAAAAGTTGGCATTGCCCCTTATGGATTATCTCTATCTATCTATCTATCTATCTATCTACTTATGTATCCACCATAAGCTCACCCAGACAGAATGTGAAAGCCATCTGCCTTAGCTTAAAAGGGCCTCACTCTAGAATAGAAGTGGTTTGTCATGGTGAGGAGAAGGTCGGATCGAGAAAATGGCAGCAGATTAGAAGGTAGAGGAAAGAAAAACGACTGCAGAGGCAGTAAGAGTGGGCAGCGTGGTTAATAGTTGACGGGAAAGGAGGTGCAGTTCCATATGATGCACATGCAGCTACTCAATTCGTCATGTGCTCCAGCTGTGGAGGTGGGATAACCATTTTTGGCACGATGCATAAACTATTAACAATCTTGGTTTTGGTAACATAGTTGGCTCATATGTGGCTCATATGGGAAGGATGACTGATGCATATACCGTATAGCAGATAATTTATTTGGGGAAATATTTACGCAGATTTCTATGATCAAACAAATTCAGGGGGGGGGAGTGCAGGGAATTCAAAATTTCATTGTTTTATAATGAACTTGCTAATTATGCATGCATGTTTGATAACTGTGACTCTTCAATTTTGGCTGGAAAGAAATCTAGCAAATGGCGAATTTGTTCAAAGTAGAAGTTGAGGTACAAGGCTACCACGCCTTTGAGAATGCAACTGCGGTATTTGTGTGAGACTGACCATCAATACGATCTTTTTGCTGTGGTGGTGCTGAAGTCTGGACATATTATTGGTCGATCTGTGGCGGTATTGAAGTCTGTGCGGTGCTGAAGTCCGAAGTCTGGACATATAGTTGGTCAGTCTGTGGCAGTGCTGAAGTCTGGACATATAGTTGGTCAGTCTGTGGCAGTGCTGAAGTCTGGACATATAGTTGGTCAGTCTGTGGCAGTGCTGAAGTCTGGACATATAGTTGGTCAGTCTGTGGCAGTGCTGAAGTCTGGAAATATAGTTGGTCAGTCTGTGGCAGTGCTGAAGTCTGGACATATAGTTGGTCAGTCTGTGGCAGTGCTGAAGTCTGGACATATAGTTGGTCAGTCTGTGGCAGTGCTGAAGTCTGGACATATAGTTGGTCAGTCTGTGGCAGTGCTGAAGTCTGGACATATAGTTGGTCACATTCTGTGGCAGTGCTGAAGTCTGGACATATAGTTGGTCAGTCTGTGGCAGTGCTGAAGTCTGAAGTCTGGAAATATAGTTGGTCAGTCTGTGGCAGTGCTGAAGTCTGGACATATAGTTGGTCAGTCTGTGGCAGTGCTGAAGTCTGGACATATAGTTGGTCAGTCTGTGGCAGTGCTGAAGTCTGGACATAGTTGGTCAGTCTGAGGCAGTGCTGAAGTCTGGACATATGGTTGGTCAGTATGTGGCAGTGCTGAAGTTTGGACATATAGTTGGTCACATTCTCGGAAAGATATCTTCAGTCTCTACTTTTATGACAAGGCTGAGTGATTGTTTGCATAGTTACCGGTGCTAGATGGCAAGTTGTCCTTATTAAAGTAGCGAAAAAGCCATTGGGGAAAGAAGTCACTAGCTAGCTAGCTAACAGTCCAGCACAATTCAAAGAGTAATCTTCCTAGAGCCTCGCAAGGAGGTGTGCTCATGTGTGGGCATTTTTCTTTATAAATGCAGTTATTCTATAAACGGTCTCGTGAGCTAGACCCTTTACTACAGTAATACATGGGTTTAAAAATGTGATTAACCAAAATCCACCAAAATATTAATTATCGTAGTCAATATAGGAGAGATATAGGAGAGGTGCTAATGATGGAGAGCATTAATTATCGTAGTTAATATAGGAGAGATGTGGAGAGCATAATTATCGTAGTCAATATAGGAGAGATGTGCTAATGATGGAGTGCATTAATTATCATAGTTAATATAGGGGAGAGGTGCTAATGATGGAGAGCATAATTATCATTGTCAATATAGGAGAGATGTGCTAATGATGGAGAGCATTAATTATTGTAGTTAATATAGGGGAGATGTGCTAATGATGGAGAGCATTAATTATCATAGTCAATATAGGAGAGATGTGCTAATGATGGAGAGCATTAATTATCATGGTCAATATAGGAGAGATGTGCTAATGATGGAGAGCATTAATTATCGTAGTCAATATAGGAGAGATGTGCTAATGATGGAGAGCATTAATTATCGTAGTCAATATAGGAGAGATGTGCTAATGATGGAGAGCATAATTATCATAGTTAATATAGGGGAGATGTGCTAATGATGGAGAGCATTAATTATCATAGTCAATATAGGAGAGATGTGCTAATGATGGAGAGCATTAATTATCGTAGTCAATATAGGAGAGATGTGCTAATGATGGAGAGCATTAATTATTGTAGTTAATATAGGGGAGATGTGCTAATGATGGAGAGCATTAATTATCGTAGTCAATATAGGAGAGATGTGCTAATGATGGAGAGCATTAATTATCATGGTCAATATAGGGGAGATGTGCTAATGATGGAGAGCATTAATTATCATAGTCAATATAGGAGAGATGTGCTAATGATGGAGAGCATTAATTATCGTAGTCAATATAGGAGAGATGTGCTAATGATGGAGAGCATTAATTATCGTAGTTAATATAGGAGAGATGTGCTAATGATGGAGAGCATAATTATCGTAGTTAATATAGGAGAGATGTGCTAATGTCCATCATTAATTATCATGGTCAATATAGGGGAGATGTGCTAATGATGGAGAGCATAATTATCATAGTCAATATAGGAGAGATGTGCTAATGATGGAGAGCATTAATTATCAGTCAATATAGGGGAGATGTGCTAATGATGGAGAGCATTAATTATCATAGTCAATATAGGAGAGATGTGCTAATGATGGAGAGCATTAATTACCGTAGTTAATATAGGAGAGATGTGCTAATGATGGAGAGCATTAATTATCGTAGTCAATATAGGAGAGATGTGCTAATGATGGAGAGCATTAATTATCGTAGTCAATATAGGAGAGATGTGCTAATGATGGAGAGCATTAATTATCGTAGTTAATATAGGAGAGATGTGCTAATGATGGAGAGCATAATTATCGTAGTTAATATAGGAGAGATGTGCTAATGTCCATCATTAATTATCGTAGTCAATATAGGGGAGATGTGCTAATGATGGAGAGCATAATTATCATAGTCAATATAGGAGAGATGTGCTAATGATGGAGAGCATTAATTATCGTAGTCAATATAGGAGAGATGTGCTAATGATGGAGAGCATTAATTATCGTAGTTAATATAGGAGAGATGTGCTAATGATGGAGAGCATTAATTATCATAGTCAATATAGGGGAGATGTGCTAATGATGGAGAGCATAATTATCATAGTTAATATAGGAGAGATGTGCTAATGATGGAGAGCATAATTATCATAGTTAATATAGGAGAGATGTGCTAATGATGGAGAGCATAATTATCGTAGTTAATATAGGAGAGATGTGCTAATGTCCATCATTAATTATCATAGTCAATATAGGGGAGATGTGCTAATGATGGAGAGCATAATTATCATAGTTAATATAGGAGAGATGTGCTAATGATGGAGAGCATAATTATCATAGTTAATATAGGAGAGATGTGCTAATGATGGAGAGCATAATTATCGTAGTTAATATAGGAGAGATGTGCTAATGTCCATCATTAATTATCATAGTCAATATAGGAGAGATGTGCTAATGATGGAGAGCATTCATTATCATAGTCAATATAGGAGAGATGGAGATGTGCTAATGATGGAGAGCATTAATTATCGTAGTCAATATAGGAGAGATGCGCTAATGATGGAGAGCATAATTATCATAGTCAATATAGGCTAATGATGGAGAGCATTAAGTCAATATAGGAGAGATGTGCTAATGATGGAGAGCATTAATTATCATAGTCAATATAGGAGAGATGTGCTAATGATGGAGAGCATTAATTATCATAGTCAATATAGGAGAGATGGAGATGTGCTAATGATGGAGAGCATTAATTATCGTAGTCAATATAGGGGAGATGTGCTAATGATGGAGAGCATAATTATCATAGTTAATATAGGAGAGAGGTGCTAATGATGGAGAGCATTAATTATCATAGTCAATTATCATAGTCAATATAGGAGAGATGTGCTAATGATGGAGAGCATTAATTATCATAGTCAATATAGGAGAGATGTGCTAATGATGAAGAGCATTAATTATCGTAGTCAATATAGGAGAGATGTGCTAATGACGGAGAGCATTCATTATCATAGTCAATATAGGAGAGATGTGCTAATGATGGAGAGCATTCATTATCATAGTCAATATAGGAGAGATGTGCTAATGATGGAGAGCATTCATTATCATAGTCAATATAGGAGAGATGTGCTAATGATGGAGAGCATTAATTATCATAGTCAATATAGGAGAGATGTCAATATAGGAGAGATGTGCTAATGATGGAGACATTAATTATTATAGTCAATATAGGAGAGATGTGCTGATGATGAAGAGCATTAATTATCGTAGTCAATATAGGAGAGATGTGCTAATGACGGAGAGCATTCATTATCATAGTCAATATAGGAGAGATGTGCTAATGATGGAGAGCATTAATTATCATAGTCAATATAGGAGAGATGTGCTAATGATGGAGAGCATTAATTATCGTAATTAATATAGGAGAGATGTGCTAATGATGGAGAACATAATTTTCGTAGTTAATATAGGAGAGATGTGAGCTAATGATGGAGCATACTGAGCAGTGTTTTTTTTCCCCTTTGTTTTTTTGAAAAATGCACTCAGTAGCAAAAGCTATTTAGAGCTTTACATACATGATAATATGATAATGTAGATAGGGGGGAAAGGTTGAAGATAGCTATGAATTGTTTAATAAATATTTTGAAGGAAGAGAGTGAGAGAAAGAGGATCTAATGGAGGTTGGGAGTGAATTCCAGAGAGCTGTGGCAGAGGGAACGAAGGAAGACTGCATGGCTGCAGTGCGGGAGAATGGGATTATGATGTTCGATGGGCGGTATTGGCAAGAAGACATGAGTGGGGTATGAGCTTCTGCATGGTCTTCCCTTTAACACTCGGTGAGGAATCGTGCACAGAATAGCACTTCCTGAGAGCTGCTTCCAATTGAACTCTTCCACATGCACATTTGTTTGAGAATATTCCATCCCATTATGTTACAGGGCATCGGGTTGTGCACCTTACCAGTTCTGTAAGGAACATACAAACACATACAGTTTTTGGCTATTTCTCAATACCACCATCCAAGCATTAGAACAACATGATGGTATCACTAACGTGCAGATCAGTACTTTACTTTATTGGGCCTTCAGCTATGCTAAGGCTAGGATAATGGCTAGAGCAATGCAAACTAGAAATACTAGGATTTCAAGCTTTGTCCCACATCACTAAATAATATTTTTCTTAATTATCAAAAACTGGTTGTTGATTATTGAGTGCATGGTTTTTGTTACGCACACATGTCACTGTTAGTTCTAGCCTTCTTTTTGTCAGCTTTGTCAGGCACATGTACGATGCACCCTTTAATTGGGTGCTTGAGCCATAGGGCCATTTTGCTGACAGGCACACCATGTACAGAAGACTTGCTAAGAGATGGCTAAGGGCAACCACAGGAAGCAGAGAGGGAGTAGAAGCTGAGAGTGAAGAAGAGTACACAGATACCATGAGACTAGTTCTAGTTCTGTCTTGTGCGATTACTTACAGCTGATATCAAGTACTGTAAGGATTCTCTTTTATTTGTCTTTTAGTGTCTGATGAGAGAGACCGAGTGTTTTGATGGCTAAGAACAAAAACCTTGTTTGAAGAGAATCCTTAAAAAGTGCTACGCCTTGTTCATTAGGGCTGCATTCACATCACGACTAATAATCAAAATGCGCGGCCCATCAAGTTCTCATTCCTTTAGTGTATGAAAACAGCATTTCTAACAAAACAAGAGCATGAACGTGACAACTGATATGATGCTGGCATGTGGCATGCTCCAGACTGTACTGTGCTACACTAGATATGATGCTGGCATGTGGCATGCTCCAGACTGTACTGTGCTACACTAGATATGATGCTGGCATGTGACATGCTCCAGACTGCACTGTGCTACACTAGATATGATGCTTGCATGTGACATGCTCCAGACTGTACTGTGCCACACTAGCTATGATGCTGTCATGTGACATGCTCCAAACTGTACTGTGCTACACTAGATATGATGCTGGCATGTGGCATGCTCCAGACTGTACTGTGCTACACTAGATATGATGCTGGCATGTGACATGCTCCAGACTGTACTGTGCCACACTAGATATGATGCTGGCATGTGACATGCTCCAGACTGTACTGTGCCACACTAGATATGATGCTGGCATGTGACATGCTCCAGACTGTACTCTGCTACACTAGATATGATGCTGGCATGTGGCAGACTGTATTGTGCTACACTAGATATGATGCTAGCATGTGACATGCTCCAGACTGTACTGTGCTACACTAGATATGATGCTAGCATGTGACATGCTCCAGACTGTACTGTGCTACATTAGATATGATGCTGCCATGTGACAGGCTCCAGATATAACCACTTAGAACTAATACCACCTAATGAGATTGTTTTTAATGATACAGTTAATCGGAAGCCCAAAATACAGAATTTTATATTTTGAGCCTCCACCCCCTATTATTCGATCAGATAGGATAGGAGACCCTTAATGGCAAGGAGAATAAGCAGCAAAACCCTTTTTGCAATTTCAAAGCATGTAGAGTGGGCGCTCAGCCACATAACAAGGTGTGCAAGCCCCCCAAGGACTACACCCTTCCAAGGTCTATATCCCTGCTTGAGAAAGAGCCTTACCTCCTCACAAAATAGTTGTGTAGGCATCGGTCCCTCACAGGAAGTTGAAGCTGCTGCTAGCCAAGTGGTAACCTGCTGGTGGGCACACTTTCAAGGATAAGATAGCTCGCAAAGACAGACAGATCTGGAGAAGAAACTCCTGGGGACTCTGCAAATGCATTCCCAGTTGCAACAAGTGTCCTTCTAAAAAGTAAGAGGTCGACTAGTCCCTCTGCTTGGTGTTACTTCACCCATGGCTGTAGCTGTGAAGGTCGACTAGTCCCTCTGCTTGGCCCATGGCTGTAGCTGTGAAGGTCGACTAGTTCCTCTGCTTGGTCTTACTTCACCCATGGCTGTAGCTGTGAAGGTCCTCTGCTTGGTCTTACTCCACCCATGGTTGTAGCTGTGAAGGTCGACTAGTCCCTCTGCTTGGTCTTACTTCACCCATGGCTGTAGCTGTGAAGGTCGACTAGTTCCTCTGCTTGGTCTTACTTCACCCATGGCTGTAGCTGTGAAGGTCGACTAGTCCCTCTGCTTGGCCCATGGCTGTAGCTGTGAAGGTCGACTAGTTCCTCTGCTTGGTCTTACTCCACCCATGGCTGTAGCTGTGAAGGTCGACTAGTCCCTCTGCTTGGTCTTACTCCACCCATGGCTGTAGCTGTGAAGGTCGACTAGTCCCTCTGCTTGGTCTTACTTCACCCATGGCTGTAGCTGTGAAGGTCGACTAGTCCCTCTGCTTGGTCTTACTTCACCCATGGCTGTAGCTGTGAAGGTCGACTAGTTCCTCTGCTTGGTCTTACTTCACCCATGGCTGTAGCTGTGAAGGTCGACTAGTTCCTCTGCTTGGTTTTACTTCACCCATGGCTGTAGCTGTGAAGGTCGACTAGTCCCTCTGCTTGGTCTTACTTCACCCATGGCTGTAGCTGTGAAGGTCGACTAGTCCCTCTGCTTGGTCTTACTCCACCCATGGCTGTAGCTGTGAAGGTCGACTAGTCCCTCTGCTTGGTCTTACTTCACCCATGGCTGTAGCTGTGAAGGTCGACTAGTCCCTCTGCTTGGTCTTACTCCACCCATGGCTGTAGCTGTGAAGGTCGACTAGTCCCTCTGCTTGGTCTTACTTCACCCATGGCTGTAGCTGTGAAGGTCGACTAGTCCCTCTGCTTGGTCTTACTCCACCCATGGCTGTAGCTGTGAAGGTCGACTAGTCCCTCTGCTTGGTCTTACTTCACCCATGGCTGTAGCTGTGAAGGTCGACTAGTCCCTCTGCTTGGTCTTACTCCACCCATGGCTGTAGCTGTGAAGGTCGACTAGTCCCTCTGCTTGGTCTTACTTCACCCATGGCTGTAGCTGTGAAGGTCGACTAGTCCCTCTGCTTGGTCTTACTCCACCCATGGCTGTAGCTGTGAAGGTCGACTAGTCCCTCTGCTTGGCCCATGGCTGTAGCTGTGAAGGTCGACTAGTCCCTCTGCCTGGTCTTACTTCACCCATGGCTGTAGCTGTGAAGGTCGACTAGTCCCTCTGCTTGGTCTTACTCCACCCATGGCTGTAGCTGTGAAGGTCGACTAGTCCCTCTGCCTGGTCTTACTTCACCCATGGCTGTAGCTGTGAAGGTCGACTAGTCCCTCTGCCTGGTCTTACTTCACCCATGGCTGTAGCTGTGAAGGTCGACTAGTCCCTCTGCTTGGTCTTACTCCACCCATGGCTGTAGCTGTGAAGGTCGACTAGTCCCTCTGCTTGGTCTTACTCCACCCATGGCTGTAGCTGTGAAGGTCGACTAGTTCCTCTGCTTGGTCTTACTCCACCCATGGCTGTAGCTGTGAAGGTCGACTAGTCCCTCTGCTTGGTCTTACTTCACCCATGGCTGTAGCTGTGAAGGTCGACTAGTCCCTCTGCTTGGTCTTACTTCACCCATGGCTGTAGCTGTGAAGGTCGACTAGTCCCTCTGCTAGGTCTTACTCCACCCATGGCTGTAGCTGTGAAGGTCGACTAGTTCCTCTGCTTGGTCTTACTTCACCCATGGCTGTAGCTGTGAAGGTCGACTAGTCCCTCTGCTTGGTCTTACTTCACCCATGGCTGTAGCTGTGAAGGTCGACTAGTTCCTCTGCTTGGTCTTACTCCACCCATGGCTGTAGCTGTGAAGGTCGACTAGTCCCTCTGCCTGGTCTTACTTCACCCATGGCTGTAGCTGTGAAGGTCGACTAGTCCCTCTGCTTGGTCTTACTTCACCCATGGCTGTAGCTGTGAAGGTCGACTAGTCCCTCTGCTTGGTCTTACTCCACCCATGGCTGTAGCTACTCTAATGCTTGTGACTACAGGGAGAAATAGTTCCTGCAGAAAATCACCCCCCCCCCTCCCGAACACCTTGTGTCTCGCTAAATTATGGTTGTCCCAAACCAGGTTGTATGGCAGATGTACTGGATTACTGCCCTGCTTCAGGCGTGGGTAGGCAATGTGGGGGTGATTAGTGGACAAGGTGATGAGCGAGAGCTGTTCATTGGTGGGGATCTGGGGCTATGCACATTTTGAACCTCTCCATGTATTGTGCAGGCAAGAAGTTAATTGGGAGGAGTCATATTCGAGCCGTGGCAGAGAAGAGGAAAGATAAGATAGATGATTACTGCAGGGTGAGTGTAAATATATCTACTAATGCATCCTGATAATTTTTGTTAACACTTTGTACTGAATGTGTAACATTGTGTAAGTAAAAGGAGCAAAACACTGATTATTTTTTGGTAAACACAGCATGCAGTATGGAATTAAGATCTACAATCAGAGGGTTGTTGTGGTATGGGAATGGGATCCATAATTGGGGTGTTGTGACATGTGGTTGGGAATAGGATCTAGAATAGGATCTATAATTATGGGAATAGGATCTGTAACTGGAATTATATGGTATGGGAATGGGATGTATAATCCGAGATTGTGGCATGTGGTATAGGAATCGGATCTACTGAGCATTATGGCATTACATATTGTAAAGTCTGGTTATATATATATATATATATATGTGTGCCTTACTCTACATGCTAAACACCACCACCTTCTAGTTTCAGCAAAGTCTGGTATATATATACATGTATATATGTATGTACCACAATAAAGATTGTGACCCCAGGTTTAAATATATATATATATTATACACATGCTGCTGTTTGGTATAAAATGGGCTCCACTAAATGGGCTCCACTAAGGTAAGTGAACAAAGGTTATGCACGACTAGGTCATGTGTTTACAGCAAAGAGATCATCCAGCAGCAGTACCATCTTTCTTACAATTGAAGGGATTCAGAGGTTCCCAGCAAGCCGAAGAGTCTGTGTTGCCTTCTTCCTTCAGCAGAGGGACTTCCAGAAACAGCAATAAACAAGGGCATGTGAAGGATTTGAGGAGGGTGGGTGCTCTCTTTCAAGGATTTGGGGAGAGTGGGTGCTCTCTTTCAAGGATTTAGAGAGAGTGGGTGCTCTCTTTCAAGGATTTAGGGAGAGTGGGTGCGGGAGAGTGGGTGCTCTCTTTCAAGGATTTAGAGAGAGTGGGTACTCTCTTTCAAGGATTTAGGAGAGTGGGTGCTCTCTTTCAAGGATTTAGAGAGAGTGGGTGCTCTCTTTCAAGGATTTAGAGAGAGTGGGTGCTCTCTTTCAAGGATTTTGGGAGAGTGGGTGCTTTCTTTCAAGGATTTAGGAGAGTGGGTGCTCTCTTTCAAGGATTTAGGAGAGTGGGTGCTCTCTTTCAAGGATTTAGGGAGAGTGGGTGCTCTCTTTCAAGGATTTAGGGAGAGTGGGTGCTCTCTTTCAAGGATTTAGGGAGAGTGGGTGCTCTCTTTCAAGGATTTAGGGAGAGTGGGTGCTCTCTTTCAAGGATTTAGGAGAGTGGGTGCTCTCTTTCAAGGATTTAGAGAGAGTGGGTGCTCTCTTTCAAGGATTTAGGAGAGTGGGTGCTCTCTTTCAAGGATTTAGAGAGAGTGGGTGCTCTCTTTCAAGGATTTAGGGAGAGTGGGTGCTCTCTTTCAAGGATTTAGGGAGAGTGGGGCTCTCTTTCAAGGATTAAGAGAGTGTGGGTGCTCTCTTTCAAGGATTTAGAGAGAGTTGGTGCTCTCTTTCAAGGATTTAGGAGAGTGGGTGCTCTCTTTCAAGGATTTAGGGAGAGTAGGTGCTCTCTTTCAAGGATTTAGGAGAGTGGGTGCTCTCTTTCAAGGATTTAGAGAGAGTGGGTGCTCTCTTTCAAGGATTTAGGAGAGTGGGTGCTCTCTTTCAAGGATTTAGGAGAGTGGGTGCTCTCTTTCAAGGATTTAGAAAGAGTGGGTGCTCTCCTTCAAGGATTTAGGAGAGTGGGTGCTCTCTTTCAAGGATTTAGAGAGTGTGGGTTCTCTCTTTCAAGGATTTGGGGAGAGTGGGTGACATAAACTATCATCTGAATTCTAATTTACTTATATATGTTCTAGATAATGCACATCTATTCTAGTTAATGCACCGCTATTGTATGCCCACGAATATGTTGAATAAAGCTTGTGTTGCTCTCCTCTTCGAGAACTGCCTTCAAGTTTAGGACAATTTATTCAACATACTCGCTACGGATGGACAAGCTCCTGAAACCGTATCGCTTGGACCTGGACCCCAACGTGCCAGATGCTGCTAAACAGTGGAAGCATTGGTATCACACCTTCACTAATTTTCTGGACGAGTGCGTCGAGACTTCGCCCGATCGTCCGCCCAACAAACTCAGAATCCTGCACAACTATGTGTCGTCATCTGTGTATGAGTTTATAGAGGAAGCTATATCCCATGATGCCGCCGTCGGGATCTTGCAAGACTTGTATTGCAAGACTCCTAACGAAATATTCGCTCGCCATTTGCTCGCCACGAGACACCAGGAGTCGGGTGAATCGTTAGATGAGTTTCTTCAAAAGCTTCGCCGCCTGAGCAAGGACTGTAACTTAAAAGCTGTCAGCCCTGAGCAGTACCGGGAGGAACTCATCAGAGACTCCTTTATCAATGGACTCAATTCTCCTCTGATAAGGCAACGTCTTTTGGAGAACAAAACATTAACACTTCAAGAGGCACATGCCCAGGCTTCTGCTCTTGACATTGCTCAGAAGAACTCTGATGCCTACGCGAACAATGTTGGCCAGCTTGCAGCCATTCAGCGAGAAAGAGAAGACAATGGGCAGAAGTTTTTGGAAAAGCGAGAAAACGCCACTGATGAGCCCGCTATTGCAGCATTGAAGTACCAGACAAAGAAGAAGTGCTTTTACTGCGGTGGTCCAGCACATTCTCGTGAATCTTGCCCTGCCAGAGACGTTGAATGCCATTCATGTGGTAAAGTTGGACATTTCTCGAAAGTCTGCAAGTCATCGAAGAGCTCAAAACGAGGCACTATTGCATCTGTCTATGCTTGTACTCCGACTCTCTGTGCAGTGAATGTGGCACTCCCACCAAACAGTCTCCGATATGCCGCTACACACTCTGTGATAAATGGACAAAGGGTACCCACACTGATAGATTCCGGCAGTTCAAATAGCTTCATCAGTCTGTCGACTGCACATAAGCTCTCTCTTGGAATAACACCTTCATTCAAAGAGGTGAACATGGCATCAAGTAATCTCAAAGCTAAAATCAGTGGAGAATGTTGTGTCGACGTAATCATTCATGGTCAGCGCTACCCTTCGGTCTCTCTGGGGGTTATGGAACATCTGTGCTCTGCCATTATTCTTGGACAAGATTTCCAACAGAAACACAAACGAGTGGTGATAGAGTATGGGGGGACACTGCCTGACTTCACTGTTTCTCAGGATAATCTAAGCTGTGCTCTCGCAGTAGCATCTACAAAGAAAGCTTCTCTTTTTGAAAATCTACTTCCTTCTTGCAAACCAATAGCGACCAAGTCACGTCGTTTTGGCCGCATGGATCACATTTTTATAGATACGGAGGTGGAAAAGCTGCTGAAAGAGGGAATTATTGAGCCTTTGACATCGCCCTGGCGTGCTCAGGTTGTAGTCGCCCATGATGAGTTCAATAGGCACAAGAAGAGGCTCTGTGTGGACTATAGTCAGACCATCAACCTATATACGCTGCTTGATGCCTACCCACTTCCACGTATCGAAGATCAAGTGAATACTCTTGCCCAGTACAAAGTTTTCTCGACATTTGACTTGAAGAGTGCTTATCACCAGATCGAAATCCTTGCGGATGATAAGAGGTTTACCGGGTTTGAAGCGAATGGAAGACTTTACCAATACACCAGAATACCCTTTGGCGTAACCAATGGAGTAGCCAAGTTCCAGAGAGAAATGGACAGTCTTGTCGAGGATGACAAGCTCACAGGGACTTTCCCTTACATGGATAATGTCACCGTTGCCGGTCATGATCAAGCAGAACATGATCTGAATGTGAAGAGATTTCTAGCATCCATAAAGGAGCGTTGTTTCACATTGAACGAGTCAAAGTCGGTGATATCGGTCCCTGAGATTAATATTCTCGGATATTGTGTTGGTAATGGAACCATAAAGCCTGATGCAGAGAGGCTGCGTCCACTACAGGAATTGCCACCACCTTCAACGTTAAAAGGTCTGCGTCGTACACTTGGTCTTATTATAGCAAGTGGATTCCTCATTTTTCTGACAAAGCTAAACCTCTCATAAATGCAAAGATTTTTCCTCTAAATGCTGAGGCTTTACAGAGCTTCAGTGATCTTAAACAGGAACTCCAAAAGGCTTCACTTCATAGCTATGATGAATCGAAGCCATTTGTTGTTGAATGTGACGCATCCGATGTCGCTGTGTGTGGCACACTCAATCAAGGAGGCAGACCGGTCGCTTTCTTCTCACGCACATTAAACAAGACGGAAATCAATTACCCGCCTGTGGAGAAAGAAGCAACAGCCATCATCGAGTCAGTACGCAAGTGGAGTCATCTCCTTTCAGGTTGTCACTTCTCTCTAGTCACCGACCAGCGTTCAGTCGCGTTCATGCTGGACAGCCGGAAACGAACTAAGATCAAGAATAGCAAGATACAGGAGTGGCGACTGGAGCTAGCGTCCTTCTCCTATGATATCAAGTACCGCCCAGGTGAGCAGAATGCTGCTCCTGATGCATTATCCCGTGCTTACTGTGCAGCCACTGAGTCTACCACTCTCTACGATTTACACGCTGGCCTCTGCCATCCCGGGGTAACAAGGATGTTGCATTATGTTCGAGCAAAGAACCTGCCATTCTCAATCGAGGAAATAAAGCATACCTGCAAATCATGCCGTATTTGTGCAGAGTTGAAACCGCAGTTCTTTCGTTCATTTGAGGGGACCCTGATCAAAGCAAGCCAGCCAATGGAGAGACTCAGCATCGATTTTAAAGGCCCTGTGATTTCTTCCGGCAGAAATTCATACTTACTGGTCGTTGTTGACGAATTCTCCCGTTTTGCCTTTGCTTTTCCATGTCCCAACATGCACACTTCCACGGTGATCAAATGCCTTGATGCCATATTTGCTCTATGTGGCACCGCCAGCTTCATCCATTCGGACAGAGGTCCATCCTTGGTCTCGCGACAGCTTCAGACGTATCTGAACCAACGCGGTATTGCAAGCAGCAGGTCCACTCCGTACAATCCGAGAGGCAACGGGCAAGCCGAAAGATATGTGCAAACCATATGGAAAAGTGTCAGATTGGCAATGAAGTCACATGGATTCCCTGAAGGTGCGTGGGAACTAGTCCTCCCAGAGGTACTCCATTCCCTGAGATCCCTGCTCAACACCTCAACCAACTGCACACCACATGAGCGATTCTTCTCCTTCAGTCGTCGGTCACCCTACGGAACCTCACTTCCGTCCTGGTTGGATGCGGGGGAGCCAGTCTTACTCCGCAGATTCGTGCGAACTCACAAGGATGATCCTCTGGTTGATGAGGTTCAGCTAACTGATGTCAATCCACTTTACGCCCACATCAAGTACAAGAATGGGCGCGAATCTACAGTTTCTCTGCGAGATCTAGCACCATGCCCGGCGCCGAGGATAAGTCGTGACAAGCAAGTTATGGAAGAACCTGTGACAACCCCAATTGAGAGGAAGCCTCCGGAACATTCTCTAGATCCAGTTTCGCCTCCAGAGCTGCATCCGCATGATCCATGTGAGCTGCGACGATCATCCCGTGAGAAACGTCCGCCAAAGTGGCAAGATGACTACATTTAACTCAGCCGGGAAGAATGACATAAACTATCATCTGAATTCTAATTTACTTATATATGTTCTAGATAATGCACATCTATTCTAGTTAATGCACCGCTATTGTATGCCCACGAATATGTTGAATAAAGCTTGTGTTGCTCTCCTCTTCGAGAACTGCCTTCAAGTTTAGGACAGTGGGTGCTCTCTTTCAAGGATTTAGAGAGAGTGGGTGCTCTCCATTTAGGGATAGTGGGTGCTCTCTTTCAAGGATTTAGGGAGAGTGGGTGCTCTCTTTCAAGGATTTAGGGAGAGTGGGTGCTCTCTTTCAAGGATTTAGGGAGAGTGGGTGCTCTCTTTCAAGGATTTCGGGAGAGTGGGTGCTCTCTTTCAAGGATTTAGGGAGAGTGGGTGCTCTCTTTCAAGGATTTAGGGAGAGTGGGTGCTCTCTTTCAAGGATTTAGGAGAGTGGGTGCTCTCTTTCAAGGATTTAGGGAGAGTGGGTGCTCTCTTTCAAGGATTTAGGAGAGTGGGTGCTCTCTTTAAAGGATTTAGAGAGAGTGGGTGCTCTCTCTCAAGGATTTAGGAGAGTGGGTGCTCTCTTTCAAGGATTTAGCAGAGTGGGTGCTCTCTTTCAAGCATTTAGAAAGAGTGGGTGCTCTCTTTCAAGGATTTTGGAGAGTGGGTGCTCTCTTTCAAGGATTTAGAAAGAGTGGGTGCTCTCTTTCAAGATTTAGAGAGAGTGGGTGCTCTCTTTCAAGGATTTAGGGAGAGTGGGTGAAGGATTTAGAGAGAGTGGGTGCTCTCTTTCAAGGATTTAGAGAGAGTGGGTGCTCTCTTTCAAGGATTTAGAGAGAGTGGGTGCTCTCTTTCAAGGATTTAGAGAGAGTGGGTGCTCTCTTTCAAGGATTTAGAGAGAGTGGGTGCTCTCTTTCAAGGATTTAGAGAGAGTGGGTGCTCTCTTTCAAGGATTTAGAAAGAGTGGGTGCTCTCTTTCAAGGATTTAGGGAGAGTGGGTGCTCTCTTTCAAGGATTTAGAAAGAGTGGGTGCTCTCTTTCAAGGATTTAGGGAGAGTGGGTGCCCTCTTTCAAGGATTTAGGGAGAGTGGGTGCTCTCTTTCAAGGATTTAGAGAGAGTGGGTGCTCTCTTTCAAGGATTTAGAGAGAGTGGGTGCTCTCTTTCAAGGATTTAGGGAGAGTGGGTGCTCTCTTTCAAGGATTTAGGGAGGGTGTGTGTTATCTTTCAAGCTCTATGGACAAAACCCGAAGGAGAATGTTTTGCTGCCTGTAACACGCAAATTTATTAGGCAATCTTCTTTCAATTATTCTATTTTAGGAAGTCTAGCTTTCAGACACTGAAGAAGAGGTCTGACTATTGAACACTGAAGGAGAGTTCTCATTGTTGGCCAGAGAAGAAGTATATCTAGCTCTCAGGTACTGCAATAAGATGTCTGGCTGGCTAAAGGAATAGTCTGTTGTTGGATACCTAAGGGGAGGTCTGGATGTTGGCCAGCAAAGGAGCAGTGTACTTGACAGGCACTTGTTAGTGTCCTCATGTGTTGCATTTTAGTTTCCCTTTAGTGAACTAAAAGTTTCTTGCTGTGCTTCTTAACCCACTCACCGCCGTAAGTGCCTAGGGGCACTCACCACCGTAAGTGTCTAGGGGCGCTCACCGCCGTAGGTGCCTAGGGGCGCTTACTGCCCTAAGTGCCTAGAGGCACTCACCGCTGTAAGTGCCTAGGGGCGCTGACCGCCGTAAGTGCCTAGGGGCGCAAACTGGACAATGATCACAAAAACATCATAACAAATCGACTGCTTACGTCAATATTTTACTGAAAATCATGGAAAGGGTAGCACTATCAAAAACAAAGTTTCGATTGAATACCTCATACTATAGGTAACTAATGTGACCACAAGGTCAAAGTTGAAGTTGTGGGTCTGAAAAGACAGCATTACCATTCGACTGAGACCGGGCTTTGGAGCTGCTGTTTGATAATGACTTCACCCTCTCAGACAGCGACAGCAGTGATGAAGAAGACGCTGGGATGCAGGTATACCTTGGAGACGATACTGTGATCCTGAACACATGGCAGATCTCAGGAAAGCTGTTGTTTCTGATGAAGCAATAGTGATTCATCAGTCAAGGTAAGTATAGAAGATAGCTAGCAGAATGGAAGATAGCTATAACATGTACAAGCAATAAGAGCAAGGTTGATAACTTTGAACACTAGCTCTGGCTTGCTAATCATAGACTCTGCAATAAAATATGATATCCCTCTGTGGCAGGTTCTGCCTCAGACTTGGAACCTGTATGCCCAACTGGTCCATTTTATTCTCCACCAGCTTCTCCTCCTCCCTTGTACTCACCTCCTCCTCTACTCCCTTCCTCTCTTACAATCCATTGGTCGGATGTTGAAGTAACAAGTGAATGAAAAGCATACTATAAACATATTCACATTTTGTGGTTCAGTTGCTAGGCAACTAAATTTCAGCACAATGTTGGTCAATTCATGGGCAACCTAGTGATACATGGTTGCCAGGAGCAGTTCTCAACTACTGAAATATAATCCCTCCTTTATAAAGTTGGCGGTGAGAAGGTTCATTATTCATAACCTAATTAAATCTCCTTGGGACCTCAACTATGATGCTGCACCTCAACTATGATGCCGCACCTCGGCCGTTATGCCGCACCTCGGCCGTGATGCCGCACCTCGGCCGTGATGCCGCACCTCGGCCGTGATGCCGCACCTCAGCTATGATGCCGCACCTCAGCTATGATGCTGCACCTCAGCGGTGATGCTGCACCTCAACTAATTTGGATTCAAAAGTTATTTTCAAAGTCAACCACTTAAAGGGGCCATATATTGGCCAAGCTACAATTTCGGCCAAGCATAAGAATGCATTAGAATGCTAGTACAATAAGCTTCAGTTAACCAGACAAAGCATGCATGCTACATCACACTGTGTTAGAACAAAGCCTCAACAAAGAAACCCTCAAGAGACACCTCCCTTCTCAAGACCATGGAGTTCAGAGCAATCCACGGTAAGCATAGTTGCATGTGCAGCTTTCCTCAGCAGAATGGTTTCCAGAAACATCAGTGAAAGCCTGAAAGTACAGGAGAATCCATGATGGCAGCTGCATTTGTCCAACTTAAATATATGCCTATCAAACAGTCGAGTATTACAACTATAATATGGATGTCTACCGGATAGTCCTGCATGGTCCTGCATGCAGTTATTGTTATATTGGACAACAATGCTCTCTGAACAACATAAGGGAGTGGTGTGCCCTATGCTAGGTACACCCATAAAAGTCCTGGAAGAGACAGTCCACAATGACAGTGCTCACTCATGACCTTCAAATGGCATCTTCCTGGATGTGTGCATAAATTGGTACCAACTCATCTCTAATAGCGAGTCCCTACCTGGGGGGTTCGAACCTCCTGAATCCACCACCACTATATCTAGCCTTTGTCTGGTACCCTCAAACAAATATGGCAAGGTCAGCATTGTTTAGCTATAAGCACGTGCAGATTATAAGCGTATAAATCTTTTCCATTTGAACAGAGTGATTAATGCCAGACTTTATGGTAGAGGAATGCCTAGGACATATGAAGGAATGGTTGGTCCACAGCAAGTGGGCAGTGGAGAGAAGCAGGTGGCTAAGCAGCCCCCTCGGTTCTGTCTGGGGGTGTCTACATCATGTATACATACATGCATGTACATATAGAAGGTGTCTACATCATGTATACATACATGCATGTACATATAGAAGGTGTCTACATCATGTATGCATACATGCATGTACATATAGAAGGTGTCTACATCATGTATGCATACATGCATGTACATATAGAAGGTGTCTACATCATGTATGCATACATGCATGTCCATATAGAAGGTGTCTACATCATGTATGCATACATGCATGTACATATAGAACACAGTAAATTATTCATGTGTTGTTGTTGTTGCTGCAGGCATTAATCAGACTACCTCCTAAAATTTCCGACAGCTTGTTTGTGCAAGACTTTTTTGAAGTTGGTGAGAATGACCTGGAAGTGCACCAGTACGTTCAAATCTGACTCATCTTTTCCTCCAACTAATATTCCCTTTTATAATCCTTTTTATTGTTTCCTTTATATCCTCCCTCCTCCCCAAACCCACCCCCTCTCCTCCCAAGCCCACCTCCTCCCAAGCCCCTCTCCTCCCAAACGAACCCTCCTAAGCATGCTCTCCTACCTCCCAAACCACCCTCTCCCCTCTTTGCCCTCCCAAACCCCACCCTCTCACCTCCTCTCATACCCATCCTCTCATACCACCCTCTCATACCCACCCTCTCACCTCCTCTCATACCCATCCTCTCATACCCACCCTCTCATACCCATCCTCTCATACCCACTCTCTCATACCCACTCTCTCATACCCACCCTCTCATACCCATCTCTCTCATACCCATCCTCTCATACCCACCCTCTCATACCCATCCTCTCATACCCATCCTCTCATACCCACTCTCTCATACCCACTTTCTCATACCCATCCTCTCATACCCATCTCTCTCATACCCACCCTCTCATACCCATTCTCTCATACCCATCCTCTCATACCCATTCTCTCATACCCACCCTCTCATACCCACTCTCTCATACCCATTCTCTCATACCCACTCTCTCATACCCACTCTCTCATACCCATCCTCTCATACCCACTCTCTCATACCCATTCTCTCATACCCATCCTCTCATACCCATTCTCTCATACCCACTCTCTCATACCCATTCTCTCATACCCATCCTCTCATACCCATCCTCTCATACCCATCCTCTCATACCCATCCTCTCATACCCACCCTCTCATACCCATTCTCTCATACCCATCCTCTCATACCCACTCTCTCATACCCACCCTCTCATACCTACTCTCTCATACCCACCTTCTCATACCTACTCTCTCATACCCACCCTCTCATACCCATCCTCTCATACCCATCCTCTCATACCCACCCTCTCATACCCATTCTCTCATACCTACTCTTTCATACCCACCCTCTCATACCCACCCTCTCACTGTCTCCCCTCACCTCCATCATCCTCACCTCACTTCTTTCCCCCTCTTACATGCCAGCATTCTTATATTTCCCAAATCCAGGCAGTCCAAGACTGGCAACAAGGACAAGTCCAAAGAGATCAGTGAGATTAGTGGCCCCATTATTCTGGAGCGCTATGTGGCCATAGCCGACTATGAAAAGCAGAAGAAGAATGAATGCACTGTGAAGGCTGGCCAGACGGTAGAAGTCATCGACAAGAATGAGAATGGTGACTATGCCTAGAGTGGGGATATGCACGTCACCCAGCACTGTGATAGTGACTCAGAGACATGTCCTGCTATGTTGTGTGTGGGTAACCTTTACTGAGTGACAAAGCCTGGAGTGGGTGATACATGGTCCTGGCTGACAATGCCAAGGAATGCACGTCACCCAGCACTGTGATAGTGACTCAGAGACACGTCTTGTTATGATGTTCTCAATGGCTGATCCGCCATTATTGGGTTATACCTTAAGGCATGTGGTTGTGTTGAGTTTTTCCCCATTTTTAACCCTTTTGTTTGCAGTGTTGCACTGTTCCTACGGGAGACCAATGAGCAACTCTGTTCCAGGCTGGTGTGCAACAGAGCGGGTTGAGCACATTGCAGACTTGCATGTATCCCTGGTTGCCTAGCTTCCTGACACACCTATAATGATCTCATTGGTTGATTCCAATGGGAGGTTTTGTTATTATTGCTGTTGCTTCTCCTCAAGGTTGGTGGTTTGTGAATGTGGATGACTTCCACGAGGGCTGGATTCCCGCCACATTCCTGGACCCTCTCTACGGGACTGAGGACAGTGTGACACAGAAGATGGAGGAAGGCAAGTGTTAAAAAAAAATTAAATTAAGCATCCTTGCTCAATCAACCCCCCAAACCAGCAAGAAAACAGGCGCTTGACTGCAGAAATGCACTTTCTAAAAAACAACGCGCGCCCATTGAGTCTTCTATTAAAAAAATTGTCAAAGATTTGCACGTATGGTGTTCTAGTCTCACAAGCCAGACTGAGAAGAAGCTATGTAGTCTCACTAGCTAGACAAAGAAAGGGTAGGAATGGCCTCTCAAGAATACATCATACCTTCATTCTCCGAAGTACGTTTGCCCACGAAACTTAAAAAGCTCTGTTTTGCTAGAGCCGAGAACAATCTTTGCAGCAGGTACGCTAAGGGCATCTAGAGTAGGATTCAGTTCTTGGGCTTGTTTGAATTGAACTATTGAAACTCTTTTGCAACTTCATAGGCCATTGATGGCCCTGTGAGGTTACAGGTGCTAGAAGCTTGGGCAAAGGTCCTGCAGCTAATATTTTCATGGGCAGTAAAAAGCTCATGGGAAAATAAGGTCAGTGTTAGGTAGCAGGTGAGATCAATGTTGTGTGAACTATATTGACCTGGTGGGGATGCATGCAGAGCTAAAGCCTTTCTCAATGACAGCAAGACCAGTGCTTCACAAGTGAGATACTGCATGGATGTCTTTGTTTTGTAAAGATAACAGGTAGAAGGTTTTCACCTAGGTGGGTGCTAAAGATCCAAACAGGCACTAAATATCCTCTGCACTAAACGTAGCGCCAACACACAGTTGTGGGTATTGTCCACAAGCACTTGTAGCCTCTTGTGGGTCCTGACTTGTACAGACAATGTGCACTATGTGCCATGTAATGTGCACTATGTGCCATGTAATGTGCACTATGTGCCATGTAATGTGCACTATGTGACATGTAATGTGCACTATGTGACATGTAATGTGCACTAGTAATGTGCACTATGTGCCATGTAATGTGCACTATGTGACATGTAATGTGCACTATGTGCCATGTAATTGCACTATGTGCCATGTAATGTGCACTATGTGACATGTAATGTGCACTATGTGCCATGTAATGTGCACTGTGTCATGTAATGTGCACTATGTGCCATGTAATGTGCACTATGTGACATGTAATGTGCACTATGTGCCATGTAATGTGCCATGTAATGTGCACTATGTGACATGTAATGTGCACTATGTGACATGTAATGTGCCATGTAATGTGCACTATGTGACATGTAATGTGCACTATGTGCCATGTAATGTGCACTATGTGTGTGCCATGTAATGTGCACTATGTGCCATGTAATGTGCACTATGTGTCATGTAATGTGCACTATGTGACATGTAATGTGCACTATGTGCCATGTAATGTGCACTATGTGACATGTAATGTGCACTATGTGTCATGTAATGTGCACTGTGACATGTAATGTGCACTATGTGACATGTAATGTGCCATGTAATGTGCACTATGTGACATGTAATGTGCCATGTAATGTGCACTATGTGCCATGTAATGTGCACTATGTGCCATGTAATGTGCACTATGTGCCATGTAATGTGCACTATGTGACATGTAATGTGCACTATGTGTCATGTAATGTGCACTATGTGCCATGTAATGTGCACTATGTGACATGTAATGTGCACTATGTGCCATGTAATTGCACTATGTGCCATGTAATGTGCACTATGTGACATGTAATGTGCACTATGTGCCATGTAATGTGCACTGTGTCATGTAATGTGCACTATGTGCCATGTAATGTGCACTATGTGACATGTAATGTGCACTATGTGCCATGTAATGTGCCATGTAATGTGCACTATGTGACATGTAATGTGCACTATGTGACATGTAATGTGCCATGTAATGTGCACTATGTGCCATGTAATGTGCACTGTGTCATGTAATGTGCACTATGTGCCATGTAATGTGCACTATGTGACATGTAATGTGCACTATGTGCCATGTAATGTGCCATGTAATGTGCACTATGTGACATGTAATGTGCACTATGTGACATGTAATGTGCCATGTAATGTGCACTATGTGACATGTAATGTGCACTATGTGCCATGTAATGTGCACTATGTGTGTGCCATGTAATGTGCACTATGTGTCATGTAATGTGCACTATGTGACATGTAATGTGCACTATGTGACATGTAATGTGCACTATGTGTCATGTAATGTGCACTGTGACATGTAATGTGCACTATGTGACATGTAATGTGCCATGTAATGTGCACTATGTGACATGTAATGTGCCATGTAATGTGCACTATGTGCCATGTAATGTGCACTATGTGACATGTAATGTGCACTATGTGTCATGTAATGTGCACTGTGACATGTAATGTGCACTATGTGACATGTAATGTGACATGTAATGTGCCATGTAATGTGCACTATGTGCCATGTAATGTGCACTATGTGTCATGTAATGTGCACTATGTGCCATGTAATGTGCACTATGTGCCATGTAATGTGCACTATGTGCCATGTAATGTGCACTATGTGACATGTAATGTGCACTATGTGCCATGTAATGTGCACTATGTGACATGTAATGTGCACTATGTGACATGTAATGTGCACTGTGACATGTAATGTGCACTATGTGCCATGTAATGTGCACTATGTGCCATGTAATGTGCACTATGTGTCATGTAATGTGCACTATGTGCCATGTAATGTGCACTATGTGACATGTAATGTGCACTATGTGACATGTAATGTGCACTGTGACATGTAATGTGCACTATGTGCCATGTAATGTGCACTATGTGACATGTAATGTGCACTGTGACATGTAATGTGCACTATGTGCCATGTAATGTGCACTATGTGCCATGTAATGTACACTATGTGCCATGTAATGTGCACTATGTGACATGTAATGTGCCATGTAATGTGCACTATGTGACATGTAATGTGCCATGTAATGTGCACTATGTGACATGTAATGTGCACTATGTGCCATGTAATGTGCACTATGTGCCATGTAATGTGCACTATGTGCCATGTAATGTGCACTATGTGCCATGTAATGTGCACTATGTGACATGTAATGTGCACTATGTGCCATGTAATGTGCACTATGTGACATGTAATGTGCACTATGTGCCATGTAATGTGCACTATGTGACATGTAATGTGCACTATGTGACATGTAATGTGCACTGCGTGCCATGTAATGTGCACTGCGTGCCATGTAATGTGCAGTATGTGCCATGTAATGTGCACTATGTGCCATGTAATGTGCACTATGTGCCATGTAATGTGCACTATGTGCCATGTAATGTGCACTATGTGCCATGTAATGTGCACTATGTGCCATGTAATGTGCAGTATGTGACATGTAATGTGCACTATGTGCCATGTAATGTGCACTATGTGCCATGTAATGTACACTATGTGACATGTAATGTGCACTATGTGCCATGTAATGTGCACTATGTGCCATGTAATGTGCACTATGTGCCATGTAATGTGCAGTATGTGACATGTAATGTGCACTATGTGCCATGTAATGTGCACTATGTGACATGTAATGTGCACTATGTGACATGTAATGTACATGTAATGTGCCATGTAATATACATTATGTGTATATATATTTTTTTAAAGGCAACAAGAATGCATCCATTTTTGGCTATATCCAAATTCACAAATTTATAACGCGGATGAATTAATAATTATAATTTTTTTGTGTGGTTCTGAAGTGGGTCTGAAGTGTGGGGATGTATAAAGTATGTACACTGTATAATGTTAATGTGCTATATACGAGTGCTATACTCGTGGATGTTTGTGTGTTCTACAGAGGAGACGTGGATTACCATGAGCAAGTACGAGGCCAAGTACAATGATGAGGTCAGTTTTGAGAAGGGAGTGCTGCTGAAGGTCTTTGAGAAAGGCATTGATGGCTGGTGGAAGGTCAGGTATGTATGAGCATGTAGGATGCCTACATCAACAAGGTCTGTATGACTCCCTCACTCCCACCCTTATTTTTTAACATGTGACAATCAATAACAACACCAGAGGAATATATAATAGCTGCTAACCATCTTTCACCGCCAGAACTTAGAGAAGCTAGTGGAGTAGGTATCCACTACTGTATATTGTAGTTACTGTGACCTCTCGAGAGATATGAACCTCCGTGATGTCCATCCACATGCTATTTGAGTGACGCACTTGTGTGTGTGTGTGTGTGTGTGTGTGTGTGTGTGTGTGTGTGATGGGTGAATAATGATTACTTTGCATATTACCATATATGGTATATATGGTCCATTCATGGGATATTGAAATAGAACCACAATTGCATTATGGTAAAGCATCCAGTGGGTTTGATGAAATCCCTGTAGGTACCAAGGTCAAGAAGGTGTGGCACCCGCAGCTTTCCTGAAGCGCTACAGGGGACTAGCGACGGGAGTGGCCTCTGCAGGGGTACAAATTGTCGGCACGCTCCAGGAGGCGACCTTAAACATACCAACAAACAAAAACCACACCTCCTCCTCCTCCTCCACCTTGTCACATGATAACAAGCCATTTCAATCCCTCCCTGTTGCCTCTGGACTTCGTTCGACCGCCATCACTTCTTCACCGCCTACAACCAATTCCTTAACTTCAGCTTCTCAAAGACTGACAGTCAATTCCACCAGCAACGACACAAAAAACCCAGGGACCTCTCCGAGCCCCAAACCAAGGCAACAGTTAGCACCGACATGGAACTCTAAAGCTAATTTTGTAGACGATGAACGTAAGTTGCGAACTTTCATCGCATTATCTGTGTGTGTGCATTTTGACGCTATACAGGAGCCTTGTATAATAATACTTTGGTATGCTTGCAACCCTTGATAGAACAGTGTTGATAGAACAGTGGCCACTTTCTCTAAAGGCTGTAGTAATAATAGTAATAATAATAATAAAAGCAGGTGGCCACTACTAACTATATTACACTTGCGTTGACCTCGTTCTACTTGAAGTTTAGTCCTTAATTGGTTCCCCAGCTAATGATATGCACACGTGTGCAACTTGGTAGCATTAGCTTGAGAGGTGGAAATTGGTTCCCCAGTTAATGATATCCACACGTGTACAACTTGGATAGCATTAGCTTGTGGTTCTTTTTCCAACCACGCGCTTGACCACATACTCAAGTTTTAGCGCCTAATGAAAACACTACATTGCATAGAGTCCTCTCTGGTGCTAATTTGCTCTCTAGCACTTGGCAATCTGGAGGAAAACGTGTTCCCAAGTCAGGCACTCGGGTTTTGAGGTACCCCCACTTAGCTTGGGTGTAGTTATAGCTATGACAAATGTTTTAGTATCAAAAGAGAGCACACAGAGAGACCTATCTTTTGAGCAATATATCAAGTCCATACCATGAAGCTTGCAGAATCTATGGAGCTATAAACTGGTAACCATAACAACAAAAACACTTTACTACTAAAATGTTTTTGTCCCCTCTTGAGAGGTGGAAATTGGTTCCCCAGCTAATGATATCCACACACACACGTGCAACTTGGGATTAGCTGCATAGTGTAATAAGCATTAATATATGAATTCTGGCTTAGTTGTTTTAAAAAATTATTAAGTCATGCAGGCAAGCATGGAAGTTCACAGACACAAATACAGCATAAAAATTAGGCCCCTCTTAATTATTAATTGCATTGTAGGCTGAGATCTGATGTTGTTATGTTGCATATTTGATGACTCGCTCTAACATTTCCTTCTCAGCTATCTATGGACCTACCCCAAGACGATGCTCATTCTCGGTACATATATATAATATATACATATATATATATTCGTAGTTGTGCACATAATATGCTGGTACACTGGGAGTGCAAATATAGTAGCACTCAAAACAAAGTCTTTCATAGAATCACCCTTGAATGATCGGTGCCATGCCACACCAGTACTGCTTCACCACAGCTTTTTCTTCTCACCTCTCCCTCCGTTTCTGTGAACTACTTCCACATTTTCCCCAGCGTGTAACTTGTATGTCATCATAGTGTGCAATGACCTGCTGTACCGATGATCAGCACTCCCTTACCCACCTGCCCTTTTCTTTTCCACCCTCTTTGCTTTCCCACCAATTTCCCACCATTTTCCTGCCAACAGTACAATGCTCTCTGTACTAGCATTGTGTAGGAGTATGTTTGACTGCTGCTGTAATTTGCTTTAATTACTACAAGTGCACTAATATCTGAAGGTTTCTTTTCCATTCAGCTTCTTTGTTTTTTTGTGCCATCAATTAAAAGACTAAAACAACGTAACACATCCACACTCGCTGGCAACACATCGACACTCACTGGCAACACATCCACACTCACTGGCAACACATCCACACTCACTGGGAACACATCCACACTCACTTGCATCCACACTCACTGGCAACACATCCACACTCACTGGCAACACATCCACACTCACTGGCAACACATCCACACTCACTGGCAACACATCCACACTCTCTGGCAACACATCTACATTCACTGGCAACACATCCACACTCGCTGGCAACACATCCATACTCACTGGCAACACATCCACACTCACTGGCAACACATCCACACTCACTGGCAATGCATCCACACTCACTGGCAACACATCCATACTCACTGGCAACACATCCACACTCACTGGGAACACATCCACACTCACTGGCAACACATTCATACTCACTGGCAACACATCCACACTCACTGGGAACACATCCACACTCACTGGCAACACATCCACACTCACTGGCAATGCATCCACACTCACTGGCAACACATCCATACTCACTGGCAACACATCCACACTCACTGGGAACACATCCACACTCACTGGCAACACATTCATACTCACTGGCAACACATCCACACTCACTGGGAACACATCCACACTCACTGGCAACACATCCACACTTGCTGGCAACACATCCATGCTCGCTGGCAACACATCCACACTTGCTGGCAACACATCAACACTTGCTGGAAACACATTTACATTCGCTGGCAACACATCCACACTCGTTGGCAACACATCCACACTTTTTGGCAACACATCCACACTCACTGGCAACACATCCACACTCACTGGTAACACATCCACACTTGCTGGAAATGCATCCACACTCGCTGGCAATGCATCCACACTCTCTGGCAATGCATCCAAACTCGCTGGCAACACATCCACACTCGCTGGCAACATATCCACACTTGCTGGCAGTGCGTTTCATTCAACAATCACAGAGGAGCATTAAGATGCATGCAGAAAGGGAGAACTTAAGAAGTCTGCTATCGCAGAGCTTTGCATGGAACTAATACCACCCAATCTTCTGGGAGGAGACCTCTGTGATTGATAGAGCCAGCCAATGGAGAGAGTTGCTCGAGAAGGAGCCGCTTCACATTCACGTTACCCAGGGATCAGCGCTTCAATCGAGATGTAGGGCTGGAGCTACCCGATTGCTGGGTCTCAACTCTCAAGACTATATACATGAACCATGCCCAGCTTGATCTGTCTGATGTATGGCTGTGCTGTTATGCAGACAATTCATGAATCGCGTGCTTTTGTTGTCGAAGACTGAAGTATTTCAGTCGAAACGCACTCAGAGTTTCATTTAGAAAATTGTCCAAGGGGGGGCAACTGGAGGAATCGGGATATTAAGGGGGGGCATGATGTCAAGCACGTATCAACATCAATAAGAATTTTAATAATACAATTTTCCAAGGGGGGACAAAAAGGTTCCAAGGGGGGGCAGCCGCCCCCCCCCCCCCCCTAAATGAAACCCTGGTGCTAAAAACAGAAAAGCTGAAACCTCAAACTATTTGGTATCAGCCGAAAATAATCGTACACTAATACTGCCAGCAGACGTATTAAGATAAGGGATGGCCAACAGGGAAGTATACAGAGTTTAGCCATAGACAAATGGCTTTGAGAATAGGCCTTTAAATATTGCTGAGTTTCATGTGGCAACTACAGAGCTATATAACTGCTGCTGCACACTGAGCTTGGATACTTGTCTATTTCTGGCGAATAGTGCATTAGCTAGCTGCAAGCCATCTCCATCCAAACGCCACAATCAACGAGCCTATATATACTATATTGCAAGTGTTTCTTGTGCCATGCACTCCGGTTGTGGCAGACGGTAATGATGGAAGTTTGAGTATGTGCTCTCAATAAGTGCATGACCGCATCTCTAAATGGGGCACTATGGAAAGTGCCAGGGATAAACACAGACCTGCCAGCATGTCTTTGACTGTCTCCGATGATTGATAAAATGTTGTGCGATGGCATGCCATAATACTTGTGACTCTCTCCTTTGTTATTAACTAAATGCATGCCTGGATTTGTGACCCATTTAGAGTTGTTCTCTCAGGATTAATAGATTAGTATATCTCTAAGCTATTTTGTGTATGCATTTCACATTAGTTGTGCTGTACTTGACGTGAAACTTATTGCATTAATGTTTTAGAACCACTTGAAGAAGAAGAACAGCTCTTCATTTTCTTCATCAATTGACATCCTAGAGCCCATCTATGATATCATTCCAGAGCCTGAGGCAGAGATCTACAAGACCGTTGCAGAGTTTAATGCATCTGTAGGTGATGGTGTCAGTTTCCAGGCTGGTTTGACGTGCACGGTTATAACCAAGAATGACACTGGTTGGTGGTATGTGGACCTGGATGGAAGTGAAGGCTGGGTTCCTGCCTCCTATTTAGAGCCTACAAATGTGGCAAAGGTGTCGGGGGATGATGTTAAAAAGTCTTCTTCTAGACCTCCGTTAAACCCTCAGCCATATAAGGAGAAACCCAAGAAGAAGGAAGAGGCGTCCAGGCTGAGCACGGGCAGGGAACTGAGAAAAGAGCCTGTCAAAGAGGCCAAGAAAGAGCAAGTACTTTGTGAGCCTCATACATCCAGGAAGAAGGAGGGTGGGCCATCTCATTTGGGGGTAAAAAATGTGTCTCTGAGCAAGTCTGCCGATTTCCTAGACGATCCTGCATTTTCTTTGAAGAAAAGTGCCAGCTCACACTCGGAATTAAATGAGAAAAGTGGTAGAACAAAATCTAATGTCTCCATAAACAAATCCCCACCTCCCAGGCCTAAAGCATCTCCCATGTCTTCTATAGGAAAATCTCCCAAACCAGGCAGCAAGCCAACAATATCGACCCCCATACCTCTCCAAGTTAACCCCAGTACGAAGAATGTGAAAACACTACCACTACCCGGGACCTCCATAAGTTCCACCACTGCCAGTACAACTACCAGAGAGCTGACAGCTGGCCCTCCCAGAAGATTAACAGGAACAGCAAAGGAAATGCCAATAAAAACAACAGGAAGCGGTGTCGACATGTCGAAACAAAACACACCTCTTGTCCATTCCAGGAAACACACTAAGCCGGAAATTGTAGTGGGCCCAGTGCTAGATGGTGATCAGTGCGGTAGCAATGAGAGAAGGTGCAGTGACTCATCCAGATCCCCTGCAGGAAATTCAAGACCTGTTTCTGCCGGTGCAACCTCCTGCACAGATTATAGGTCAGAGCTGGGGAAAATGTTCTTGAAGAAAACATCGTCGCACCCCCTTCCCACCCAAGCTGAACCTGTTCAGGTACCCAAGAGATCTTCTCATCTTAATCTGTCCACAACTCCTGCAACCAAGTCCAGTTCTATAGGAACTAAGGTTCCTCCTAGCAGGCCACCACCTCCCAAGGCTGGTACAGCCAGGAGACCCCCTCCCCCAGTGGTTAGACCCTCTACATCTCCTCCTAAGCCTAGGAGGGCCTCCTGCTATGTGACCATTGGGGACTACACGGGTGGAGGCACAAATTCTTGCCTCCATTTTGATGAAGGTGTGGCAGTAGAGGTGATTGAGAAGAGCAGTGATGGATGGTGGTTTGTGAAGATCGGCGACAAAGAAGGCTGGGCACCAAGCACTTACATTGAGGAGAGCAAAAGAACAGTTGGTGTGAAGGGTGGAGGAGTCGCAGCATCCGGCAGTACTCGGCCTTTGAATACCCCTCGATCCAAACCTATTGCTGCAACTCGACCACCAATAGTTGATAAACCAGAGGCTGTTAGCAAAGTACCAGAGCCAGCCAGGCGTAGTCCACGTCCACGAGAAGGGAGTTCAAGTTTTTACCGAGCTGTAGACAATAATGAGGAGGATTCTGTGCTTCACTTGGTCAAGGGAAGAGTCTATGAACTGGTAGACAAAAATAACGATGGCTTGTGGCTAATGAAAGATGGAGACATAGAGGGTTGGGTATCATCAAGTTACTTCAAGCATCTTTAAGATAATTCTCCATCAATCCGTATACTGCATATACACCTCTTGCCGCCACATGGGGAGGGAATTGTAAAGCCCCCCTTATTATTATTTATGTGTCAACATTTCGAGAATTTTATTTCTGTACATGTGTATATAGAATTTTGTACTGCATATTTATACATAGTGTGGTTATGATAAAAAATCATTTTATCATTTTAGACATGTAGATTCTCTAAGAATTCAATCACATAACTCGAGACACCCGAAATATTTATGTTTAACCCGTTGATAAAAGATGGAGAATGGATTGGAAATGACAGTAGCTAATTTAGCTATGTTAAGGATGAGACTATGCATATCGAGTAGCCAAAAGTTGTGTATATAATATATTTTTATGTGTTCCTTATAAATCGTTGCAAGGCTGAACAAGCTATGCAACACAATGGGATGGCAGATTCTGAAATGTGTGGGAGAAATTCTGTTTCGAGTTTAAAGTACTTGGAAGCAGTTCCCTTGTTGGGAAGCACACCACATTTAAGAGTAGGACCATCAAGAGGTGCTTTCCACAGAAATTTTCAGTGTACAAAAGGGAAGACAATTCAGAAGCTGACCAAGAACTTGTTAAAGTGACGATTCTTGACAGTGCATAGTGCTTATATAACATAGTCTTCATCATTAGCACGTGTCTCTTCTATTGACTATATTCCTTCCAATGTATGCCAGCTATGTAGCCAGTTTTCTTTGTCCATAGAGATCAGCAGTATGTATTGGCTTGATAATGGTTTCATGACCAGAAATGGTTTATCCCACCTCCATTGAGCAATAGTAGTTCTGGCAGAATAAAACTCCAGTCTCTGTAGACACTTTCTTTCCTATAGATTCGCATCTGCTGCCATTCTCGACCTTTCACAACGACCATTTCCTGTGACCCAACGTGGGTGGGGTGACCGTTGCTATTTTTATGGACAAATGTACTGTGACTTACATGCATTTATAAATTATCAACTATGTGTTTTCTTTCCACCCCAGTGAGGGGTTGCTTCTGGAGTAGTCTTGGAACTACTACAGATTAAGTAATCTGTGAAAGGTTGGTGGGTGAAGAGAGCTCACAGGAAGTTGGATGGAAAGATGTGCACCACTGTAAGGGGAGAGAGTCTGAAAACATGGAAATGTGATCCCCCCCCCCCCCAAAGTTTTTGTAAATGTGTCTGCAGGTGGAGTTTCAAGATCTAGAACAAGTCAAGATATAGCCATTTTTATACAGTACATTGTTGTTCCTTTTCATTTCACTTCATATTTTAAGGAGGCCATCCTCCAATCTAACCTGTCTTCTGTCAGGGTTGTCAAGATGATCGCAAACTCAAAATACCCTCCAAAATGTAACCAATAATTTTGAACTCTGCCTTTCAGCCATAACCTGTATGCTCAACTGGTCCAGTTTACTCTCCCTACCAGTTTCTTCTCCTCCCTTGCACTCACCTCCTCCTCTACTCCCTTCCTCTCCAATCTATTGATCAATTGAAGTAACAAGTGTATTCATGTGTTGTGGTCTGGTTGCGAAGCAACCAAAATTCAGCGTAATGTTGGCCAATTCATGGACTATGGCTGCTATGTCTATTTCTCAGCTACTGTAGTATGCAAGTTTCCTTTATAAAGTTGGCGGTTGAGATGGGCTCTTGTAAATTGGAAATGGTCATCATGTTTCGTTTCGAAGAACAAGAATGCGCATGTTGGTTAGAATAAAGTCCAGCGTTAATCATTCTCAAGGAAAGGATGCCTGGAGTCTAAGTCTGACAAGGATTCATCAATCTTGGTAAGGTAAACACTCAGTTCTTTGCATGTAATGCCGCTCTCTTGAGCTGCAAGTATGTACATCACGGGACTGGTTACATAACATACCTAGAAGAGATAACTGGTCAATAGGTGAAGAGGATGCTAGTGATGGGAAGTATACTCAAAACACTAAACAGTGTCAAGAGTGCAAAGTATTCCCTTTCACGTGATGTCAGAGTTCTTTTCTGCTCAGAGAGGTCTTCCCTTTCTCTGAAAATTCCTGCAGAATGATCTGTCTGATGACCTCACTCATAGTGGACTGTGCTTCCCATCTTCACGGGAAGTTGCTTGCATGTACTCTTAAACAGAACTCCACCAGTTGGGAATGTGTAAGGAATGTATAAATAGATACAATTCCCAGCTATTTCCCCTTTCCCCACATTGCAATAATGTTTACATATTAGGCCTTCAGTTAGGCAGGGCTAGGAGAATGGCCAGAGCAAGCAATATACTAACTAGCCAATACCCACAGAGACAATACAGTTATTTTTTTCCTAATGCTAGAAGCCACTAATAATAATTACATGCATGTACCACCTATAAGCAAATAATGTAGCCATATTAGCGTTATAAAAATCATTAAGAGTGGAAGTCTTTCCGTGTACAGCTGGCTATGTTGTATTTACTTTTGTTTCATTGAAAATTGTTAGCTAATAGTTGCCATACATAGTTCTTGTGTGGTAGACTAACCTTGCCATTATGGCAGCTGTTCATATTAAACCTTAAAGTATCACAATACTGGCACAGTGTGCACATTGATCCAGGATAGAAGTTTGCATTCTAGGACTTTCATGTACTTGCTAGTCTACCTTAAAGCATCACAATACTGGCACATGCACATTGGCCAGGGTAGAAGTTTGCATTCTAGGACTTTAATATACTTGCTAATACTGGCACAGTGTGCACATTGGCCAGGGTAGAAGTTTTGCATTCTAGGACTTTCATGTACTTGCTAGTCTCAGTCTTTCTGTGTTCAGCTTCCAGATGTTTCTTACATCTGTTAATGCTGCTCTCACCAGTCTCAACAGAGAGAGGCAGAGACTAGTGAGAGCAGCATTACAGTTCTCTCCAGACGTCTCTTTCCTCATCTGCTACTCTCGCTAAGTGTCTGCCTTTCTCTGTTCTCTCCGGACATTTCTTTCCTTGTATGGTAATACTGTTCTTCTTACTCTCCTGCCCCATGATCCTTGCTCTTACTTAATCAGCCCCTCTCTCAATGAACTCTCAGTTGACAAAATAACATCACAATAAACTCAATAATCATTGTATTCTCTCGACATTCCTTCCATCTAACCATATATAGTCTGGTCCTGTTTTATGTCTCCTAGAATGTACTTTCATCCACCTGGGCCACCTGGAGTGGAGGAGGATGCAGAAGAGGCACAGACTCCATCAATTTTGTCCCTCTGTGCGACTGATAAATATGAGACCACATGAAAAAGGCAGCCATATTAACCTTAAAAGCATGACGATGCTGCAGTGTAGACATGACCTTCACATGCACATCTTTTCGCTAGTTTCTGCCTTTGTCTGTTGCACTTTTCCAGATTTTTTCTTTGTATTCTAATAGTGCTCCCACTAGTCTGCCTTTCTCTATTGAGTCTCAGACTGTAGATATTTCTTTCCTCATCTGCTAATGCCTCTCATGCTAGTCTTTGCCTTTCTGTGTTTAGATCTCTCTGGATGTTTCTTTCCTCACCTGCTAATACTGTTCTCTTTCTTTCCCAATTCCTGTTAGATATTCTAGTGCTTGCTCTTACATTTTCATCTAGAGCTGCAGGGTGGCAAGTTGTTTGATGCGGCATGTCCCAGTCCCCGTGTGACACAAGGGGAATAAATGAAGAGTGTTCTACTTCTGAGCTTCATTGTTCATGTGCCCTCTGGTCTTCTCATGCTTACAACTGAGTCAAAGTGATGGTCTTATCCATTCTCCCCTTCCCCAAGTCAATTATTTTTACTGAAGATTAGAGCATCTAGTCGAAATTGATAGTGTTATATGTACTGTATATTACTAAGTATCACACATGCCTATATTATATGTTCATATAAACACACAGGTTATTTACCATGTATGTTAACTAAGTATATAATTATGTTCATATGAACATGTTATTTACCATTGCATTACTAACTATACACACATGCCTACATTGTGTTTATATAACACAGGCTATTCTAATGCATGTTCGATGTAACCCTTCAGTAAATCAGAACCATCTTCAGATTAACATGCCCAATCTGCTGAAATTTCCAGAATGGATTCTGATCTTCAGATTGAAGAGTAGCTATAAAGATTGTGCAAGACGTCTATAAACTTGCACAATCTGTGAATTTAAAATCCATGCCATATTATTATAATAAATTTTTAAGAAAGATCAATAGATTAGAGCAAATATTCTCAACAGAATATTGAGTAAAATGCAGAATTTGTGTGGTCATGATTAAATCAAAAATCTTCTGCTGTTAAATAGAAGCCATTTCTCAGACTCACAGAAAATACAAAATGGAACTATCTATTGTGTTTCTGACAACAAAATCAGCAGAAATGTACATACCTGATGTTCTCTATTATTCACGTCAAAGACTATTTCTGTGTTCTTGAGTTGCTGATAAATTACGTATGTAACAAATTGTATATTGTCTTCCAACCTTTCTGGAATCTGACCCATCTGCAGACCCATCAGCCCAATTCCAAAATGGGCTCCCATCTGCAGATTGGTTGCCAATCCACACGTTATACAGTTCCATCACTTGGTGTTTGTATTTAACATGCTACATGCTGTATGCATGTGATGCTTGGCATGTGTGGATCACTGAAGCTAGTTTGCATGCCTTCTGATTTTTATATAGCAGAATTGAAGTGCTGCCACTAGAACTTGTTTTCCCAGATACTTTCCTAAAGCGAGACTACAAAAAGATCTACATCCATTCTTTCTCTGTCTCTTACCTGTGGTTTACACTGTAGATAACACGTGTGCTCAGGAAACACTCACACTGCAAATCACAAGCTAACTATACCACCACAGATTCTTTTTCCCTTCATTTTCTCCCCAAAGACACGTAGGCATATTTTAAAGCATGTAGCACAACCATTTCAACATGCCCATGATACACATCTGCTTTATAGTATATACCATATCTATATTAAATATATCACCAAAACAGGAATATATAAAAACACACATTAAAAAAAAGATCTCAGTTCACATTTAACATGCTGTAACAAAGTTACAGCTGATGATGATGTCAATGTATTTAGTGTGCGACAGCTTGAGGTCACTGTGGGAAATGAAGTTCTTCATGTAGAAATATCTGAAGCGAGTAAGTCCTTGCATATTCCTAACCTTTCCCATCACTTTCCCAGCTTGGTCCTCTGCCCCAACCTTCACTAATATTTGTGAGTCGCTATGCAATTTCAGAGACTTGGATCGAGGTCCTGTTTCTATCCGAACCTCAAGCGTGACATACTCATTTTCATCTTCTTCACACCCATAGGGATGGACACAGATCACTGCTTTTGGATTGTACCTACCCAGTCCGGCCTCAAGCTCTAGCTTATATGGACATTTTATGAAAGCAGCATTCTGATTATAAATGAGTTTGTTCATTTTCTTTCTCTTTATTGACCATTGTATTACACATCTAGGTTTAACTATCTTTGAGAACCTGTTTATGAACTTGTTTTCCTGAGTGTCCATTGATATATGTGGCGGTGGCACTTGTGTTTGCAGTATTTTAACATGCCTGTTGGGGTCATCATTACGGTTCCCACGTATGTTTGCGTTGGTACTGCTGCAACTTTCAGTATTTGAAGAATCATTGGATGATGATTGGAAGCAAGAAGAATCGTGTTCGATGGTAGTACCTGTATATTATCCACATGTTTTTTCTGTAACATACGGTTGTATAAAGAACTAGCTCAGATGGTTATGGTAAGACTCACTGTTGCTGGCAGCCATCATGGAGTTAGTGACGGGACATACACTACTGACAATTATCGGAACATCGTCGATAATAGCTTGTGACGCTTATTAGCGTGCGAGACAGTGTTGCCATGGGGCACGTTTATGAAATGGCGGAGAGTCAGCTAAAACTTACTTTGGCAGCTGCTTAGTATTCAAATCATGGTTTAGGCCCCAAAACAGTTCAAGCGTGCCTTGAATCTTTAAAACCAGTAGCCCCCAAAACCTAAACCTTTAAACTGTGAATTCACCTTCAAGATGCGTCTTCTATGCCCTCGCACTTGCATACCGTGTGTTTATTTTACTTCAGGTGTAGGTCTGTCCCACCAAATTATAACCCCCCCCCCCCCCCCTTCCCCTTTCCCCAGAGACAAAATGTCCCCTATATATATACCAGGCTAAAGTCCCCCCCAACCCCCAGGAGACAAAATATCCCAAGACATGTAGGTTAACAAATATCTTCCCACTGTCATGGATTAATTTATCTCATGCTGCACAGGGTGTGCATGTTCTCTCATTGTGTATGTGTTCTCTGAGTGAGCAATCTGATTGATAACAAAACTTCAAGAATTTTGGTAGAAAATGTTCTTTGGATGAGATAACTCCTTCTAATACTATATAGATATGTGAAGCCAAAACTTATTATTAAAATTTTGCTCACTTAAATATTACTGTCCGTCATCACATTTTCATTGAAGTTTATTACTAGATGTTGGCTATATAGCGGGGGAGCAATGCACGTCGTCTCATGAATGATGTTGGAGAAGAGAGAGGTAGTGTGATGCAGTCATGCCAGCAATTGGCAATGGATTTCCAGAGCGACAACTTAAACTTTTTCATCTTTACTGTTAGCTATTATTATTTTAAACTTTATATTGTAACTTGAGATACATAACAATCATAGACATTCAGAATATAGTGCTGATACACATGCAACATTTCCACCTAAATGTCAGGTTGTCTGGCTATATACTTCCAAACACAAATGGAACCACTCCTTGCAACAGAAGCACTGTATCATTTCTCCGAACTCTGTAAGCATGTACAATGGGTCACCATGTTCTTTCTGTATGAAGCATCTTGGAACTTCTCGTCCTGTTATAAGGAAACATAGAAATGGTTCTGCTTGGATGAAATAGAATCTTCAGGACAATGTCCCAATACTATTGTTGCATAATCTATGGTAAGCAAGTGACAGTCTGATCCTCCATTTTGCTGTTGAACATCAATTTTTTTTAAAATACACCTCATTAGAACTCGTAGGGAGCAGTTCAGCAACCTGTCTCGGTGAACAAAACTGTTCACGTCCTGTATGCAGTCATACAAACAAAACTGTAGGCTGGACAGCACCAGCCCAATGATCTTTGCCCACTGTAGGCTGGACAGACCAGCAATGGAGCCCAATGATCTTTGCCTACTGTAGGCTGGACAGCACCAGCCAATGGAGCTCAATGATCTTTGCCTACTGTAGGCTGGACAGCACCAGCCAATGAAGCTCAATGATCTTTGCCTACTGTAGGCTGGACAGCACCAGCCAATGGAGCTCAATGATCTTTGCCTACTGTAGGCTGGACAGCACCAGCCAATGGAGCCTAATGACCTTTGCCCAAATCCAATGTCTATTGCTTGAGTTGTAGTCTTTGAAATGGACAATTTAAAGAACGCTTTCACATACCTTGACTATTTCTTTTCAATTGATATACAAAGTTGAGTTTGCGTACATTGTTGATTTATTAACATGCATGCAGAGATGGAATTGATGTGCCATTAACTGAAGTTACTTTGAGGGTGGCAAAAATGGAGGAAATGGTGATGCGAGTTTTCATATGAGGTTGAAGAATCATGAATGATAAAGACTCATCACCATCACAGTTTGATGTAGAAGAAAAGTTGTGAGTAGTTGTAGATTGAGAAGAGGCCTGACAAAAAATGGATCAAAATGTTGTTTCAGGAGATAAATGTTGACAGGATTTTTAAGCACATTCCCAGATGATGAATTGACAAGCTTTGAAAAGCTTTGACAAGCTTTGACACCCCTTTACTAAGATGTTTCTCAATCACATATGCCATCTCTTCTCAAATTTTCTACCTTTACAGCTGTCCCTTTGGGAGTTTACTTTTGTACTGCATTTCAGCACCTACAATGAAATGATTGTATATAGTAGTACATAAATTCGATATATATAACCACTTTTTTTTTGCAGAACCTCTTATCATAATCCTTCTTGTATCTTGTCTGTGCCAGGTCAATATTGGATATATCTACATAGTGGATGCTAGTCACCAATGCAATGGTACTTGTTGGACTAGTATCATCAGACCTATCATTTTGTTCTAGTGACCTTTCATCTTCTGCCTCCATAGGAAGCACTGGCTTTCTCCCAACAAATGTAATAAACTTTGTAGATATCTTGAAGGTGATAAGCAAATAACATTCCATCAATGTGTTGATCCCAATCATTTTGATCACACTTTAGTAATGCTCCACTGTATTTACAAACTCCCATCCTGGATCAGAAATAATCGATTTTGCACACCAAAATTTTAATTCATGGCTCTCGATATGAACTTATTGATTATACTCTCAATGAACTCTCAGTTGATATAATAACATTGAGAAGGTTATTATATTGTTTATTATAATTTCTATAACCTTACCGACTACCGACACATCACCCAAAACAAAAAAACTGGCCACAGTTTCTACCTTCTTGTCCTTGATAGGCTCTGCTTTTGGCCACTTTGAAAAATAATCAACAATATATCAGTAGCACTTGGGGTAACTGGAAGTGGGCCAACTAAGTCAATACCATCTGGAAAGAACAAAATATATACTTCATTGTGTCAATTTAAAATATTACAATTTAGTGCATGTGACACACCTCTTGCCTTACTTCAGGTTTTACAGAAATTAGATATAGGACAACATTGGCCTTCCATCATTGTATATATCTTGGACAAATATCACATCTAACATATTCACGAATGTATAAAGTCATTGAAGCCCCATAAAATCAACTACAAATTTATTTCCATCGTTTTAGCCTATCCCCAAATGTCCTCCTGTATCAATTATCTTTCTCAGCATATTGAGCCTCTTGTTGATGTTACTAGTTCTCTCTTGATGTGCATGCTATAATTTTACTACGTTGTTCATAGTCATTTACAGAACTCATAATGTTACAGGCACATTCCAAATATTGTAATATTCGAGGGGAAGAGGTGATAACTAATTCGACGTCTGCATATTAACCCCTCCCACTAAATGCACCAAACGTACACTGTATGCCCACCTGCACTGGTGTGGCAATGCTCCATAACCCGTTTGCTTTCTTCAGCTCTCCTAACTATTCTCTTCCCAGTCTTCCCATTTGGGGAGTAGTAGAGGGAATCCTAATTCACTTCAAAATGGTTCTCCTTTCTTCTCAGCATCCTTTTTGGAAATTAGAGGTAGTCCCAGTTTCAACCACCCTCAATATCAATCAGACTGCATGACTATCTCAACATGTTCCACAAACTCTGCCGCACCTAGTAAAGGATCTGATTCTAGGGAGAGACTAATATCCTAGGATATTTTGTCTCCCAGACAGTTTATTATCTGATCCTAGGGAGGACAGAATATCCTCCAATGTCAGCACATTAGCTACTGCATTATTTTTTTTGTATGAATCAAGAATTTACCTGTGTGTTTGTATGTTTGTATGAATCAAGAATTTACCTGTGTGTTTGTATGATTCAAGAATTTACCTGTGTGTTTGTATGTTTGTATGAATCAAGAATTTACCTGTGTGTTTGTATGATTCAAGAATTTACCTGTGTGTTTGTATGAATCAAGAATTTACCTGTGTGTTTGTATGAATCAAGAATTTACCTGTGTGTTTGTATGAATCAAGAATTTACCTGTGTGTTTGTATGAATCAAGAATTTAGTGTTTGTATGAATCAAGAATTTACCTGTGTGTTTGTATGAATCAAGAATTTACCTGTGTGTTTGTATGAATCAAGAATTTACCTGTGTGTTTGTGTATGAATCAAGAATTTACCTGTGTGTTTGTATGAATCAGGAATTTACCTGTGTGTTTGTATGAATCAAGAATTTACCTGTGTGTTTGTATGAAACAAGAATTTACCTGTGTGTTTGTATGAATCAAGAATTTAGTGTTTGTATGAATCAAGAATTTACCTGTGTGTTTGTATGAATCAAGAATTTACCTGTGTGTTTGTATGAATCAAGAATTTACCTCTGTGTTTGTATGAATCAAGAATTTACCTGTGTGTTTGTATGAATCAAGAATTTACCTGTGTTTGTATGAATCAAGAATTTACCTGTGTGTTTGTGTGAATCAAGAATTTACCTGTGTGTTTGTATGAATCAAGAATTTACCTGTGTGTTTGTGTGAATCAAGAATTTACCTGTGTGTTTGTGTGAATCAAGAATTTACCTGTGTATTTGTGTGAATCAAGAATTTACCTGTGTGTTTGTATGGTCAAGAATTTACCTATGTGTTTTTATGAATCAAGAATTTAGTGTTTGTATGAATCAAGAATTTACCTGTGTGTTTGTATGAATCAAGAATTTACCTGTGTGTTTGTGTGAATCAAGAATTTACCTGTGTGTTTGTATGAATCAAGAATTTACCTGTGTGTTTGTGTGAATCAAGAATTTACCTGTGTGTTTGTATGAATCAAGAATTTACCTGTGTGTTTGTATGAATCAAGAATTTACCTGTGTGTTTGTGTATGAATCAAGAATTTACCTGTGTGTTTGTATGAATCAAGAATTTACCTGTGTGTTTGTATGAATCAAGAATTTACCTGTGTGTTTGTGTATGAATCAAGAATTTACCTTGTGTTTGTATGAATCAAGAATTTACCTGTGTGTTTGTATGAAACAAGAATTTACCTGTGTGTTTGTATGAATCAAGAATTTACCTGTGTGTTTGTATGAATCAAGAATTTACCTGTGTGTTTGTGTGAATCAAGAATTTACCTGTGTGTTTGTATGAATCAAGAATTTACCTGTGTGTTTGTATGAATCAAGAATTTACCTGTGTGTTTGTGTGAATCAAGAATTTACCTGTGTATTTGTGTGAATCAAGAATTTACCTGTGTGTTTGTATGGTCAAGAATTTACCTATGTGTTTTTATGAATCAAGAATTTAGTGTTTGTATGAATCAAGAATTTACCTGTGTGTTTGTATGAATCAAGAATTTACCTGTGTGTTTGTGTGAATCAAGAATTTACCTGTGTGTTTGTGTGAATCAAGAATTTACCTGTGTGTTTGTGTGAATCAAGAATTTACCTGTGTGTTTGTGTGAATCAAGAATTTACCTGTGTGTTTGTGTGAATCAAGAATTTACCTGTGTGTTTGTGTGAATCAAGAATTTACCTGTGTGTTTGTGTGAATCAAGAATTTACCTGTGTGTTTGTGTGAATCAAGAATTTACCTGTGTGTTTGTGTGAATCAAGAATTTACCTGTGTGTTTGTGTGAATCAAGAATTTACCTGTGTGTTTGTGTGAATCAAGAATTTACCTGTGTGTTTGTGTGAATCAAGAATTTACCTGTGTGTTTGTGTGAATCAAGAATTTACCTGTGTGTTTGTGTGAATCAAGAATTTACCTGTGTGTTTGTGTGAATCAAGAATTTACCTGTGTGTTTGTGTGAATCAAGAATTTACCTCTGTGTTTGTGTGAATCAAGAATTTACCTGTGTGTTTGTGTGAATCAAGAATTTACCTCTGTGTTTGTGTGAATCAAGAATTTACCTGTGTGTTTGTGTGAATCAAGAATTTACCTCTGTGTTTGTGTGAATCAAGAATTTACCTGTGTGTTTGTGTGAATCAAGAATTTACCTCTGTGTTTGTGTGAATCAAGAATTTACCTGTGTGTTTGTGTGAATCAAGAATTTACCTCTGTGTTTGTGTGAATCAAGAATTTACCTGTGTGTTTGTGTGAATCAAGAATTTACCTGTGTGTTTGTGTGAATCAAGAATTTACCTCTGTGTTTGTGTGAATCAAGAATTTACCTGTGTGGACCAGCTAATTTATTATATATATATAAAACGCTATACTATGTTTCTTGTCATTGATAAAGGATCCTGTGGTCTACATATTTGTCTTGGAAAGGGAAAAATGCTACAAACACAGACCATTAAAAAGATGCATCACCTTTTGGTTCCAAATACAAGCGTTGGTTGGGTCCACTCCAGATCCATGTAAATGCTTGTTTCAAGTATACTTTTCCCCACAATATGTCCATTCGGCTACCAGAACAATGCACTGCTAATCAAAATACCCAGAATTGGTATAGGTCATAAACACGCTTGTGGGTGCAATATCGTGGCTTTCTCGGAAGTTTATTCTTGTGACAAAGTTCAACAGCACCGACTAATGTGCGGTGCAAGTCATCAGAAGTGTGTGTGTATGTTTCAGCAGTACACATTGTAAATATTGATTGGTTAGTTCTGAGAACTTTTTGTAGGTGGCAGCAAGACAAAAATGTCGCTATAGAGACAAAAATGTCGTCTTTTTATATACCTATTGGGTTTTGATTTTTTAAAAATAAATATTATTATTTTTTGGTTATTAATTATTATAGAAAAATAGCAAAAATATAATAGTAATTAACATAATTTACACTAATAATAACTAAATAGCTAACGCAGCAACTAGATAATTATTGAACAACTCCAGTTCTGACCACCCCCCACCGACCCCACCATAGATGCTGCGTTCCCATCTTCTAATGCCTTGCAGAAAAAATCTGTTTCTCGATTGTGGCTTGGCCACATGCTGATCATGTGTGTTCCTTATTAACTAGCCTGGTCAATATTCAATGTGTGTTCCTTACCTAGCCTGGTCAATATTGAATGTGTGTTCCTTACCTATATAGCCTGGTCAATATTCCATGTGTGCCTATATAGCCTGGTCAATATTTCCTTACCTATATAGCCTGGTTAATATTCAATGTGTGTTCCTTACCTATACAGCCTGGTCAATATTCAATGTGTGTTCCTTACCTATATAGCCTGGTCAATATTCAATGTGTGTTCCTTGCCTTTATAGCCTGGTCAATATTCAATGTGTGTTCCTTACCTATATAGCCTCGTCAATATTCAATGTATATTCCTTACCTATATAGCCTGGTCAATATTCAATATGTGTTCCTTACCTATATAGCCCTGTCAATATTCAATGTGTGTTCCTTGCCTATATAGCCTGGTCAATATTCAATGTGTGTTCCTTACCTATATAGCCTGGTCAATATTCAATGTGTGCACTATATAGCCTGGTCAATATTCAATGTGTGTTCCTTAACTATATAGCCCTGTCAATATTCAATGTGTGTTCCTTGCTTATATAGCCTCGTCAATATTCAATGTGTGTTCCTTATGTAGCCTCGTCAATATTTAATGTGTGTTCCTTACCTAGCCTTGTTAATATTCTATATAGCCTGGTCAATATTCAATGTGTGTTCCTTACCTATATAGCCTGGTCAATATTCAATGTGTGTTCCTTACCTATATAGCCTGGTCAATATTCAATGTGTATTCCTTACCTATATAGCCTGGTTAATATTCAATGTGTGTTCCTCACTATATAGCCTGGTTAATATTGAATGGCGTTTCTTACATTTAGCTGGCCTGGTCCATATATAATGTTAGCACTTGATTACAAATTTGTCCTTACCATTGTGACCTAGTTAGTGTGCGTCTCACCTCGGAAATGCCCTCCGGCTGCTCTGTTGTTGTTGGTGGGAAAATTAGGCACAACCCATGGTCCTCCATAAGTTATGTGTCTTCCAAATGATATATAGGTGGGCATGTCTTGGACTAAACCATTCTACCTTAGCATACTCTCCTAGGTAAGCCTGACCTAGCCCTCTTAATAATTGAATCTTCAAAATGCTGAGTCGCTTGGGACCATCAGACCCCAGTGCAGTAATAATGACAATAAATAAGGTAAAGGAAGTTATTATGATATACCTATCATCTGCCCAGGTACCCTCCAGGCTCAAATCTTCGGGTCTAAGTTGCTCAGATGGAAAGCTTCCGGATGGACCATGGTCCCATGGAAGTGTGGCAAGCCCTTGATCTGGGATGCAACCTGCCCTAACAAGTTAGCTCAGTCTTATCATGCTCAGTAGGCCCTGCAGGCATTTGATAACTATATATAATAACTACTTTCTGGAGTCCTGTTTTGTGTTATGTAAATCAACTGTGCTGTGACTTCCGTTCACATGGCTCTATATAGCTCTGGAGAGCAATAAAAATATATTAATTAGCTGTAACACTTACAAAGGCATCATCAGAGTTTCCAGGCTTTGAGGAAATCTTCTCAAACCAGCTATATAGCTAGGAAGGGTCTCTCAAAGATTATTTTCTTACCAAATCACCTCTTTGGAAAAGAGAACACCAAGGGCCAGGGCTGGTGTGGAGCTGCAGGGAGCTCAGTCTCTATCAATGAGATGCAGAACCTGACGTTTTCGACATCTGACATCGCATGATAGAAGACCTACCTCGTTGGTCAAACGCATGTAACTTGTTATTACTCCTTCAACCATCTTCTGCTGCAGCTGAACGTGTTTTTTCTTTATTATCAAACAGCTTTACAGAGAGACAAACTAATGCACTCGAGGACTATATAGAAACCTCTGTTATGTTTCTAATTAGTTTTTATCCTCTCATTTTCATGAGTTTTTTTAAAAATATTGATACTGGTGTTGGTGTAGGATTAGTAACGGCAGTAAAACTTGCTGGAATAATGGGACACTAATGACAGTGAGAATAATAGATATGACAGTGAGAATAATAGATATATACCATATATATATCTTGAGAATTATGGAATAGAATAATGGGAAAAAAATTGTGGCAGGGCCTATCCATCAGGACCTCAGGTGCCGTTGCTGCAATGGCTGAGAAGAAAGAGGCCAAGTAGTATTGCCTCACCAGGAATTTTGTGTTTGCTATAGAGAACCTTGATGTCATTGGTCCAAAATCCTTGAGGAACTGGGACAAACTATAAAGCAGCATACTGGGGAAGAGAAGGCATTCCAATTTCTGCTCCATTATCTGTGGCTGTACAAGCCATCGCAGTCATGGGAGCAATGGAAGGCTTTGCAAGCAAGGATATATATAATTATAGCATATATTAAAGACAAAATAATAATAATAATAATAATAATAATAATAATAATAATAATAATAATAATAATAATAATAATAATAATAATATATTAATAATAATTTTTATTATTTTTTTAAAAATTTTATTATTGTTATTATTACCTAATTAACACATGCTATATTATAGTTATTATAATAATCAATTACAAAAATATCAATAAATACATAAATAAATAACTAAAAAGCTAACACGTTCAACTCCCGACATAATAATAACAACAATAATAATAATAATAATAATAATGACGATGATGATGATGATGGCAAAATATGATAAATATAAAGTTAATATTTGGTGCTATATAAATGCTAAATTGTGGTGAAGTGAGGGGAGGGAGGCCATATATCAGTCACTTCCCCCTCGGCCAACACTCGCCCACACACTTCCACCATCACTTGATTACACACACCCTCCACCTCCTTCCCAAGCAACAATGCCGCCTTCCCCTCAAACTCCTCCAACCACATTCCATTTCCCTCAATTCCATCCAGTCATCACAGTTATAGCAAGTCTTCATATTATAATAAGCTCCTCTTTTCCAGGAATTCGAGGAATTCGATCACTCTTTTAAGTGTTAGTTAGTTTTTGACTCCATTAGGAGGGTTTGACTCCATTAGGCTTTAGTTTGACTCCATTAGGAGGTTTGGGTCAACATTTAAAAGTGCTATTGCAACTTTGTTGTGATGACATTACGTGCCTTTCAAATTTCAGGGATTGCTTGTCCAACAACACCCAGATACTTTCATCTAATTTTTATAACATGTATTTTATGCAGGCTTGTGTAACTACTCGGTAGTGATGACAAGTAGACTTCCAAGCTGTACACTGTTCACCTTCAAAGATTAGAGTGCCTGTAATCACTTCCCATTCAAGGTTGTGGACAGAACCACATTAGCACGCTACAAGCAGGAAGTTGCTTCTGTGTGTTTGTACCAATCAAGAGTGATACATCAGTGTTTGCCTCGCTTTTTGGTAAAAATATAACTTTTCCTTTCGATCTTGTATTCTGGAAAAAAACAATTTCTGCTGCATGATTAGGTTACACAACCCGTGAAGGGTTGAAAGGTGACTTGAAGGTGTACGCATTTCTCACCATTATAAAAGCCTTCGAGTATATCAGCTCTTGAAACAAGCTACCTTCTGGTACCAAAATTAACTGCAAACAATAAGAAAACAAAGAGATTACAGAAAATAATAATTGGCTTATCACCCCACCCCCCTCATTGATACAGCCTCCCCCACTCTAGTTGATACCACTACAAATATCATTTGAAAGCACACAGAATGGGCTGCCTTTTGAGAAATTGGAAACAAATGAAGCATTAGCAACAAAACACAACAAAACTCTCCTCCCTTCAGCCACTTGCAAATCAAGCAGTATAAAGTCGTGTCCATCCATTATTGGTACGATGGTCAGTTTCTCTTCACAATTTACTCATAGAAGCTAGCATATGATATGAATATTCATCACACTTTATGTAAAACATGGTGAGCATTGACAAGAATAATTGCTTTTGTTTATTTAAGCCCAAATTGCATTCAATATAATTATACTCGTGCTTAGAGTCGTGAATCATTAATTTAATGTCAAAATACTCATCAGTAAATATTACGCTATTAAAAAGCTACTAGATTAAAAACATGTTATCCAGGTATATATACTTATGGAGGAACACACACAAAAAATCAATAGAGGTTTGTTGAGCCAACAACAGTTAGGTGGAATCACTTGACTTTGACCGGGGTAATGCCAGATTGTTGAATGGGTGATCGTCTGCGGGCGCCTCAGAGTAGAACTTGCTTTGAGGTTGAGGAATGGTATATTCACAGGAGGACTTCCACACAGTAAGATCAAGGATCGCCTGCGCATTGTAAATAATACATACATGCATTAGGATCTTGGAAAATAAGCTGACAAATTGAAATTATCAAAGTAATCCCCACCCCAAATATTCAGGTGAAGTTATAAAAAAAAGTTATTATTTTTTTTTTAAATGGAAGAAAAATATCTGTAGTGTAAGTAAAAATATACCAATTGGCAGCATTGCTAATTGTCAGCACCATAGTGCACCAATTATCGGCATACTTACGTCACTCGTAATATACAGTAATTTATCAGAACATTTCCCGGCACCGAGAAGCAGTTTCTTGTTGCTGTACGTTAGACAAGGCTTCTCGTTTGATTTTCCTCCAAGTTGATTGCACTTACTAGAAAAGTTTGCTTAGCATTTGTTTTTGGTTATAGACGTGCTGACTAGAGCCTCAGCCATAATGATACAGGACTACTTGGACTGGCTGCCTAGCGAAATAGCTACTTTATCCAGCTAGCTACATATCTTCTTATGTTGCCACAGGGTGGGAAGAAGAAGGTCGGGATGAAGTCTGCTCCTCCTATGTTGATCATATCAGCAGCAAGGGTCAGATGAGTAATGCTAACTGCTCTAGCAGATAAGGAAGATTGACCTCATGCAGATTGACCTCATGCAGTCATGAGTGTACAGACATCTTGGCTACGTTACTCATGGCATTAACTGTTACTGAGGAGATTGAACTTGGTCCAGGTAGTTGGGAAGGTAGGATGTGGCACAAACCCTGAACACAGATAAAGGCACAGCAGAATTTTGCAAAAGGTTTCTCAAAAAGGTTTCTCAAAAAGAGATTTCAGATGATTGGCTATAAAAAACTGATGGACAAACCTGGGCGTATTTAGCTATGCATGGGGTACGTCTGCCTGCTGTCATTGGTGGCACGAATAATGTATCGACTGTAATCAATGACACTGATGGAAGAGAGATATTTTGTTTATTTTAGTAAGAGCTTTGTTTTGGTGACATATTTATCTGTTTACATCCGTATGAATATGGTATCATAGTGTAAAAATTATTAGCACATGCAATGTATAATAGATCTGTCTGTTAGGGTCCTGCTAAAACACAGACAGAGCCGATAATAGGTACGGGATGACGATAATTGGCATTTTAGTAGGTGGACTCTGATACTAGTTAAGTCAATAGGAGAGCAAGATTAGTTCCTGGAAAATGAACTAGGATTGAAGAGCTGTGGTAAAGTTCACTTCCAGTGCAATAATTAACTTCCTGGAATGCACTTGCAGCGAGTTATAATTGGCAGCTTATGCTATCTAAACAGGTCGAGTTCACGTGCTGTTTAGTGTTTAGCACTAGAGTCTGCAACATAATCAATCAACAGTGTATGCCTAATAAGAACTTATTATAATATGTGCACTACAACCCCTCCCCCCAAACAACAACAACAACAACACACAACAACAACTATGTTATGGACGCTGCGACATAGCCGTTGTTCACTTATCTCAATGGAGCCAATCCTTATACCAAACTGCAGTTTATTATCTTTCCATTCTAATGATTATGATAACCATGAGTATGCATGTCACGAACATCTAGGGCTAAGGAGCTCTCTCCTTCGTGTCACCGACTTAATACCTACATAACACTCCAATATTTTCTAGACTTATTTAAACACAAGGAGAGGAATATCGTTTGACATCAAAATAACATGCATATGAGTATGGAGAAACAACTTAGACAACTATTAACAATGCATGCAGGTGTAAGTATTCTAGAAAGAGTAAAAACTATATCAGACAGCAGTGTTCCTAGTGTAATTACCTTACCTGATTCATTCCTGTCATCCACTGGTCTTTCTCCTCTTTGGACTCAAAAGCCACATAGAACTCAGAGTTGTTGTCCTTGAGCAGGAGGGCATTAGGTCTCCTCATGCTCAGTCTAGGAGCAGACTCCACAGTCGTAGACTACAGTCAAGAGAGAGACAAAAAGGGAAAATTGGTAAACTCCATTAAGTGGATTAGATGCATTCATTCTGTTCTCTTCACGTGGTTATGTTCATAACTGCCAGTAAACAGTTTTACATATAGTTCTGGAGCTAGCATGACTTTTTTTGTGGCCTCCAGCAGTCGTGCAAGACATTCCTTGATACCAGTCTTCCAGGTTCATTCACTTCCGCCATAAAAAAAAAATCATAAAATAAAAATAAAAATAATAAAATAATGGGGGAGGTCAGTATTTTTTCATGATGCTAAAAGGGAACCAAATCTCACTGAATATATTGTGGTTAAAGTCAGTTTGAAACCAAATCTCATTTCAACACACGCATGCGTCTTCACTTCAAGGAGGCATTTACTAATACTCACTTGTCTAAAAGGACAAGGAAAGAGTGACGTACAGCACTGCACTAACACTCCTTTCTCCGAAGCTATACATTCTCCTTGCAACCTATTCTAGCTGCTTACTCTCCATCGATGCAGCAAAGTTGACCAAGTTGCAAGGTTTTATAGACACCATATATACCTGTTGACTACACTCTCCACAATTTGAACCCACTGATCTTTGACACCATAACACATGCACAAAGAGAATGATGCCATATATTACATACACACACACACACAAAGTTCATAAAATGCATCAGATTTGGGGATGGCTATCATTAGTGTGACACACTCCAGACTCACACTCCGGAGTGTAGCTTTCACAACATGTACTTAATTAAATCACAGGGGACTTCTTCATAGAGGTAACATTCCTGCTAGACGCGATCTCCGTACATGGAAGGCCCATGCTTTACTTATATCCCAGTTTCCTAGCGATCTGTAATATCTCTCTCTTTCTCTCTCTGAGAACCCCTTAGAACACCCACTGAACAAATAGGTTGCCAGTTAACCTTTTTGGCAGCTGCTAGGAAATTTAAGGTCAAGACTTCATGATGTGATTTGCATGCCTACCAATAAGCACAAAGCCAAATTAAGCACATGTTATAGGTACTTCAAGTGAATGTGGTGAAGCCATAGGTGTTTAAGGAGTTTCAAGGTCATTTAACAAGTGAAGCAACTGGAACGGGAGAGTTTGCACTGTGATCCTGGCAATTATGTACCTATCCGTATGTTCTCCAGTCAAAAGGTGAGTAAGTTGTCTGTCTTAAAATAAATTGGGCTCAGGTAAATTTAAAAGGAAATGGTCATCTTGGTGGGAGAGATCAATGGAACCAGCCGCACATGATAGTAGAAAGAAAACTGATCAGTCAGAAGAGGAGAGAGGATTGGATATAGGAGACTTTAATAGAATAATAATAATAGGGGTGTCGGTCGGCTTGCCAAGTGTGATATATGCATACTGTTTTTAGTATTTGTATTTGAGTTATGATTATGTAATGTGCTGCATCATCATATCCTGTATTTTTTTGTATTGTGACCCGAGTTGGTGGAGGTATTGATGTTCTTGTACAGTTCAGTTGAGCATTTGGCACAGTCCGCCAGAAGAAGGGTAGGCCCGGATGAGCTTTTCCTCCAGAACACTGTGTGCCAGCAGGGATTTAAAGCAGTGTAGCTAACTTATTACCTATTTGCAACAACATACTACCTCTCAAACACAAGAGCATTTGTGGGTCTATTGGGTCCAGCACAAATCAGACTAACGGGAAACGATGGAGCACATGTTCTACGTATACTGTTTCCCACCTCCTGTTGCACCATCCACCTTCACCTATGCTGTCATTAAGTGACTAGAGTCTTGTGGCAACAAGAAAGTTCTAGCCAGTGTACATTTGTCTAACTCTAGCTAATTAGACTAAATTCTGTGTCACTATGCTGACAATGAGTCAAGTGACTTGTCTTTCTGTGCTGTGTTGGTGGCCATTGTGTAGCCTGGATGGGTTTACAATAATTTTTTGGGGCGAGCCTGATGTCCTGAGCACATCCTCTCCACAGGTGTTGTCGATGATGACATCCATTGTTGTTATGGCGTAAACTTCCTTTTCTTTCGGCTGTGATCGACCTCATGGCCTCAAATGTCCACTTTGAACAGCCATAGATGTTAGCAGGAAGGTTGATAAGTTAAGGGGGGACTGTACGTCAAAAACTAGACCCCCCCCCTATTTTTCCCCCCTTCTTCTTTCAAACTGTTCTTGTATCTATCTTCTAGCCATTTGCAAAGTTTGAGAGGCATTGGATGCTCCATTTCGAAGTTATGTTGGTTTTTGTCCTTGTAACAGATCAAGAAACTACAAAGAGAACACATCTTGCATGATATTTCATTGTAAACCCAAACATTTCATTGCCCTAACTTGGACTATATTTTTCTCATAATTTTTTTCCCCCCACTAAAATAATAATAATTTTTATATCACTGGATAGCTCTTCTAATTATCTGTGCAACGCATGAAACAAATTTTTAATTACTATAAGTTTTGGCAAATTATGGTGATTTGAAGTGGTGAGGTTTGGGGTTTTCCCTGGTGTTTTCCGGTTGCAAAAGCGGTGGCCTGCCACTAAAAAACCACGAGGCTTATTGATAATCTGTTCATGCGTTGGACTTTGATCTTGATAATTAGGGCAGTTATGAAATTTTCTGCAAGTTACGTCAATTTTTTTAGGGATCTTAATGTATCTTCCGAGAAAATATGTCTGCAGAGACATTCAACATAATTATCATTAGGAAGCACAAAGCATAAGGAACACACAAGATTTTTTTAAAATCTGCATAGAATGTATAGGAAAAAAGTTATGGAGATTTATACTACTTTGGTGGTAAAGCCTAGAATGCTACAAGCCAGCCAGCTAACTCCACTAATCTTACTCTTATGCTACTGATTACCACTCACATGCAGCCAGCCTTACAAACCTAAAAGCCTTTGATCTTGTCCAAGTTTGGTATCCCTAACCTTATGAGAATTGCATCTTTCCATATGCACATCATGGTCTAACACGACATAGAGCTGCTTGCACGAGGTTTGGACATGATGGATCCATATGGTACCTCGACTAGTAACGAATGCTAGGCATTGAGTGGCAAGCAAAGAAAAAAGCTAGAGCATGTTAAAGAACCGAGTAATCATCCTTTCCTGCCAGCCATGCGGTCTTTTCCCACCTATCCGTGCAGCTAATTTATGAGGGCCTGTGGGGGAGGTGGTTTTGGCGCACATTTGCTGGGGGGTCTTGGTCTGTTGTTTGTCCTATTTCAGGCTGGCCTGTTCTGCTATCTGGTAAGGGTCCATTCATATATATATATATAAATTAAAAAAAGGATGAACATACATGTGCATAGATGCACATACATACATACATAGACAGATATGCCAGGCGCAGCAATACCAAGTTTTTCATCCACCTCCTCACTAAGGGTCGCTTCGCTCGCCAACAATTACTATTTTAGTTTTAATCCTGGTATTGCATTGCTCTAGCCATTGTCATAGCCTTAGAATAGCTGAAAGCCTAATAGATTACTGACCTGTACATTAGTGATGTCATCCTGTTGGATTGTGATATAGATAGTAGTCAAAAGTTATATAATTTATGTATTCCGAACTGGTGCAAGCGAACTGGTGCAAGGTTGAACAATTCATGTCCTGCAACATTGTGGGATGGCAAGTTCTTCAACGGAAATGTGATTGTACAATTGTGGCTGTGGGAGGAGTTTTGTTAAGAATACTTGGAAGCAGCTTCCCTTGAAGATTGGAAGCACACTACCCTCAAAGTAAGGTGATCAGGAGGTACTTTCTATAGGAACTCCGAGTACCAAAGGAAGGACATGCAGAAGCTAACAGAACTTGTGTATTTTCTTTATCCTTTCTGGAAAGTAAACACCTAGATGTACTGTTGAAAATATCAGAATCTGGAACTGTGGACGTAGCTACGGTTTTAGTATATATACACACACATGTGCGCTAGAGTCCGCTCAGATATTCTCCAGATTCATCAGGACGATCATCTCTAGTTTTACAAACCTGTAAAAAAATATATAAAAAAAAGTATGAGGGCTGCCGGCCTATGGGGAAGGTGGTTTTGGAGTGCTTGCAGGTGTCTATCAGGGTCTGTTTCCACTTGTGGCTGGCTTATTCTTCTATCTGGTAAGGGACTTTTGTTTTTGTGTCGAGTATGTTGTCTTGTATTTTGGGTGGATTCTTATGGTTTGGTGCACCAGGTTCAGAGGGTGCTTGTTTTCACTCATTTCTTGCATGGCTTGGTGTAATCGTTTTCCAAGGCTCAAGGCGTATTATGCCTCCAAACTTGGGCATGTTGATAACTATGTCAGAAAAACTACACCATCTTTTCCTGGCAGATATTATTAACTATGCAGCCTGTTCTCAATAGCCAATGCAGCCAGTTTTCTTTCCTCTAGTTTCAAACCTGCTGCAATTTTCTTAGATATTTTTCTTCACAGTGATGTCATTCCCAGTTCATATACGCTCGTTTTATTTTAGGAAAGCTCGTTTTATTTTAGGAGGGAAGACTAGAGCATCTAGTCGAAATGTCGAGTGAATTAAATTTGAAGTTGATAAAATTGAGAAGTTGATTTTAAGGGACACCTGTTCATTTTTTAAACAGGTAAACGTATATACAGTGAATACACGCATAGATAGCACGCACAGCAATACCAAGTTTTCCATCCAACTCCCCCAGTGGGGGCTCACTTTGTTACCAACTAATAGCAGATCATCTGATAGAAAAGACATTCCCTCAATCAGGGTTGTATACAGAAATTTTGCCAAGGGGGGGCGAACTTGAGATATGGAAAAATAAGGGGGGGCGGAGAGCCTGGATGGTGCGGAAAGGGGACGTGCACCCTGGGCTTCCGCGTGGAGTACGAAAGTGTTTTACCCACAGGTATTTTTGCAGTACTAACTGTATATATAGCTGCTACTTATGATGGCATGCACTTTTTCTAAAATCTTTAGTACAACATTCCATCTTAAATATTTGCTGAAGTTGCATGCTACGGCAATCAGCATATATAGATTAGATATAGTCACTTGTCACTCGTATAATGGAGGTGGGCTTTTGTGAAATCGAATTATGTTGCATTCCATGCATTTTCTTACAAAATCATGGACAACAGGTTTCATACACAATTTTTCTCTAGTTCTCTAGGGGGGGGGGGGGGGGGGGGGTGGAAATGGTTGGTCACTTGGTGCCCTAATTTTTGTTAATATTTTCTTAACATGTTCATAAGTCGTAAAAGGGGGGTCTGGGGGGAAGATCCCCCCATATTTTTTTTGCTTTTACAATGTCTGAGGATAGCTATTTTGACTGACTACCAATGGCATTATGCTATACCGAACTATGGCTAGACTGTATATATTTCTCATGATATTGTAGCTGCTTGGAAAAAGGAGAGCATGTGTCATGACACGATGACATCACACACCACCACGTGCTCTCCTTTGTAGGTTTGTCACTTCTTTTGTTTCTCCTTCTTTCCCACTCCCTCTCTCTCAGTATTTTTAACTCAGTCCATTATGTCATGGTCTTAAAGTCATCACACGCCACCACGTGTTCTCCTTTGTAGGTTTGTCACTTCTTCAGTTCCCTCCTTCTTTCCCACTCTCTCTCAGTATTTTTAACTCAGTCCATTATGTCATGGTCTTAAAGTCTCTATAAAAGAAACCTTACTAGCTGATTTCTCTTCATATTAATATGGATATTCGCTCATACTTTGCAAGTACTTCTCAAGCCTCTTCTCATGCTAATAGCAGCGATAGCGAAGATAGCAGAACAGATAGCTCTGAGCATGTCGAGGCATCTAGTCCTAGCCTTAGTCCTCCACCTTCAAAGCAAGCAAAACAAACACCGCTCTTCTGTATCCACGAAGAGAAAATACTCTAAGAGCTGGGAGAAAGATTTCAGTTGGCTCTATTATGACGAGGATAGCGATGGTGCCTTTTGCAAGGTTTGCAAGCAATCTGGTCTGCAGCGTACTGGAGGAGTGTGGGTCACACAACCTTGCAGAAATTGGAAGAAAGCTGTTGAAAAAATGAAAGCTCATGCGAGAAGTGACTTCCATATCCATGCAACTCAAGCTCTTTTTGCAGCTAAAGGAGCAGCCAAAGGTGGAACAGTTGTACAGCAACTCCAGAATGTTTTAGCTCGCAAAAGAGCTCAGAACAGAGCTGCAGTGAAGTGCCTGATCCTACTCACTCATTTTCTTACGAAAGAACAAGTTGCACATTCGACAAAATTTGAGAAGCTGGTTGACGTGGTGGTTCGATGTGGCAGCCAACATTTGAAGCAATTCTTAGAAACTGCACCAAGAAATGCTGTGTACACATCAAGAGTGGCTGTGGTTGAATTCATCGAATCATTGGGGACATGGGTGGAGGAGTCGATTCTGAAGCGACTTCAAAAGGCACCTATGTACAGCCTCATGGCAGATGAGTGCACAGATGTCACCAACGTAGAAGAATTGTCTGTGTTTTGCCGCTGGGAGGAAGATGGTGTACCAGTAGAGTGCTTTCTGGAGCTTATTCCATTGAAGAAGGCTGATGCAGAGACCATCTATTCTAATCTCATCGATTGTTTAAAGAAGAAAGGTCTACAAGTCAGAAGAATAGTTGGATTGGGATTTGATGGAGCTGCAACTTTTTCTGGACGAAAGACCGGGGTTCAGGCACGTATCAAGAAACATACTCCTCACGCTCTGTTTATACACTGCCACTGTCACTTACTGCAGTTGGCTTGTGTGCAAGCTGCCAATAAAACTCCTGGAATTGCTCATGTTTACAGAACATTGACTACTCTTTGGAAGCATTTTCGCAATTCCCCCAAGCGAGCAGAGTGTCTGAAGGAGGTACAGCACGTTCTTGAACTTCCAGAAATGAAAGTGATCAAGCCATCTGACACACGCTGGCTGGCACATGAAAGGTGTGTCAAAGCTGTCAAAGCAAGTTATTCTGCAATTGTAATCACCATTGGGAACATCTACGAGACGTCCCACGAGCCAGAAGCTCTTGGAATCCATGGTGCCCTCTGCAAATTGTCTACGATTGCAGCTATATATTTGCTTGATTTCACTCTACCACAAGTAGCCAAGCTCAGCAAAGCACTTCAGGCAGAGCAGCTTGACCTCTCGTTGATATCATTCCTTGTTGATGCTACTGTTAAATCCTTGGATGATGCAGTTTTGCCTGGAGCGAACTGGGTGTTGGAGCTTCTTGAAAACGTTGAAGACTTGAAGTCATCTACAAAGGTGTCTATTGATGCTGATAAAATACTTTCGTTCCAGAATGTTGTTGGTAAGCCTTTTGTTGCTGATTTAAAGGCCAACATAACAAGCCGATTTTCTTCATCCAACGCTGTTGTATCAGCATTGTCTATATTCGATCCACGGAAAGTTCCAAAACCAGATTCAGTATCTTTTCCCACTTATGGAGACACGTCTGTTGAGAAACTGATTGCTCACTACGGAGAAGATAGAGATGCAGAAACATTGGATGGAGAAGAAACAGTGAAGACAGCCATGATTTCCACTGAAATACTTACAGAGTGGAAAACATTCCGCCAGCTGTTAGTCAAGCAACCACGGGATACTACTGCATCACAGCTGAAAGAACTTGTTTCAAACGACATGCTCAAGGCCATGTTTCCCAATTTGCACAAGATTGCCTCCATCTGCTCATCGATTCCAGTTTCTACTGCTTCTGTGGAGAGAAGCTTCTCACAGATGAAGATGATCAAGACTCGTTTGCGTAATTCTCTAAGTGACTGCAGCCTTTCTCACCTTATGAGGATTGCTATAGATGCACCAGAAGTACTCTCTGAGAGCGACCTTGAAGAGATTGTGGACGTATGGCAGAGAAAACCAAGAAGAACCTCAGTTTGACATTCCTATCATTTGAACCTGATATCATAAGCTTATTACACCTTTCTTGTATTACACCTTTCTTGACATTATTTAAAAAAACACTCTAATTTCAAGGGGGGGGGGGGGCGAGAATGATACAAGGGGGCGCGAATGCCCCCCCCCGCCCCCCCTAAATACACCCCTGCCTCAATTCTTTACCATCATCACCCATCACTTGTTTGCAAATCTGATCAGGATACAGATGGTGTGGAAATGACACTGGTAAGGTGGTCAAATCTGATCCAGGATACAGATGGTGTGGAAATGACACTGGTAAATGGTCAAATCTGATCCAGGATACAGATGGTGTGGAAATGACACTGGTAAATGGTCAAATCTGATCCAGGATACAGATGGTGTGGAAATGACACTGGTAAATGGTCAAATCTGATCCAGGATACAGATGGTGTGGAAATGACACTGGAAAATGGTCAAATCTGATTGAGTGCAAGAATGGATGATCAACTTTGAAAACATTTTTGCACATACAAAGCACAAGAAGTCAACTTGCCCTTGTCCATTCCGAGAGCATTGGACTAGAGGTGACTTGGAGATATGTATAATTTTGAATACGAGCATGAGCATTTGTGCATACAAGCAAACGATGGTTATAATGAAATTCAAGACGAAAAAGAAGTTGAGTGGGACACCAAGAAATCGAGTGATCTAAGAGCACACAAGTTGGCTGGTTGGGGTGGAGTAGACGAGGCATCCGTGTATATGAAAGGTAAGGAATCTGACCTTCCAAAAGTAGAGCGGCTATAAAGCTGTATGGTATGACTAGCAACGTACATGTATAGCTACTGGCACTATGCTTGGCTGGTGCTAGCAACATACATGTATAGCTACTGGCACTATGCTTGGCTGGTGCTAGCAACGTACATGTATAGCTACTGGCACTATGCTTGGCTGGTGCTAGCAACGCACATGTATAGCTACTGGCACTATGCTTGGCTTGTGCTAGCAACTCACATGTATAGCTACTGGCACTTGCTTGGCTGGTGCTAGCAACTCACATGTATAGCTACTGGCACTATGCTTGGCTTGTGCTAGCAACTCACATGTATAGCTACTGGCAGTATGCTTGGCTTGTGCTAGCAACTCACATGTATAGCTACTGGCACTATGCTTGGCTGGTGCTAGCAACGCACATGTATAGCTACTGGCACTGGTGCTAGCAACGCACATGTATAGCTACTGGCACTATGCTTGGCTGGTGCTAGCAACGCACATGTATAGCTACTGGCACTATGCTTGGTAGCAAGAGATAAAGCCTCTTCTATGATGATTTACGGCATTCCTTGGGCATCAGTGCTCACTCCTAGATGGTTATGGTGGCCTGATCAGGTCTAATGAAAGTATTGCAGCATTACGTGTTTGGTTTAGTTGCGTGTGACAGAGCACAGTGATAACTAATCTTGTGGCATTACCCCTCTTGCTAGTGGGAGCACTGCAGGCTGAGCAAGAGGAGAAGAGAGGAAGCAAGAAAGGCACCATGAGCTGTGCGTAAGATGTTGCAGGCAAATCCCGTTATCTGAATCCACTGTGATTATTACTCCTATACTGGTGTATATAGCTAGCTATATTATGAAAATTATAGCCACAGCATGTTAACTCAAGCAAGGGTTGGCGGACTCTTGCATTCTTTGCCAATTAGCCCAAGTAAGAAATAATTCTCGCACGGGTCCTCTTTGCCATTAGCGCTCCCCTTGTCCTACTGAGCCTTATGGGGACCGAGCCTTATGGGGAACACAAGTCAGAAAATGTAAGAAAACTTGTGGCTACGACTTAGGAGTTTCATAGGAGTTTCATAGATTCTGCACACTTCACTGGATATAAGGTGGATATCACTCTTTGTCTGGATACTAAAAATGGTGCATTAGTACAACATGCCACAGTTACCTAGAGCTCGAGTGGGATACCTCAAAATCGGAGTGCCTGAACTGCAGTGATGGCTCCTTGGAAAGTGCTAGAGAGCTGAGCTATAGGTGGCAAGCCCACTGGTGTTTCTATTAGGCACTCAACACTAACAAGTAACCAGGTGTTCAAGCAGGGAAAGATTGACCAGGCCACTCTACAGGTCAAGTGCTGCTCCTACATGTACATGCTAATGAAAAACATTCCTGTATTTACAATTGCATTTCCAGCGTTTAGACATTCCAGTGGGGTCACACTTGCAGCCAGTTTAGGCCCTCAGATTACAGTACCCCCACATGAACTGCAGGTGACATCGGTTTAGTTACGCTTATGCAACATATTATTAGTATCAAAAGAGAGCACACACACACAGAGATCATCTTTTGAGATATATATCTAGTGAAGTGTGAATCTATGGAGCTCCAAAATGGCAACCACACGTTTTTCTATTCTCTTTTTTAGGCCTCCCTAGCCTTATCTACAAACTGACATTCGTAAAAACTTGCCAGTAGCATTGTAACTTCTCTTCGCAGCAATTAAACCAGTAAAAACTCAGTTCAGAATTTTTCGGCTTTTATCGAAACCAGAAAATCAACCATAGCAAACTAATTGGAGAAGAATCAACTGTGTGCATAGACATCTACATTAAGGGGTCCTTCACAATTATCAACATTTTCACTTTCACAAGTGTACAAAACGTACGTTAGGGGGGAGGGGGTAAAGACCCTCAAAAAGTTTAAAAAAAGACATTAAATTGTTTTTTTTCAATTAAAAAAAATCTAACCAGAGACTCCCAATCTTGCAAGCGAATGGCAAGCTAGCTCACAGCGTTTCCAAACGGTCATTGACTTTGTAAAGGAGAGGCCATCTGCCGTGCACAAAAAGGCTTCAAGTTTGTACCACAATTTTGTGAATGCTTTCGTGTTTGTACACGAGGACATGAAGCGTGGAGATGCCATGTCTGCTGGACAAGCTCTTTGGAATCGAGTGAAATCAGGTGATCCAGACCAACTTGCTGCAGTTTTTGAAGAAGCACAGTCTAAAATGGAGAGAGTGAAGAGGAAGAAGCCGATAAGTATGCTCTCTAAGGTGTGTCTAATACTTCATCATTCACCTGAAACTGTGTTAAACTGGTGGAAAATGCTTTGTCAACTGTGCTATGTGTATGTATTTTAGGGCTGAAAGTGTGGTTGGTCTTCATACTTTCAACATGTTTTCTTGACTTCCTTCAGGCTACACCTGCTGTATCTGCGCAGACTGAGACTGCTGTTTCGCGTCCTACTCCTAGTCATGTGGAAGTTGAAGAACCAAGAGACTCCTGCTACAGCTTTGGCCAGTAGTGATCCACAATTCTTCATATCTGATAGCCAGCGACATTCTTGAGTCAGAAACTCAAGATCCAGTCTTCAGGCCATCTACTGGAAACAAAAATTGACGTTGACTTTTGCATTGATTTTGAAAAAATATCAACATTTTCTTGTACGCTTTGGGGGGGGGGGGGGTCATGAAAAAGTGTACTCTTTGTACACTTGTGAAAATGTTTATAATTGTGAAGGACCCCTAAGAGTACATAATCTTTTAATTGTTCATCCATTTGCTAAAACAACAAAACAGAAGTGAGTGGGAGGAGACACAACCTGGCCTAACCTTCCCTAGATAATAATAATAATAATAATAATCCTTCTATATTTGTGAACACAGGAAAAGGTTTGTGCCAGCCCTTCAATTGTTGAACATCCAGGTTGGCATATGTATAGCAAGCCAAGTACAAATGATGACTAGCTGGCAAATCTCCATCTGATCAAAATTTCTCTGTTGCATCACCGTACATGTATCTACACACTCCTGATGTCTGACTCAACCTACATACCAGGTAGGCTGTTTAGATGTAATGTCCAAAACTTACAGAAGAATTGGCTAGTGATATGTACCTGTGTTAATTGGATGGTTTCCACCGGCATTCTCTTGCCCACGTCCTCCGGACAAGCCCAGCAACGCATGTGATGCTGTCTCATCACACACCAAAACCTCTTCCATTCAGGAAGGCCTCCCAACATTCTCTACCATGTGGAAAGGGAGGAGGTAAGTAGGTTAAAAAAGAGCAGTAAATCACATGTGTACACACTTTTATACAAAAGCAACTAATTATACAAGAGAGAAGAATTCATTTCTCATGTTGCCATGAAACTCTTGACATTCTTCACAAAACTTGGCCCTTTTGTACCATAATTTATACATTCCAAAACAGCCGTATATATCACATACAGATGCCATATATTGTGTACAGTCACATAAGCATCTACTCTGACTGAACATCAAGGATCTGTGGGCTTATAGCTAAATAATGGTGACTAAGTGATATTGGCTTATGGGTATGTTTTTATAATTAATGTGTGCTCTATTTTATGTGCAGAACTTCAAGGATCAACGGAAGCACTCAAGTTAGACTAAGAGGACACTGTGCACGGCTTCCACAAGGGGAGTATTCATTCCCACCCAAGGAGAAATCTGCACCTAGCAGGAAGCCCAGCAATTGAGAACAACAATGATGTTCAAGTTGTTCATCACAATTTGCATTGTATACATATATACTAATATTTCTCTCAGCCTCAGCCTTTTCTGTCTGTCTGCCTGCCTGCCTATGTGTGTTCTGTTTCTATGTCCTCAATGGACACTCACAAGATGACTCACCCAGGAGCGACAGGGTAACTCAACCAGGGGAAGGTTATGAGCAGGGTTTTTGACCTGAAGGTCACACACACTCTGGACATGCCACACCCCAAGCTTTAAAATAGTAACAATGGCCAAACCAGGGCAGATGCAACAGGAGGGGCTATGGCAAAGGTCGGTCCTCAACATGACAGTGGCCAAGTGGAGCACTGTGCTCTGCTTACATTGCCCTGTATTGCTGGTTCACAACACAATGCTATAAGGTTGCATTGCCCTGTGTTGCTGGTTCACAACACAATGCTATAAGGTTGCATTGCCCTGTGTTGCTGGTTCACAACACAATGCTATAAGGTTGCATTGCCCTGTGTTGCTGGTTCACAACACAATGCTATAAGGTTGCATTGCCCTGTGTTGCTGGTTCACAACACAATGCTATAAGGTTGCATTGCCCTGACTGTGTTGCTGGTTCACAACACAATGCTATAAGGTTGCATTGCCCTGACTGTGTTGCTGGTTCACAACACAATGCTATAAGGTTGCATTGCCCTGTGTTGCTGGTTCACAACACAATGCTATAAGGTTGCATTGCCCTGTGTTGCTCAACACAATGCTATAAGGTTGCATTGCCCTGTGTTGCTGGTCCACAACACAATGCTATAAGGTTGCATTGCCCTGACTGTGTTGCTGGTTCACAACACAATGCTATAAGGTTGCATTTACTACTAGCCTAATAGAAGGGGCAAAGACAGCAGCCAGCGAAGAAGAGTGGCATTTGATTTAGCACCAGAGATGTATCCTTGAACCAAACAAAAATCGCTTCTTAACAATCTGGAATGCGCCGATGTGTCGTATCGCCCTATCATCGCATTGTGAAACAACAGCATTTAATTATGAAAAGATAGAATAGGATCTACTTCTATTCCAGCATCGGACTAATCAAAATGCTATAATTTAGCACTAATGAACTGCAGTGGCAGCTGTAGTCAACATTATGTATGGTGTTGCTGGAAGAAGGTATGCATGGACTAAAGACCTCCTTCTGGTATCTGCCAAAGCATGAGACAATGCCTGGAAACAGCTGAAGGCATAGCTAGCTGGTAGTTTTCTAGCTGATGGAGCCAACTAATGGTTTCAAGACCTATCCAACTATAGATCTTTGTGGTTCTAGATTGTAATGCTACTAGGTTGTCTTTAGTAGTGCACCTTGTTGAAGTTAATTAAGGTACTGTCCCCAACTTTGGCTGCATGTAACTTTGGCATGGTTATACATATGCATACTTTTATTAGTATCAAAATAGAACACACAGAGAGATCTATCTTTTGAGCTGTATAATCAGGTTCACACAGTGAAGTGTGCAGAATCCATGGAGCTACAAGTTTTCACCACAAACCCCACCCCCCTGGTATAGTCCTCCCTTTTAGGTAAGATAAAACTTGATCTTTCTTAGGCTGATAAGTTTAAGGTGCCTGCATGAGGTAAGATTCTGACAGTGCCGCCTGCAGTTATAAAATAAGAAGTACACACTCATATTTTAGATGTGTTTATATGGCCAACTTCATTAAATGGACAAGCACTCATGCTGTCTCCAAGCATGAGTCTGTGAGCAGAAACCTCAGGCAGAAACCTCAGGAACATCCGAGAAGCAGGTGATCAAGTGATTGTCAAATCCTTAACTAGCTGTAGCATTTCTGAAGAGACAGCAAAGATATCCTTCCAGTATTGCTAGGTAGCAGTCAGTGCAGAAGCAACTATCACTAGTGAGAGAGCAGCCAAAACTACACGAAAAACTGGCGAGGCTGGTGGTGATCATTTTGCAAGGGATAAAGCTGACCTGGAAGGAAGAGGAAACGACTAGATGAGCTGCATGATTATAATATAGTGCCCCCTGGATTTATGTTTTGTGTATGCAGTTGGACAATTCATAAATTCATAGAGATCAAATGTGGTCTAATCAAGGATACAAAGAGTATGTATATAGTACATGTAGCTGTATATTCTATAGAATTAACCTGTTATTGGAGACAGACCTGTATATTGACGAAGCCAGACATCCGTACTTGCGCTGCACACTCTGGTTGTGCCATGAGGGTGCAACAGATCTGCCCCCAGAGGGGAAGAAGCAAGGGTTCATCACTAACTCCAATGCTGCCCCTACGAGACCCTACATTACCTCGCTGGAGTAAATATGTTCTGCAAGGAAGGAAGGAGGGGAAGTGGGCGGGGGAATAAATAAATAAATAAAATAATAAATTATATATATATATATATATAAATAATAAGTATATAGTGCAGGATGAACCTATAGGAAGGCATGTGTTTATTCTAGATCAAGAAGCACGAATCTTGAGAATTATGTTACCTGCAAGAAGAAGTGATATCTTTGATAGTGAGTTCTGCACGGCCAGCAAGGGAAAAACGGTGAGAGAGAGAAAAAGAGAGAGCCTTGGGATTGTGAAGAGACGAGGAGGTGGTTGAGCCAGAGAAAGTAACATCATCCTGCTTGTCCTACAAGAACAACAACAATAATTAATACCTAGGGAACCAGGATAGGAAGTGAAGACACTGTACCAACATTAAGTGTCCATCATTGGGAACCAGGATAGGAAGTGAAGACACTGTACCAACATTAAGTGTCCATCATTGGGAACCAGGATAGGAAGTGAAGACACTGTACCAACATTAAGTGTCCATCATTGGGAACCAGGATAGGAAGTGAAGACACTGTACCAACATTGGGGAGACAGTTGCATTTTTTAAAACTTTTACTTGTGGTTACAACTTTAGAGCTCTGTAGATTCTGCAAACTTCATGGTATGGACTTGATATATAGCTGAAAAGATAGGTCTCTCTGTGTGCTCTCTTTTGATACTAAAATAACTATAGGCAAGTTACTAGACCCTAAAGTGGAGGGACCTAAAAAACCTGCACCCCAAAGTCTCCATCCAGAATAACTCCAGATTGCTAAGTGCAAAAAATTGACGAATGGCTAGAGGAAGCCCTAGAGCATTCAATCACCTTTTTGAATAAGCGTTAAAAATTTATGACGTGGTCAAGCGCGAGGGTGCGAAATTGAGGGCGTTGAAAAAAAGTTTAAAAATACAAGTGTCTCCCCTTAAGTGTCCAGCATTGCAATATATCCAACGAAGATAGTTTGTCTAATTATAGTCTCTACATGTCTGTAATCATTTGTATGGATAATCCCTCTGAAAAATGATTGATCAATGCCCATCATATTTCAACAGTTAGAGCACAAAATTGCAGCCGGCCATCAGCCAATTTCTGACCAATGTACCAGAATGACCGAGCAAGACTGCTTATGTTCTGCCAGATGGAACGACTAATGTTTGTGGGTGTGGCTAATCTCTATCAAGACATGGTCGTGTCAGACATGAGCAGTACTACTCATTTTTGTTCACTTTTTTGGTGTAGTAATCGAGTGCCAGCAATCCACCGCTAGCTAGCTGTTGGCTGCTTAGCTAACAAGCGCAAGTCATTTAATTTTTCTCTGCATGTTGTTAGCATTGTCATGGCTCAAAGTAGTGATATCTCAATCCCACAGCCTAAGGCCCGGTTCACAATATGATGCAAGACGATATCGTGAACCAGTAACAGAATTAGCTACGAATCTAATGCAATGGAACGGATATGAAGCACAAGAGAAGGATTTGATTCAGCTTTTGCGTTCAATCCGTTGCATCGGACCAAACAGAATCCTAGAATCAGGTGTTGAACCTTAAACTCTTTCTGTGAGGTCTCTATCTCATTGAAGCGGCGAGGAGTCTTCCCAACCACTGGCAGATATCAGCTGGAGGCTATAAAGATCATAGGAGCCTTCCCAACCACTGGCAGATATCAGCTGGAGGCTATAAAGATCATAGGAGCCTTCCCAACCACTGGCAGATATCAGCTGGAGGCTATAAAGATCATAGGGCCAAAGAAAATGCCTGGAAGGAAGTGGTTGTCCAGGTAGCTATTACCAGCTACAAAAAAAATTCAGCCAGTGATGGGCTGCTATTTATGGATTGCATATTTACAATTGATGCTAAAACTCAATTGATGCTAAAACAAAAAATGGAGTCTTAGGGATAAGTTTGTCCGTGAGGTAAAGAAAGTTAAAGATAGCCACAAGTCTGAGCAGAAAGGCCCCTCCTACGCATCTTAAGGCAGCTCTATAAAGTGCTTGAATTTTTGTTTGACACTATCAAGCACAGGCCGTAAGTATTTACATCCCCCCTTGGTTAATATACTCTGTTTCATGAACAGAACATATTCAAATCTCGCTCTCAATTCAACTCGTCCTCCGGAAATGAATGACACAGCTAAGTAATCAGAGCTGGAAGACAGGTGTTACATACATTAGTTCAGTAATAATAGGTGTTGATCTAGTTTTTGTTACAAGTTTTAGTTTGTTGCCTGTCGAAGATGTACTGGCAACTTCTGCTTCCCCGAGGTCAGTGTTGAACCTGTCCAACCAACAATATTACCCCCCCCCCCCCCCAAGAAGAAAAGGTATTTGACCAAAGATGATACAATTGAGGAAGCCATCTTAACCGATTAAACGCCGTAAGCGCCATATGGCGCGAGACCTTACATCCTTCGCCACACAAAAATATATAAAATGAACCGTTACGAGCTAACAGCCCCGGTTGGGTTCTGCACATGCCTAGTAGACTAGAGAACGTCACAAAAATAATTATTTCCGGTTGATGCATCGTGCAACAAAAATCCTGCGGTTGAACGCCATTTTTGTTGGTCGAGCTTTTTTTTTTTAACTGCTCAAAGATGCTCTCCTGTGAGGACGTTATTTCTCAACTTTTAGCCGACGATTCTGGCGATTCTGGGTCAGATTCATTTGGGGAAGAAGGTGAAGACATCTATGCATACCGAGGAAACACTCTGGATCCAGTTGCTCTAAGAGAAGAGGCGTGCTTGGATGGACTTCTCGATTGTAAGTTTCTTCTAACCTTAGCGCTTCATAGCCTTTGTTTACCATAGTCAACTGAGAGTGCACTATTGCCAAATACTAGCTTATTCTGTTGGTATTCCAAATTCAGACAGGATAGTTATAGAAAAAAAGTTATAGCTAAGAGTGTAGGTTGGAGTTGTTGAGTTGTTGATTTTCATTTGAATTTGAATTTACAAATGTTGACCACAAACTTGATATATATATCTTGTTTTCCCCACCCTCCCCACTACTTTTCCTACAGCATCAGATGATGAGAGTGGAGATGAGGCATCTATGACTCCTTTTGTTACATTGGAGGATGAGGAAGCCTTGCCTGAAGTCTCTACAGGGCGTAGGAACACGACTGGTGCTGGAGTTGTGCGAGGGAGAGGCGGGCGAGGGAGTACTGGCCGAGGGAGAGGCGGGCGAGGGAGTACTGGTCAAGGGGGAAGCAGCTCAAGTGGTAGTGGAGTCGTAAGTGTTGCTAGTGGTCCTCCAAAAGGTACTGGTAGTAGGCGGGCCAGAGGTTATAGGCGTGTGCGAGCATCTGGCACTGGTTCTGTCCGAGCATCTGGCACTGGTTCTGCCCAAGCATCTGGCACTGGTTCTGCCCAAGCATCTGGCACTGGTTCTAGGCTAACTGAGGTCACAGGTAAGTGGGAAATAAAGGAGGCCAACTCCTTTGAAATTGGACTATACAGCAACAGCTGGTCCAACTTCTTCATTGCTTGGTGCATCAAGTACATTTTTAGATGCATTTTACCTTTTTTTTACTCTTGAAGTGTGGGAACTCCTAGTAGCAGAGACGAACAGTTACGTTTCTAGGATGGCTAGTCTCTCCAGGCCATGGGTAGATACTAATATAGAGGAAATGAAAGCTTTTGTAGGAATGTTGATAATAATGGGAGTTTCCACACTTCCATACTTAGAATTGTACTGGTCCACTAATCACTCGGATTTGTCTGGATCTTTGGTTCGTAAAGTAATGCCGAGGACTCGGTTTTTGGAGCTAATGCGTTATGTACATGTAAATTCTATTGATGGTTTGTTGGTTACAAAGGGTAACCTGAATTATGATCGGCTTTATAAGGTAAGGAAGTTATTAGATTTGATTACTCCTAAGTTTGAGAGTGAATATACTTTGCATCAAGAGCTTAGTATTGATGAAGCTATGATTCCCTTTCAAGGTAGGCTTGGCTTCAAACAGTATATGAAGGACAAACCAATAAAATGGGGGATAAAAGTGTTTGTCCTTTGTGATGCTAGGAATGGGTACATTTATCGGTTGCAGATTTATACAGGTAAGAACGTGGAAGTAGCTGATAAAACTGGTTTGTGTAGTAGAGTTGTTTTAGATTTGTTAGAAGGATTAGAACATAAGAACTTCCATGTGTACATGGACAATTATTATACTAGTCCTAATTTATTTCAAACGCTTACAAGTAAAGGCTTTGGTGCATGTGGTACAGCTAGGTATACTAGGAGGAACTTTCCTCCAGATTTAGTAACAAAAGCTTCGATTAGAAATAGAGGTTATTATGATTATAGGTCTAATGGTGCACTCCTGGCTTTAGTTTGGGTAGATAAACGGTCAATCTACATGATAACTAATATACATCCCGCGGAAAATAATTTAGTACCTCCTACTTTTTACCCTCCTACTGTAAAAAGGCGCAAAATTGATGGTTCTAGAGAGGATCTGCCATGTCCCCCATGTTTGCCTGATTATCAGTCATTCATGAGAGGTGTGGACAGAGCAGATCAGAGAATAGGCTACTATAATTTGGGTAGAAAGTCTAGGAGATGGTGGAAAAGGGTTTTTTCGTATTTGATAGAAGCTTGTTTATTGAATTCATTTATTTTGTTTTCTTCTGTCCGAGCTCCAATATCAGTAAGGAAGGGTAATTATCTAGAAGCTAGGATTGTTCTAGCTAAATCTTTGATTGGTTCTTTCTCTTCTCGGCAGCGTGCAGGTCAACGTTGTAGTCAGGCAAATAGTCAGCTAGATCGCCTCAATTTAAAACTAGGTCATTTCCCACAGTGCTGTGCAAAGAAGCGCTGTGTAGTTTGCATTTGTAAAGGTTACAGGCATGAGGCAAGGTCCCAGTGTTGTTTTTGTAAGGTTCCTTTGTGTGGTGGATCAACAGGCCGTGACTGTTTTCGTAAATACCATACCTTGGTGGACTATCAGTAATGTTTATGCACCCCCTGCTCCTTTCTGTGCTTCTCTCTTGTTCCCTGCTCCTTCGTCTACTTCTCTCTTGTTCCCTGCCCCTTCGTCTACTTCTCTCGTTCCCTGTCCCTTCGTCTACTTCTCTCGTCTCTCCAGTATTCAAGTGTTATTCTTATCGTGGTATCTCATGTTTGTGTAGAATAAAAACATGGTGAAATATCATGCCGGAGACCAAGCAAGCTATACCCAAGACTGAGCAAGTTCTACTCTACCCGTGACAGCAAGACCGGAGCTCTACCCAAGACACTCCCTTACATAATTGTGTTTTATATTATGGTTTTATTCTAGTATGTGTTAGCATTTTCACTCTCTTATAATTTGTTTTTTGTATTATTATTTGTTAGCATTTTGATGGGGAAAACAACCCACTGGCTTTGCATATGGTAGAGGGTTTGTAAATAGATGCTACATCTTGTGTTGGCATTATAATAGTGTGAAAATATGAAAATATTCACCCCCAAGAAGATGACAAGGTTTTATAATGCTGGTTAGTTCTGCCCAGTTGGTAAGGAAGGCTCGATTTTTTTACAGGAAGTAGAGCTATCATGTGGCTTAATATGACCCAAGTTTCATGGGTGGAGTCCCTGCAGAACGGAAGATATAAAAATAATAAGTAAAATACCTCGTTAATTCATGAATAATTTGCCCGCGGGTACTAGGAATACGGCGTGTAATCGGTTAAAGAAAGAAGGCTGAGGCAACAGAGGCAGCAGGAGGACGTGGTCAAGGATGAAGAATATCACCTGCTCTTCAATTGGCAGCCACTCTGAGAAGACTGAGGCAACAGAGCAGGAGGACGTGGTCAAGGATGAAGAACACCATCATGCTCTTCAATTGGCAGACACTCTTCGTTGATTGACCCCTCGTAAAAATGCACTTTAAACTAAAAATAAGACTGTTACTTGAAAATATAGAATTCCCTGAACCAATCGCTCCACCCCTTTCCAACCCACACCCCTTTCCAACCCACTATTATTCCCATCCTCTGCATCCCCATTATTACCATGATTAACTATCAATTATGTTGCATATTATGCACAACAGTATATATATATATAGTAATAATAGAAAAGTACTGGGATGGCTAGTCCTACTATAGTTTCATGCTATGAAACTATAGGACTAGCCATCCCAATACTTTTCTATTATTACTATTCAATAGCTCTGCTTTAACACAGCATTGAGCAATATTTGTAGCCTTCACCAGCAAACTACCTTAGTATATATATATATATAATCCAGTGTTTATGTATACCTGACATGATTGTACTTCCATGAAACTCCACCAGTGTCACTGTTAAAGTAAGTACTCCATAAAAGAGTTACAAATGGAAGCAGCAGATCTTGAATAACTATATATATACTTGAAATAAAGAATTGCCTGGAGAATTGACTGGGTAAATTATTCATAATTTTATGTGAACAGAAGTAGGCAGTAGGGATTCCATATCACTAGACTGGTTGCCATTAGTCCTCCACCAATGACATTGCCAGCCCCACCCCCTCCATCAATAAAGCCAGGTGGGCAATAAGCGGTGGACTCCAGGGTCCAAAATAATTGTGGAACACTATGGCAGCCTTGTAGAACAAAATTACATCGTCAGATCAGCCGAAATGATTGGTCTCCGGAAAATCCTCCATCCAACCACCAGTAATGAGATGTTGATCTGGTAACTTCATTGTACAGTATCGTGTTGTCATCTATGAATAGCCAATACCTGGCAGTAAGTATCACAAAGCCATTTTCGTTTCGATAATCCTGTGTGCTTGGCTGAGTCGGTAATCGAAAACTGCATTGTTTCCTATGTTTAATATACTGCCAAAATGTGGATTGGAAAGAACTCCTCCATCACTGTGATGGATTGAATCACCGATGTCTACCAAAGTGAACCTTATTTTAAAATAAATAATTATTTTGTCATCTACATAACCAGTCAACAACTAACCAATAAGGAGCATCACAAACTGCAAGAAGAATAGAGTACATCTCCTTGTAGTTAAAAAAAAATGAAGGAGCTTGAATCATTATATGCTAGCCATCAATAGCTCCTGTGTTTTCATATACACTGAACACTAATGTGTGTGTATATATGTGACCCGACACGTGAAAAGGGGAGGGGGCTGCAATTTTTCAAGTAAATCGCGTATTAAGATGCTAGTACGGTTTATTCAAATAGACCATAGCAACCAGCCCAGGGGTTGTCCCTACATACCTTTAGATGACATCATTGGATACCAGAGGAAATGAGCTTCATTTAGAAAACAACCTCTCATTCATAGCTAGAGCCAGTCCCGAGTTTTGTTTCAGAGAAGTTAGCTGTCAGTGTGAGCGGTGGTATTTTTGTAACGTACTGTGGATATGGATGCTATTCCAGGAACATCTGAGGAGTTGTGTGTACAGGATGGGAACAACTTGAAGATCATTTCCCACTTGAAGGTGAGCCTTCTAAAGAGTCGGAAAGTGACCATTCTTGTCAATCACTTACCATTGGCCATGAAGAAGTTGAACTTGATATTAGTGTTGGAGATAGGATGAAATGGCCACTGTTGATGATTTTTTTTTGAAGATAACCACTTGGATCTAAAAGGTCAGCTTGCTGGAAACAGTTTAGCTGTGCTGCAATCTTGCAAGCTAGACATGAAAGTGTTGAGCTTGAGAAGAAAGAGTTGGATATGGCTACACTTCGTGCTGTGCATGATCACAACTCCGAGGGTTCTTCACGTTCATCTGTAAAGTATCAGTTTGGTGGGAAACGTATTTGCAGGTCAACTTTCATGTTCATATATGCATTAACTAAAGAAGCATCTTGAAAATTTGATCAAGTATTACAGTGATGAAGGATTATGTACAAGAGTTCACAATCAGACAGATCATGAGACTATAAAGAATATTAGAGGATTCATTGAGAAGTTTGTTGATAATCATGCTGTGCCATTGCCAGGTAGGCTGCCAGACTTCAAAGATTATCGTGTTATGCTTCTTATCAGACTTGACAAAGAGCTCAGTATATCGACATTATGTTAAAGCCTGTGAATCTGAGCTATCACCTCTTGTGAGTAGAAGAACATTTGAGAATACCTGGCATAAGTTGTGCCCCTATATAGCAGTAATGAGGCCTGCTACCGATTTATGTCATACCTGTCAGCAAAATGCAAATCTGCTAATGAAATCAGCAAACATGAAGTCACAACGATTACAAGATGCTCAGCAACATCTCGCCTTGGCAAAGACACAGAGGGACAACTACAATCTGCAATGTCCTCTTACAACACAAAATCTTGAAAATGGTGATCACACTCAAATGCATTACAGCTTTGACTTTGCACAACAAATACATTTTCCGTTTAATTCCCAACAACCTGGTCCACTGTTCTTTAAGACACCACGTAAATGTGGTGTATTTGGCATGTGTTGTGAAGCTCAGTCTACTCTAATTATGTACTTAATTGATGAAGCTGATGACGTCGGAAAAGGTGCTAATGTAACTATTAGCCTTATATAGCACTACCTTCAATTATATGGTCTAAAAGAAAGGCATTTGAAGTTGCATGCAGACAATTGCATTGGACAAAATAAAAACAATGCTATGATTGCCTACTTGATGTGGAGAGTAATAGCAGGGTTACAATGCTATGATTGCCTACTTGATGTGGAGAGTAATAGCAGGGTTAAGTGACACAGCTGAAGTTTCTATTATGATAGTTGGACACACCAAATTTGCACAGGACAGATTCTTTGGATTATTTAAGCGTCAGTTTCATCTCTCAGTTGTTGACACCATTGGGCATGTTGCACGGGTTGTAACTGTGACTGAATCATCACCATCTGGTAAAAAATTTCCCCAAACTACAGTTTCTGCAACAGGCACTCGATTAGTACATTGGATAGACTGGACTTTATTTCTGAAACAGTTTTTCAAGCCTATTCCACACATCACTTCCTATCATCATTTCCAAGTGTCTAAAGCAGAGCCTGGTGTCATTACTCTCAAGGAGTATGCTGACTCCAATGAAGAAAAATTGGAAATCTTAAAAAAAGATATAACTGTATCGTCTCTGAGAGGAAAGAAACACTAAGTCATTCAACCAAAGGGACTCGACCCAGCTCGACAGTGGTATCTGTATGATAATTCGTCCATTTTGTACCTCAAACCTAGCAAAAGATATCACTTGTCCATTACCTTCTGTCCCAAGGCCTCAAAGCACACCACAAGGCCAAGAGACCACGCTGCAGGTGACTTTATCCTCCCACGCATATTCAATTAATTATTGTTGTTATGGTGTTTTCTGCATAATTTGGAACTTTTTGGATGAACATATTTTGTCAGATTACTTGTCAAATTACTTGTCAATGATGTATGTAAAATTCAAAATTATGTAATACAATATTTTTAAATTTGGCCCTTAGCCACCTTCTTGCTTGCCAGGTCACATATATACACACACAGTTTGGGAAGTTCCACACTGCTGAAACTTCTGGCTGATTCCCACCCACTCAGCAGCACATAATGGTGCCTTGACATGCGATGGTTGAAGCACTGTCCAGATGACCTCACATGTCTCCTTCAGGATGGAGCGTACAGTGGATTGACTCGTCCTGAAGCTGAACGACAGAGACACTTGCCCCATTAGTGCTGGCATGACAACAAGATTGGCACCCTGTGCTGATAGACACCATCTGACCTCTGGACCCAGGACTGGCTACGAGCTGTCCAGCTGAATGGTCAGCAAGCTATGTTGCACCGACATACAACCAGGTCCTGAAGGCAGTCAGCTGAATGGTCAGCAAGCTATGTTGCACCGACATACAACCAGGTCCTGAAGGCAGTCAGCTGAATGGTCAGCAAGCTATGTTGCACCGACATACAACCAGGTCCTGAAGGCAGTCAGCTGAATGGTCAGCAAGCTATGTTGCACCGACATACAACCAGGTCCTGAAGGCAGTCAGCTGAATGGTCAGCAAGCTATGTTGCACCGACATACAACCAGGTCCTGAAGGCAGTCAGCTGAATGGTCAGCAAGCTATGTTGCACCGACATACAACCAGGTCCTGAAGGCAGTCGAGCTGAATGGTCAGCAAGCTATGTTGCACCGACATACAACCAGGTCCTGAAGGCAGTCAGCTGAATGGTCAGCAAGCTATGTTGCACCGACATACAACCAGGTCCTGAAGGCAGTCAGCTGAATGGTCAGCAAGCTATGTTGCACCGACATACAACCAGGTCCTGAAGGCAGTCAGCTGAATGGTCAGCAAGCTATGTTGCACCGACATACAACCAGGTCCTGAAGGCAGTCAGCTGAATGGTCAGCAAGCTATGTTGCACCGACATACAACCAGGTCCTGAAGGCAGTCAGCATTTAACATATTAAACCTTCCATGGAGAGACTGCCACTCACTACTGAGCCAGAGATAGATGCATGGAGTGAGGAGTCTCTCTGATCTAATTCCTATACGATACATGGGACTTAGCTGACCGTCGCTCGAGCAAGTATCCAGACATCACTACAGTTGACTGACGCTCAATGCAGTAGCTCTCTACATCACCACAGCTCACAGGCCTATCGACTGGATTAGCTCTTGGTATCCACAAAGCTGATCTGCTGCTCGAATGCTGTGGCTCTGCACAGGAGCCCCCCCTCCCCAAAGTATATATAATATATTACAATAACCTCAAATGCTCTAGCCTTCATCAGAAATAATGAGATGAGTTCTCATTATTCCTGATGATGAGAGAATACAATTTCAAGTTGGTTATTGAGAAGGTTAATTTAATGTTATTATGTCAACTGAGAGTTCATTGAGAGTATATATATAAATAATTATTAGTTAGCCGCTGTTAAAAATGAATTTCAGAGAGAGTTATTTTGGCAACTAGTGCTTGAATACTACACTAAAATAGTGAATGACTATTTCTCGGAGCAATCTAGAATACTGACCTATCAAAATGACAAAATGTCCTAGCATCTTTTTTCTGCTATTTTGTATGCTGACTGGGCATTTGTAGAGGATAAATTGAGCAGGAACCTCGTTCCTAATTGTAACCGCATGGCTCTATCTCAATTCCTCTCCTCCAATTATAACCGCATGGCCCTATCTCAATTAGTTATAAGAACCTCCCTCCAATTGTAACTGCACCAGTTTTTAGCTAAGACTTATTTTCATTATTAGAATGTAGTAAATGCAATTGCATGTTTGGTTGAATCAGCTCATTGAAGTAAGTCAACAGAAGCTACGTCGGGTGAAGTCAACAGAAGCTACGTCGGGTGAAGTCAACAGAAGCTACGTCGGGTGAAGTCTACAGAGGCTACGTCGGGTGAAGTCAACAGAAGCTACGTCGGGTGAAGTCAACAGAAGCTACGTCGGGTGAAGTCAACAGAAGCTACGTCGGGTGAAGTCAACAGAAGCTACGTCGGGTGAAGTCAACAGAAGCTACGTCGGGTGAAGTCAACAGAAGCTACGTCGGGTGAAGTCTACAGAGGCTACGTCGGGTGAAGTCTACAGAAGCTACGTCGGGTGAAGTCAACAGAAGCTACATCGGGTGAAGTCTACAGAAGCTACGTCGGGTGAAGTCTACAGAAGCTACGTCGGGTGAAGTCTACAGAAGCTACGTCGGGTGAAGTCAACAGAAGCTACAGTACGTCGGGTGAAGTCAACAACAAAACTTACATCACAGAAATCCATCTAGAAATGCCTCTTTTGTCAAAAACCTAGGTGCATGTGCAGCCTTCTCCCAGAAACAGTAGGATCGCCCAGAAAGAGACCATCAAAGATGGTAGTACCAATCATTTAAATTGTCATACACCCCCTAAACTGACACTTGCATAATAGTATCTGCCCTTCCAATCTTAACTGTTGGCCTGAAAGAATTAGTAACCACGGGTCTCATTGGAGAATATACTTTAGTTCCTAGATTACGATGCACACGTTCTATTCATTTCATGAGCTGCCTAGCCACGTGTACTATTCGAGGACACCATTCAGTCTTTAAGCCTGCCAAGTTGAAGAAAGTGCTACAGCAAACATCGCCAGCGAGATAGCCAACACCTGTTTTAGCTCGGATGATCTGGTCCAACCATTCTGTGCATGCCTGTTAGTCATGTTCAAATAATAGAGCATGACTAACAGACATGCACACAATAGTTGTACCAGATCATCCGAGCTAAAACAAGTGTTGGCTATCTCGCCGGCGATGTAGCACTTTCTTCAACTTGCGCAGGTTCTAAACACTGAATGGTGTCAGAATGTGATTCATCTATGTCCACTGAAACTTTGAAGGATTTAATTATCACTTCAGTGATGACAGCTCTCCTCACCCACTACAGGGACAGCATTGTCTCTGGAGCTTTCATACTTCCTGCTGGTGCGCGGTCTAATAGAGGGCTTAGTAAATGATGCAGGGGCTAACCGTACGAAACTACAGTAGGCACCAGAAAAATGTTTCAGCTTCGCACCCATTCCAACGTCAATGCCACGACTTTGAGGAAAAAGAAACGTAGAATCATTCCAGACGAGTAACGCCGTAAAATTTCTTTTAGAAATCTTAGCACATCTTTTTCATGTGCACGTATGCACACATTTAGGTGCACGTGGGTGGGTGCTCCAATAGTCCATAACTCATTCCCGAGCAAGTTAAATCGAGCGAGTGTTTTTTTTTTGCTCCACCATTTGTTTTGTTCTTCCAAGATGACAGCATGGCCCTCAACAAGTCCATTGCTGACAGAAGTAAGCGCATGTTGATTACCAGCTAAGCTGCGTTAGACAAGGCTTGCTATACACAAAAGGTAAGAGTTTTTGTAGAGGTTAGGTTTGCTAAGGCAGAGAGCCTGATGTCGAGTAAAGGCTGGTCCACAATAGACAGGAGGCACTGCACCGCGATGCACCCCCCCCCCCCCCCCCCCCCCCCCGGTCGCAACATGTCACTCAGCTGTCCACAATGAACGTGACTATCCCGTTCCCTTGCATATAATGGTAAACTTTGACCCCAGAATCATTACTCCAACCCATTCAACTTTCTCAATCAAGTGCACTCGCAATGGATGGTGAGAGCAAGTCTAACTCCTCCAATGATGAGCAAGAGCTCGAGCTGCTTTTGCTTTTAACGATCAGGAGGAAGAGAAAGAGAAAAATGTGGGTACGTCCTATTTTTTTGTTGCCATAGGAGGTTATACCACAATCTCTTCTCTGACCTGATGTCTCATTTCACCTACCTCAGAATGTCAGAGGAGAGATTTGAATCAATTTTACAAATGGTATGATCCAAGGTTCAGCCTAAAAAATGTTTTCTCAAGTGATAATTTACATTTCAATGACGAGGTCAGTCCATTCTTGATCAGCAAGCAGTGCTACAGCTTTGTAAGAGCTGAGATATTGCCTGCAGAGAGGTTATTCCTCACACTCGTATATCTTGCCACAGGAAATTCACAAGTAAAAGTTGTTTCTGAAGTAATTTGATGTTGATTTTAATCAGAAACAATGTTACAATAACCTTCTCAATAATGAGTTAAATTGAACTCTTTCGACGTTTCAACTAGAAGCTGCTAGTCGAAACGTCGAGAGAGTACAATTTCAAGTTGAATATTGAGAAGGTTATTGTAATGTTATTATGTCAACTTAGAGAAACAATTTTTCTAGGCCTCACTCACCTTCAACTTCTGTTTGTACTATAATGAAGGAGACATGTGATGTGTTGCACTGAGCTGGCAAAGGATTTTGTGAAAGCCCCATCATGTGCTGCTGAGTGGGTGGAGATCAGCATGGAGTTCGACAAGATGTGGAACTTTCCCAACTGTATTGGTAATGTTGGCTACCATGAATGTCACTCCAATTTCAACCCATGAACAAGGACAGATGTGTGCTTGAGGGATTACTCTAGCTGGCATCAGACACTTGAATGTTTGTCTATCAATCTCAAAAAGCGATAAACCTTAAAGTTGTGTTCTTGTGAGCTACTTAAGTTATGTCAATCCTTTCCCCCCTTTTATGATTACAAACGAGCTATTGATGGGAAGCACATTGTTGTGCAAGCTCCTGTCAATAGTGGCTCCTTGTGTTTTAATTACAAGGCCACACATTCAGTGGTGTTAGTGGCAGTCCACTGCAGGTATCATCATTATTCTCAGTATATTTGCTGAAATTAATAAACCAATATAGGTTCACCTTGGTTCACTTTGGCCATCTTGGCCCTGCCACAGTGATAGTGGTACTTTATCCAATTCTGTGTTTGAGAGGACACTAGAGAGTGACTCCTTGCCATTGCCTTCTCCCAGTGCACTGACGGGTACCACGCAGCCTAAGCTTCCCTATGTAATTGAGGAGATGAGGCCTTTCCTCTCGGGAAGAATATGCTACGGCCATATCCTGGAAAGAACCTGCCTGGTAGATTAGTGATGTACTTTTAAATCTTGTGTAATGTTCATTTTTTTGCTCTTTATCGAGGATCAAGCCGTGTGAGTAGGGCATGGCACATAATAGAAAACAGCTTTGGTATTCTGGGGTGCCGGGTATGTCTGTACGAATTGTGCGTTACCATGCAATAAAGAGGTGGTTGATGTTGGTGGAGACTGTTCCAGAGGCCGATTATTGCTCTTGAAACCTGATCGGGTGGTTGTCTATACCAAGGCTGCAATAGCACTGCACAATTACCTATCCACAGAAAGTTCTGCGTTCTGTCCTCTGGGATTTATTGATGGGGAAGACGGTGCTGGCGATAATATTCCAGGAGTGATGGAGGAGTGATGGAACAGTGCACTGGTATGGGATCAGTGGCAACACACACGTTGCACTTCTTCTTTTTCACAACTTAAATCAAAGCCTCTGAAGGCATTCCAGATCTGCTGCTGCCACATGTGACAGCTTCAAGGAGTACTTGACCAGTATTATTGGTGAACTTTCTTGGCAAGATGTGCATGTATGCCGAACACGATCACCATTGTCCATCGATTTGTTTGGTGGTAATATAATGCACATTTAATTAGGTGGATAAAATACATCGTTTCGGGGAGGGGGAGCAGACGATTGTTCAGGGGGTGAATTCTATTTCATAGAAAAGTTTGTGGGCTTCGGTTTTTGCCATGGCTATTTGCTGAGGTGTAAATCTCGATAATGCTTCAGCCACCTCTAGACCATAGCAGATGTCCAGATTTAGTTTTCTCTCAATTCCCCCCTTAATGTGGGCCTGCAGCACCACTCCACTTCTTCTTGATGTTGCAGAGCTCCCTAACAAAGTGATCCTACAACACCTTCCATTTCTCAGTGCAGTCTTCCACAGTCACTCCTCCAACCTATCATTTAGTCACTCAGTCATGCTTGCTATGGCTACTGCTAGAATTGCTAGGTGAAGCTATGTACATTATTAATAATGTATAGCCAGTTCTACATTGTTTGTGGTAAATCTATTGGCTTACTTCACACACCACTTGCTCCCAGCCATTCTCACTTGCCTCTATATCTCTGTAGGACGTGCTGCATACCTGCCACAGGCAAGGAAAGTTCCTAATCGCTTCTATCAGTCTTTCTTCTCATCTAGCAGAATAAATAAAGCACACCAATGGGTGTTGTGATCAGACACTAGAATAGAACGAGTCTATTCGAGCGTACGAGGTGCAACCTCACGTTCACAATCAACGCCTTTGTGTTGCAGCCGTTGCAACACGAAGGTGTTGCATCTATTGTGAACCAGCTTGTAAAACAAGGCCCCCTTTTAAAGTCCTCACAGAACCTCTAGTAGCTTAGCAGGGCTTGCCTTAGAAAATTTCACATGCTTCACAGAGTTGCTTAGCAGGCCTAAACTTAACCTCTAGCTAAGCTATACCAAACAAGTCATTATTACAGTGACCTCAATAAACAATTTGAAATTTATTCTCTCGACGTTTCAACTAGATGCTCTAGCCTTCATCAGGAATTGATCATCGTAAAGGTCCTTGTAATTTCGTTGTCAACTGAGAGTTCGTTGAGAGATCACAAGGCATGACTAATAATATTTGGTCTCGCCTCAACTGTGTATAGACCAAACAAAAATATGAGTCAATGCATTATGCAAATTACACATTGATATTTTGGCCAACGGAGAACTTTGTGTCGGTGGTGCCTCTAAACATGGTGGAGGATGGCTCATCTGTTTGGTAACAGGTGTATTGTATGAGTACATCATGAGGGCAAATTTTCTGCTATCGGTTAGCATCCCTTTATTGCATGGGGAGTGACTTCATTATGTTTCGTTGTACATGTAACAGGACCTTAGACTTCTATGGTTGAATTAGATAAGTCTGTCCTTGATGGCTCCACCTACACATACTAGTCCACTTCTCCCTTACACTCGCCTGGTATCCACCAACTACCTCTTCATGGACCCTATTGAATTTGAGCCTGTATGGAAGAAGTGTTTGGAGTCGATCCAGCAGGCATTTTACACTTGCAAAATAAGCAGTGACACAAGAAAATTAAGTATGCATATGGTACTTTTGTTAGCTTGGCAACTGTGACTGTCACATTTTCCCACATCAATTACTTCTCACAGAAGCTATCAGCCATAAGCACCACTTGACAAAGGTTAAATCAACACAGCTGCCAGTGGTGCACTACATAGTTGTGGGCAGTTATCCAGACATGCACCAGTCCATCTACAAGAGAAAGTAAATACATCGTCATTCATGCCCAACTGTAGTACACAATGAAAGTTGGCATCTGCGATGGCTCCACCCATCTGGTGATAAAGCTTTCTAGTGTGGATTTGAAGATGTCTAAGGAACTATGAGGAATGATGAGGAACTACTACAAGGCAAGTTCATCTATGTTTCACACTAAAATGTGCGATGTCAAAAACTGCTGTACATCCACTGAGACATGCAAACACTTGTAACTTAGAGTGAAGTTTTTTTTAAAAGACTGTTCTTAACACCAAAAATGTGTCAAACGCCAGGAAATTGCTCTACCATCTTGTTGCTGTCATAAGATTTGACATGGACATAGTCTTTGCTTCAGTTGGTTTTATTGTAACAACCTTCAACAATAACACAAGCTTTACATGGTAAAGTGTTAATTACCTTGAAGTGCCCAATTAATATAGCATTCTTGAACTACCAGTACAACGACATTCAATAGCTAGTTGCTGCTCTTGTAGTTCAACAACCCTTGAGTGCATCAACAAAAATGTCCATGGAGCAGCTGAACCGTCTACCTGGGCAACCTCTCTAACTCTCGCATAACCTACCATAACTACATGTCTCTAACCCTCTCACGGCCAACCATACCTGCACTGGCATGAGCTAGCATTAGTGAGCGCTGTTCTGCCTGGTGGTACTCACACACCAGTGCATAGCTATATAATAGTTTCAAGTTTGACTGCATTCATCAGTTCTTCATATAACGTCCCTGAAGCCTCAAGTCACCTCTCCAAGAAAATGCCATGCTTAATCCAATCTTTAAAGGGAGAGAGGTTATTGCCTTACCTTCAACTTTAGAATTCAAGGGGTAAAGCTAGCTATAAGCTAAGCAGCCAAAATTATCTACCTATGTTAAGTTAGTCCTTCAAGGTCCCAAGCTAAACTCCAAGCCACAGCCAAGGCAATACTTCAAATTTTAATCATTCAAGCTAAACCAGCTTGTAAATGGTAACCTTAACCCAAAGCAGTCGAACTAAGTGTAGCCGCGTGTCTGATTATGACAATAGGAGCTATCCTGGAAGGTCTAGCCTAGAGTGGTCCTGCACCTCAGAATGATGCGCAGTAAAATCATGTAGCCATTGAATGGTCTGCAACAGACGGTGGGGCTGGCAACCAGTCAGCTGTTTCATTGTCAAGCTTCATCTGCTCCTCTACTGTTTTTTTTGACGATTGGCATTATAATACTGATGGTCTTCTGCTGAGGAGCGATGGTTATGATAAGTACAAGAAGCAGGCGAACGACAAGGAAACTGGACGAAGCTGGAGCATGAAGCTGATTGTAGTTGATGGCAGTTGAACTAGAAAACGAGGCTGACGAACGACTGTACAAGCAGGGGCGAGGAAATTGAAATACAAACACGTTTGAAACACTCACACACACAAAAAAGGTTCTAGCTGTTGGAACAGAGTCCCCCCCCCACTTCTTTGCTCGGCTCTTTCATGGGGTTGGTATGACATTGCTCAGAAACAGTTACACCTTCATGGGGTTGGCGCAACGTTGCTCAGAAACACCTTCATGGAGTTGGTGCAATGTTGCTCAGAAACACCTTCATGGGGTTGGTACGATGTTGCTCAGAAACACCTTCATGGGGTTGGTACGATGTTGCTCAGAAACACCTTCATGGGGTTGGAGCAACATTTCTCAGAAACACCTTCATGGGGTTAGTGCAATGTTGCTCAGAAACACCTTCATGGGGTTGGTGCAATGTTGCTCAGAAACACCTTCATGGGGTTGGTACGACATTGCTCAGAAACACCTTCATGGGGTTGGTACAATGTTGCTCAGAAACACCTTCATGGGGTTAGTGCAATGTTGCTCAGAAACACCTTCATGGGGTTGGTACGATGTTGCTCAGAAACACCTTAATGGGGTTGGTAAAACGTTGCTCAGAAACACCTTCATGGGGTTGGTACAACGTTGCTCAGGAACACCTTAATGGGGTTGGTAAAACGTTGCTCAGAAACACCTTCATGGGGTTGGTACGATGTTGCTCAGAAACACCTTCATGGGGTTGGTACGATGTTGCTCAGAAACACCTTCATGGGGTTGGTATGACGTTGCTTAGAAACACCTTCATGGGGTTGGTGCAATGTTGCTCAAAAACACCTTCATGGGGTTGGTACGATGTTGCTCAGAACCACCTTCATGGGGTTGGTGCAATGTTGCTCAGAAACACCTTCATGGGGTTGGTACAACGTTGCTCAGAAACACCTTCATGGGGTTGGTATGACATTGCTCAGAAACACCTTCATGGGGTTGGTGCAATGTTGCTCAGGAACACCTTCATGGGGTTGTTACAACGTTGCTCAGGAACACCTTCATGGGGTTGGTGCAACATTGCTCAGGAACACCAACAGTACATAATGGAATGGGACCAAATTTTTTCCCACCTACTGCAAAGGAGGCAATAATCATTATGAGCAGAGATGGCAGGAGCTTTACTGCTCTTCAGCGTTAGTCCAGCTAGTAATTACAGTTTGAAGGGAGCATCATACAATACTTCAAAGCCATCTCAAATTTAACTTAATTAAAGGATCCTATCCATCAGCCTCGTAAATACGCAATACCACCTACCTTGCTCCTTAGCTTCTTCAAGATCTTGATAGGAGTGGATGGCTTGTTAGACGACTCCTCTGGAAGCAGTGAACAGTACACCTCTATCTCCAGTAGGAAGTCAGGACCCACAGGATCAGGACTATGTATACATATGTATGTGGGGGGGAAGGAAAAGTGAGGGATGGAAGCAATCGAGTTTACAGGGTTAGTATCACATTGATGCATTCATCACTTCTAACGTATTTCCCTGCATGTAAACCACAGCCCCAAATCTACTTGGACTGCATTTTGATTTTCCTGCATATAAGTCACATGTTTGACCGTATAGCACTTGTTTTTAGAGGACTAAAGTTTCAAAGATTGTATTGTTTTGCGGAATAATTTTTGAGGTTATTGCAAGCCCTTACAGGACATTATTAGTCTACCAAATAATTGGAGCGCTGCATCCAGGATAATGTCCAAAAAAATGTAGTTCCTCTAAAAATATATATATATAAACAAAAAATGGGGGGGGGGGGGGGGGGGGGTGGTGGTGTAAGTAACGCTATTACATTACACTATGTCGAAAATAAATTCACAGGCAATAAGCTGTAGATTACTGGACCCGAAGAAACTACGGTACACCACGACTGGCCAGCAGAGAACAACTCCCCGCCTTCAATTTGCATTCTTTTCTGTGTAAAACAACAACACCAAAGTAGCACTTGAGGCTAGTGGCGTAGTTGCTATGCCTTGCTGGACTTGCTGGAGACACACAACTTGACAGTCCTCGTGTTCCTTGAGGCAAGACCATTGAAGCTGATCAACCTACATCATTGGTATAAGCAACGGGTGCTTCACTATACACGACTGACAATAATGGTGTCAGCTACAATTGTCAGTCAACAGAATACCAACGTAGCAAATCGCATTTCCTTGATTAGAATGCACCCTCGCTCGATTGGACTGTGCACCATTTATTTACTATCTCGAAAGAAATTGAACGCACCCTCAATTAGAGTGCGCACCAGCAGGAAGTATGAAAGCTCCAGAGAAAATGCTGCCTGGGATTAGGGAAGAAAGCTTGGCAATCTGCCACCCTTGTAAAATCCTTCAAAAGTTGTAGTTTTCAATCCGGACAGATGGGTCACATGACGAGAGCAGTCACTGTTTAAAGCCCGGGCAAGTAGCAGAAAGTACTGCAGCAAACCGGCCAAACTCCACAGAAAAGGTGAGTGTGCCTTTGCAAGTGATGAAGCCGACTACGACGAAGCTGGAACTAGAATAGAGGACGATGGCTCGACACATCTATTATAAATAATATAGATCGGGTGATCTCGTGGGACTGTTGTACGCATGTCTGTTAGTCATGTTGACATAATAGAGTGTGCCCTCGAACAGAAGACGTCCTCGAATAGTACATGCAAATGGCAGCTCATGAAATGAATAGAATGAGTGTGTTCTATTCGAGGAAATACGCTATCTGGTATCTCCAAGTTCAATATCGTCAAGTGATCAATACTGATGTGCACTCTTTACCACTAGGCAGGATTGTCCTGATATATATATATATTGTAACCTTTCATAATTAACTGTCTTTCTATATTCTCAAAAATGCTATGTATGATCACCTAAAGTGTGAGTGCCACTCACTCAGCATGACCTGACCACTGTAAAATTGTTTCCTTTGGTTTGGGAGAGCAAAGTGTCAACTCCCAGCCACAAGGCTTTCAGGGAGTTGCATTTTGTGGCATGTGTGTGAATTAGTAATACCATCGCATAGCAAGAGAGGTGAGCTACAGCACAAGCCATTTAAAAGGTTCTCTATGACAGAAGCGCAAACCTTCACTATACTCTCCTTACACTACAAGATCACGAGTAACTGCTGCAACTATTCATGACGTGACGTTAGTTTTCCGAGACTCGGCCTACTAATTAAAACATTATAGATGTGCATCATTTAGAAACACATTTTTTAATTGAAAGCATTTGAGGAAGCACACCATGAAAGAGCTAGGAAAGCACTCGGGAGGAAGAGATCACTTTGCCAAGATGACAGTTTCTCTAATATTGAGTTCAAACATATCGCAGTGTTGGAATGCACCGAAGGAGAGGTGTGTGGATATTTGCAGTTTTGTGGCAGTGTTCACTCAACCTCCCAGAGGCAATACAACTAGCAATGTACTGTACACAACAACAACAACAACAACAACAACAAACATGTTATCACTCCGTCCAAATTCTCCCCCTATCATGAGAATGATTCCCGATGCATTTATAGCACACCTTCGTCTAGTACGACTGCCATCTGAGGCTATGTCAGCATGGTGGCCAATACATTTTGGGGCCGAGCCAAATGCTGACCATAGATTAAGAAAGTTGAGCATTGTGCTACATTCCTGAACACACTGGAGACTATTGATAAAAATGCAAGGAAGAAGAAAAGAAGAAAGAAAAAAATTCTGCATTACCTCCGAATCTCCTCCCATCCCCTTTACACAATTCCCTCGATATATACTTACAATACAACCATGTCCATGAAAATAATGTCCATCATGAAGCGATCCACTTCGACCATCACAGGAGTGTCCATCACCTGGTTCCCTATCCGAAACAAACAGAAGACCCCACAGGTGTGGAAGTCTGCACAGTAACCAGTCAGAGTAAAAGTAAACAACGTCATCAGCAACACAAACACTTGTCCCAGGCATATTCACAAGTAAAGCCTGAGACAAGGAGGGAGAAGAGATAAGCACGGAGACAATGGCCAAGTGGGAGTTTTACGAAGGTGTGTGGATCACATAATTGAGGCATGTGAAGGATTTTTAGTGTGACCACTAGGAAGCACACCGAAAGAACTAGGAAAGTACTTGGGAGGAAGAGATCATCACTTTGCCAAGATGACAGTTTCTCTCAAATTGAGTTCAAACATATCGCAGTGCTGGAATGCACCGAAGGAGAGGTGTGTGGGGATATTTGCAGTTTTGTGGCAGTATTCACTCATCCTCTCAGAAGCAATACAACTAGCAATGTACTGTACACAAAAACACCATCAGTCACTGAGCTTGAGAGAATGATATGGAACTTCATTGTAGTCTCTGGCACACGCAGGCCTAAAGCAAAGTATCATGTGTGTAGGGCTAGGAACCACACTAACTTCAGTGGCTCTGGGGTGGGGTGCAGGATGTGCGTAGGGCCAGGAACCACACTAACTTCAGTGGCTGTGGGATGGGGTGCAGGATGTGCGTAGGGCCAGGAACCACACTAACTTCAGTGGCTGTGGGGTGGGGTGCAGGATGTGCGTAGGGCCAGGAACCACACTAACTTCAGTGGCTGTGGGGTGGGGTGCAGGATGTGTGTAGGGCTAGGAACCACACTAACTTCAGTGGCTGTGGGGTGGGGTGCAGGATGTGCGTAGGGCCAGGAACCACACTAACTTCAGTGGCTGTGGGGTGGGGTGCAGGATGTGCGTAGGGCCAGGAACCACACTACTTCAGTGGCTGTGGGGTGGGGTGCAAGATGTGTGTAGGGCCAGGAACCACACTAACTTCAGTGGCTGTGGGGTGGGGTGCAGGATGTGCGTAAGGCCAGGAACCACACTAACTTCAGTGGCTGTAGGGTGGGGTGCAGGGCTTGCTTTGTTAAATAAAACCGATGTAGATCTACTCAGGCTCTTGAGCAGAGTGGTGAGCAGACATGGCATCCTCTTAATCACCTATACATGTGTCTTTTATATCACATCTCCAATATGATTAAGCCCACGGCAACATTCCTTCAAATGTAAACCAAAACCTGGTGAGTCTTCCCAGACACTATTACTATCCGCCCACCCTCCACAAAATACACAAAATAAATAAAATTAATGTGTCTGATTAAAAATAAGACTACACAACCACTGCCCACCATCATGTATATGCAGCTAAAGTGGAACACACCAGCCATTCAAGCTTACACACCTTCACTCCAGAACCATTTAAGACTATCAAACCTGAGCTAGACTATCAAACCTGAGCTTTGCATTGAAAATTAATACAGAAAGCGCATGAATGTGCTAATCACCACGAATACACAACTTTTGTAGCTCGGGGGATTCTACGCCTAAGCATGCTCCAGCCCTAACGTGATTTCATGAGTTACATCACACATGCATGCAGACAAACAAGCTGTAGCTCAAGCACTTATTAGGAAAGCTTCGTGAAATGCTGGCAAGCCACAAAAAGAGTAGGAGAGCATGAGCAAAAACGGTCAATTGCAATTACAGCAGAGAGAATTCTGTCTGACTTCTTGTTGTTGCTTGTAGTTTGAGCCACTTACAGTACAAATTGCAGCTTTCATGAATAAGGAGCTGTCTTTTTGGCAGCAGTTCTAGCAGGACATGAGATACTTGACCAGATTACCAGGTGCATAGAGTCAAATCTAATAAAAACCACACAGCTGATGGTGGATGATACGTAATCCTGATAGAGCAAGTCCTATTTAGAGCGTGTCACCAGCACCGATCAGCATCAAGACTTATGACATGGCTATGAACTAGACCTTTATAGGAGATATTCTATTTTTGAGAGTAGAGACATCATGATGTAGGATTACCAGTATGGAAGTGAACAAAAGAAACACCCAATAACAACAACAAACACAGTCATGATATTTAAGGAATGTTAGAAACAATTCCATGAATGAACACTAACTAGGGGCATCGTATTGTGAGCCAGGGCAAACTAAGATCTTGACTTGTACCCGACTTATCTACCAAGCATCCATGAAGGTTTCCTACCTACCAAGTCCACTCCCATTCACTTGAGGGAGGGGGGCAGGGGGGCTTTCAATAAATGTGTGCGTATGTTCCAATAAAGCACACCCAACAACAATGGAGGTCATGGAAGACAATGCTTCATTTGTGGATGTGAAAGTGGGAGGAAGAGGAACAGTGATTACCATACGTCCTCTATTAGGAGTCACCCTTAGTTGTACCCATGTAGCTTAATAGCAATCAACTGCCACTTCAGCTGAAACAATGCCAAATTGATGGAAGTAAGCCTGTGTTTACAACAAAGCTCACAGCATAGAAATCCATCGAGGAGTGGCTATATTCTCAAAGGCAAAGGGGATTCCCAGTAGGCATAGGTGCCTGTGCCGTCTTCCTCCATAAGAAAAGCTTCCATAAATAGCCGGAGAGATTCCCTCGAATATGGTAGTTGCAATCGGAGGTTGCCAATATTAAAAAATTAAAAATTAAAAAAAATTATTAAAAATAATACCTTATTTCCTTGAATTTATTCCAGGGTATGCTCTATTATTTCAACATAACTCACACAATAGTCGCACGAGATCACCTGATCTAAAACAAAAAGGTGGCAATTATTCATATAGCAGTGTTCGCGTTCTAGCCATCGTCCTCTATCCTAGTTTCACCTTCTTCATAGTCGGCTTGGTGGCTTGTGAAGGAAGTGTTAGCAGTCTCTCTCACCTTTTGTGGAGTACCGCAACATTTGAAGGATTTGATTATCACTTCAGTAGTGACAGATTGCCAAGCTTTCTTCACCCAACCCCAAACAGTATTTTTTCCTCTGGAGCTTTCATACTTCCTGCTGGTGCGTGGTCTAATCAACGGCTTCAATTTCAGTGGTAAATAGTGCAGAGGAAATACGGTTGTTATAAAAATATAACAATAAACTGTAATAAGCGTTCTTATATCTTGATAAGCAAAGGTGGACCACAGCAGTGAATACATGCAGTAGATTAGTAGATGTGAAGCAAGGCATTGGACATGTGTTCTGTTCTTTCATGACTGGACCATCACGAGAAGGTGGTATTACAACACAAGCCTTCCACTCTAGTCCAGAGCCCTGCTCTACCTCCATTGATCCACTCCACCGCCATTCATATGGTACGGAGTCTCTGTACATACTATAATAGTAGGGGGAAACATTGCCAATGACAATGTCCAGTCGTGGATTTGTGCAGGGTTCACTGGGTGTGTTTGCTGTCTTAGTATAGGTAATAAATTGCAACCAAAAGTTTGTCCGAGTATATACTATCAATTTCATTCTGCTATTCACAGACTTTGATCAACCAACTTACATGTAACTCATATCAAGTAATAGTGCAAATAAAACTCTACAATGAACAATGCAAGTAACAGCAGTCATCCTGTATCCAGACATCAAGTAACAGCTTCTCCTCTTCCTCCTCCTCCTTCCTGTCTGTGTCAGAGATTGGGGCATCTGATGCTTGATAGATTCGTTGTCTGTGTCAGAGGTTGGGGCATCTGATGCTTGATAGATTCGTTGTCTGTGTCAGAGGTTGGGGCATCTGATGCTTGATAGATTCATGGCTGTGCGCATGCACGTATTCTAGAGCACTTGATAGGTTTGCTCGGACATTTTGACAGAGCAAAATTGATTTTTGTTTGAGACAATGTACAGAAAATGTCTGATGTCCGACTTTAATTTCCCATACAGGGTAGTAGCAAGAATGAGCTAGGATTAAGTGTGGCAGCTACTCATAAAGTTCTGACAAACCTAAAAACTTGCACAATATGACAATTGCTCACTTCATGACATGCACTTCTGCTTATTTACAATAGCAACTAATTGGGTGGAGGGAAAAACACCAAATACATCTGCTGCATGTTATAATCAAGGATTGGATAACATAGCAAATAACAGTCCAGGTTCTTTATTTTTAGTTCTCCAGTGTTATTATGGAGCAATACAAGGCTATGATGGGTGGGTTAGTGATGAGCAAGTTAACCAGTGTTATTATGGAGCAATACAAGGCTATGATGGATGGGTTAGTGATGACCAGTGTTATTATGGAGCAATACAAGGCTATGATGGGTGGGTTAGTGATGAGCAAGTTTACCAACAAAAACACACCCACCCAAAAATTACAAAAGAACTTGGTTATATATATAATAACTGTGGTAATAAGCAACACCAATACAATCATGGCTTGAACCCAGAAGTCAAGAAAAATTACTAGTACTTACTCCAAATATATTACCCACCAACTCAGCAGGGTAGAGAAATACAGTCTGCCATGCAGAGGATGTATATCTGGTGCCACAGCTGCTTAAAAGGGCAAGCTGACATTTATTATTTTTGTTTTTTTTAAGATGAGATCTGCTGAGGAATGTTGCACTGAGTCTACTAGGAAACACTCTGAATACCTCCACCCTTGAGAAAGAAGGCACTCCTGGATGGATTACTTTATTAAATTTAGTTGTAGACCTCGTCTGACTGGCTTTTGTTTGCTTACTTCAACGGAGCCAATCAAACCAAACTTCAGCTTATTGTACTTGCAGTTCAATTGAGAATGAGCTACGCAATAACAATTGGAAGGGTACTCTTTATATACAGTAGGTATAGGATTTCAATTTAACTAATTCATGAAGGATAGCTTGTGGGGGTCTAATGGAGAGAAATTTGTGATTGAACAGAGGATGACTAGTTGACAGTTGACAAACAATACATTGCAAGACTTCATGCAATGGAAGATTGAGAAGTAATCACATGCAACCATCTCTAGTACTGTTGGGGCATGAGCTATCATGTTGTGGTAATTGGTGCAAGTTTATTTGGTGGGAAAAGCATGTCATACCATGCAAATACATTTTTTCTACAGAAGAGAGTGGGGAGACTTGCAGCTGTACATAGCGCCTTACTCTGTGTCTGGAATACGAGTAGTGCATGAATCTCACAGTGCAATACTAAAATAAATGCTCGTTGTATCCTAATAGTAATGTAGGAGAGCACTAGGAAGTCCTCCTGTGTTTATTGTATCTTTCGATAGCAGACCGTTCGATAGCTGACCTAGAGGTTTGGATCAATTTGATGGAGACAACAAAGCTATGCAACATTGGCTAGGGACATCCATAAGTACCACTGGACTATATACCCGATTTCTTGTCTCGTGTTCTGTGCTTTTGTCCCTTTTAAAAGCTTTGGTCTACTGGAACTAGCCTGCTTATAAGCCTACACAGCTGCTTGAACTGCACAGTGTTATAATCAATGCATGTGTGAACTGTAGGCAGCATGGGCTGAAGGAAACAGAGGTTTGGTGCGTGGGGACAGTCACAACTTGAGGGTATTTGGCCCCATATGCTGGTAGAGCTTCCAGAAATAGTAGGATCGGCCAGAAAACTACCCAAGACAGCAGTTGCCGGCCATTTTAAATTGTCATACTGTATATACCCCTTCAAATAGAAATTGCAGGTAGGATCGAAAGGACAAACAAAAAACATAGTAGGAGCCGCGTAGAGAACATATGGTCTCCTATTAGAGAACATAGATAACATATGGTCTCCTATTACAGAACATAGATAACATATGGTCTCCTATTAGAGAACATAGATAACATATGGTCTCCTATTAGAGAACATACGGTCTCCTATTAGAGAACATAGATAACATATGGTCTCCTATTAGAGAACATAGATAACATATGGTCTCCTATTAGAGAACATAGATAACATACGGTCTCCTATTAGAGAACATAGATAACATATGGTCTCCTATTAGAGAACATAGATAACATATGGTCTCTTATTAGAGAACATAGATAACATATGGTCTCCTATTAGAGAACATAGATAACATACGGTATCCTAGATAACATATGGTCTCCAATTAGAGAACATAGATAACATACGGTCTCCTATTAGATAACATAGATAACATATGGTCTCCAATTAGAGAACATAGATAACATATGGTCTCCAATTAGAGAACATAGATAACATATGGTCTCCTATTAGAGAACATAGATAACATACGGTCTCCTATTAGAGAACATACGGTCTCCTATTAGAGAACATAGATAACATACGGTCTCCTATTAGAGAACATACGGTCTCCTATTAGAGAACATAGATAACATACGGTCTCCTATTAGAGAACATAGATAACATACGGTCTCCTATTAGAGAACATACGGTCTCCTATTAGAGAACATAGATAACATACGGTCTCCTATTAGAGAACATACGGTCTCCTATTAGAGAACATAGATAACATACGGTCTCCTATTAGAGAACATAGATAACATACGGTCTCCTATTAGAGAACATAGATAACATACGGTCTCCTATTAGAGAACATAGATAACATACGGTAACTGCTATGTCTGTGATGTCATGAGCAATCCTAGTGACATCTACATGTATAGAAGTCCAAAGTCCAAAAACACTGGCTAGGACATCCATAGATGACCATGATTGTCTACGGTACCACTGGACCTCTCCAATGTCTTGTCTTGTGCTCTGTAAGTGAGGTACCACTGGACCTCTCCAATATCTTGTCTCATGCTCTGTAAGTGAGGTACCACTGGACCTCTCCAATGTCTTGTCTCATGCTCTGTAAGTGAGAGGTACCACTGGACCTCTCCAATATCTTGTCTCATGCTCTGTAAGTGAGGTACCACTGGACCTCTCCAATGTCTTGTCTCGTGCTCTGTAAGTGAGGTACCACTGGACCTCTCCAATATCTTGTCTCGTGCTCTGTAAGTGAGGTACCACTGGACCTCTTCAGTATCTTGTCTCGTGCTCTGTAAGTGAGGACCTCTTCAGTATCTTGTCTCGTGCTCTGTAAGTGAGGACCTCTCCAATGTCTTGTCTCATGCTCTGTAAGTGAGAGGTACCACTGGACCTCTCCAATATCTTGTCTCGTGCTCTGTAAGTGAGAGGTACCACTGGACCTCTCCAATGTCTTGTCTCATGCTCTGTAAGTGAGAGGTACCACTGGACCTCTCCAATGTCTTGTCTCGTGCTCTGTAAGTGAGGTACCACTGGACCTCTCCAATATCTTGTCTCATGCTCTGTAAGTGAGGTACCACTGGACCTCTCCAATGTCTTGTCTCGTGCTCTGTAAGTGAGGTACCACTGGACCTCTCCAATGTCTTGTCTCATGCTCTGTAAGTGAGGTACCACTGGACATCTCCAATGTCTTGTCTCATGCTCTGTAAGTGAGGTACCACTGGACCTCTCCAATGTCTTGTCTCATGCTCTGTAAGTGAGAGGTACCACTGGACCTCTCCAATATCTTGTCTCATGCTCTGTAAGTGAGAGGTACCACTGGACCTCTCCAATGTCTTGTCTCATGCTCTGTAAGTGAGGTACCACTGGACCTCTCCAATGTCTTGTCTCGTGCTCTGTAAGTGAGAGGTACCACTGGACCTCTCCAATATCTTGTCTCGTGCTCTGTAAGTGAGGTACCACTGGACCTCTCCAATGTCTTGTCTCATGCTCTGTAAGTGAGGTACCACTGGACCTCTCCAGTATCTTGTCTCGTGCTCTGTGAGGACCTCTCCAATGTCTTGTCTCGTGCTCTGTAAGTGAGGTACCACTGGACCTCTCCAATATCTTGTCTCATGCTCTGTAAGTGAGGTACCACTGGACCTCTCCAATGTCTTGTCTCGTGCTCTGTAAGTGAGGTACCACTGGACCTCTCCAATATCTTGTCTCGTGCTCTGTAAGTGAGGTACCACTGGACCTCTCCAATATCTTGTCTCGTGCTCTGTAAGTGAGGTACCACTGGACCTCTCCAATGTCTTGTCTCATGCTCGGTAAGTGAGGTACCACTGGACCTCTCCAATGTCTTGTCTCGTGCTCTGTAAGTGAGAGGTACCACTGGACCTCTCCAATGTCTTGTCTCATGCTCTGTAAGTGAGAGGTACCACTGGACCTCTCCAATGTCTTGTCTCATGCTCTGTAATGAGGATTTCACATCCTCAATGCGATTGAGTATGCAATGAGCTGTGGGTAGTCGTAATACTCTGTGCCCAGGTCATATACTGCTTGGTCCATCAGGTACAAATTACTCCTCTTGTTCTATTTATACTTTCTCCACATCGATGTCCTTTTCTTCCTCTCCACCTGCATGGACTACAATAAACCTCTGTTCCGTCTTCCATAGAGCCTTGCATCTTCCATGTCTGCCACTGTCAATCCAATGTGCTCCTTTGTGTGATGCATTATAAATCTGCTGTCACATCTTAGCCTCCACATCATCTGTAGGTAAACTTATTCTCTGCTCGACTGTTTCTTTTTCTGTTCCCTACACATCGTTTGGTGTCTTTAATTGGAACATCGCCACTTCCTTCTTCAAATATCCAAATAAAATCACTCGGCAGAAAAGACACCCTTCTCCCTGAAACAGCACTCAGTGTTAGTAGACACCCTTCTCCCCCGGAACAGCACTCAGTGTTGGTGGCCATGACAAGACACCCTTCTCCCCCAGAACAGCACTCAGTGTTGGTAGCCATGACAAGACACCCTTCTCCCCGGAACAGCACTCAGTGTTGGTAGCCATGACAAGAGACCCTTCTCCCCGGAACAGCACTCAGTGTTGGTAGCCATGACAAGAGACCCTTCTCCCTGGAACAGCACTCAGTGTTGGTAGTCATGACATCTTAAATGTATATAATTTGTCGTACCTAGTGTATATGTTTTCTATACTTATTGTAACATTATTTATATCCTTTTATGTACACATTCCTACTTCCTTTGCCAGTCACTCTCTCATGGTCCACGTTCCCTTCCTCTTCGCTTCTCTGAAGAAACTCTTGATGATGTACATCAACTGTGAAGCTAGACAGATACCTTCACCAGGTGTTTTCACCACACTGGAGGTTAGGACTCTCACCAGCATCAGATCTGTTCCACTTTTTTTTATTACTGTAAATGTACTTCTGTCAAGAAAAGCTAATAGTAATACTTTTGAGTGATAAAATCCGGAGCAAAAGAATGCCCAGTATGGACCACCAGTAGTTTCATATGCAGCTCTAGAATGTCAAAACAGCAGAAACTTTATAAATGTCTTCCATGTAGTCATCACGCACATTATATTGCTACAATGATGCCTCCCACACGAACCATAAAAAATTCATGAATATCATAAGCTCCAGAATGAGTTCTACCTCCAGGAGACAAAAAATGAACATGAATGGACTTTAGCGTGTCTATGCCAAAGTGAGCATGCCATGCCTAATAGAGGTGAGCTTAGAAGAAGTGGAACTATTCAGAGGGGCTCTGGACACTCACCACATGGCTAGTGTACAGCATTGTTTGTGAGTTATTAAATAGCAAATACAGAGTATTTCAATAATGATGGTAAGCACACATGATGGTAAGCACTCATGATGGGAAGCACACATGATGGTGCATGCAGTTAGCCAGCAAGCTGTCAGCTACACTTCTTTCTTGAGCTGTATCACTGTCAGAGCCTGAGGTTGCCATAGCCCACTGAAGCTACTGCTTGCAGCCCAGCTTGCACACATGTAGATATGCTACCCATGTTAAGAGCTCCCATTTAAAATATTCCATTCTTCAGCTCTAGCAGGAGAGAATGCAAAGCGTGACAAATGTTTGGGGATTATGAAATTTTATTCTTCTAGAAACTATGGTGGGCTGGAAGGAAAAAAACGCTACGCAAGTTTTATTGTCTTTACCTTTACCTGCATGCAGAAAGATGCTTTGCTCAACCAATTCACCCCCTTCAACTTGCGGTTTTTATAATCGTTACATTCAACTATTTTCAGGAATGATCATTTTCAAATGTTCCGATAAGCTGCAGTTTTGGTATAAGAATCAACTCCATTGAAGTTAGCAAACAAAAGCTATGCAGCGCTATGTTGCATTACGTCTACGACAAAACTTAGGGCAAAGAAATCCATCCAGGAGTGCCTCTATTCTCAGGGTGAAGGGTTCAGAGTGATTCCAGGTATTCACGTGCAACCTGAAACAGTAGTAAAGGCCTGGATGAGACGATCTAGATCCGTGAGGCCGTCCCGAATGTTAACATTACAATATGGCCGACTTTGCACTTGTAGAGTGGTGGGTTTAACAAGACATTTGAACTGCACCGGAGTTGCTTGAGAATTGTCGAGCAAAGCACTTGCTTCTTGTACATGGTTGTAGAATAGCTGAGATCAGGAATGATGGTGTGGACTATGCATCACACATGCACATCAGTAGCAATGTGCAGCCGCTTGTTAATAAGTCATGCCACCACAGCAACAAGTCTCACTGCACAGGCTTGCTGCTACTGATTTTCCAATACTTGGCTATATTTTTCCAGTTTCATAGCATGAATAACTTCAACAAGGAAACAGACTAAATAGAAGGCAGAGTTGAGGACTTTACAGAACAATACACCTTTGTGGATCAGAAGTGGAGAAAGATGAGACAACACACTGAATGGCTGTGTCTGTCTGTTGGTATGCGCTGCACATTCACTCAATGCATATATGCTTAGGCATTGCTGGATTCACTTGGCCCTGACATTCAGATGTCGTCCTAGTCTATTCGATTGGCATACTTAGTCTATCATGATCTAGCAACATTTAACAAGCACTAGAAGAGGCACATTTTTACACATCCCACTAGGTAATAGTAGTCCCCCCCCGCCGTATACACCACTCTAAGTGTGAGGAAAAGGGTCTGTTGGAGTAAAAAAGATTCTGTAAGTCCAGGATCTTGATATTCCAATGAAAACAGCTGAGTATCACAAAATGAAGCATATATATATATGAAACTGCAGTAGGACTAGCCATCCCAGTACTTTTCTATATATATATACACATATTTTTTTAACTAATCATTTATGCACCAATTCTGTGACTAGATAGAACCTGGACTACTTCAATGATGTCCTTCGCTAAAGAGACAAGAGTTTATTAAAATAATCTCACTGAGCTTTCCTTTGGTGTGTTCGAACTCCCTCCATTCTAGTGGAATCCTTATTTCTACATAACACAATTACATTCATAAAGGCCCAATCTGAGATGACAGCTAATGATCTTACCTGAAATGGCTAGCTTTGCATCGCACGATTTTATCTTGCTACAAAAATAAAAAACAAAAAAACCCGATAACTTACGCTGCTGCAGCACTGGTACAGACACCCCAAAATGCACAGCCCTATTTAAAGCATACTCCAACATGCAAAGAGCTCACGATACCTCATGTCATTCTCTCCGCCGCTGCCTATGATGTCTTGCTGATGCTGCAGTTCTCGCATGTGGCCAATGATCTTGGCGTCGGACACAAACAGACCCTTGGAGGCCTCCATGGCCTGCTTGTTGTTGGAGCTGGCCTGGAGTAGCTTGACTCCTCCTTCACGGATGGCATACTCTCGTTCGATGCGCTTCTGGATGTTGGTCAGCACTTGACTGATGTACCTTGGAGGCTGGAAGGAAAGTGGTGACAAAACGATCCCTTTTCCCGACATAATTATTAGCATACACTCCACCGCATATCAGGACTTGCCAAACACAAAAGTAAAGGCTCTACCATATAGCATTTCACTTCTTCTAGCTAACCAAACTAACTGACACAATACTGCTAGCTAGGGAATTTAAAGGTTAAAAAAAACCCAACCAAAATATAGCACCAAAAGTTGAATCATAATTAATGCATAGTTGCCAAGTCTTCAAAGCCTAAAGTGGGTTCCCAAGCCAAGTGCCTAGTCTACGCTCTTGCATCATGTTGACACTCCCACCACCAGGAAATGTGCTTTATTAAGAAGATACTCTCCAATTTCAGCAAAAAGTTAAAGTGAAATATAGGAGGGCTGCACTACACGCAGCAGTGCTAGTGTTTTGAATCTGGACCAGCTAATACTTTGAGAGAACAATCATCTGTAATCGTGGATACCACAATGGTAACCTAAAATAGCTTGGGAAAACACAAATCTAAAGTTGTTCGTGAGAATATATTACACAGTACAGCTTGGGGAGTATCTAGGAATTAGCAGCTGGCTTTAGCTTGCATGCCTACTGCACAAGGGAGTATGCCATGCTAAATATTTAGTGATATATATATATATATATATTGTGGTTAACTACAATGAAAATTATTTAACAACTAAGCAATCCCAAACTACTGCATGCACAAGACAGTACAGGCTAACCATTTTACCACCAGCTAGTGAGTAGCTAAGCAAGTATAGTAAGTGACACGCTTTCCCCAACAACTAGAAGTACAAGATGCAACAGAACTCAACCCTACACTTCGTATCAAGGTGTATTAGATTGACCACCTTTAAAAAAAAGGTGAACAGCAAACAACCCTTCCCCCTCCCCAAAACAACAACAAAAAAACAACAACTCATATCTCCTTAATTAAAATCCATAATGACAGCTCCATAGCTGCCTAAAAGGTGATTTAGGCCGCTTCCCATACCGCTTCCCATAAATCTTTGCTAAGCCGGCAGACCAAAACAACCCATAGAAAGTGTGGAAATTTGTCTTCAAGGAGCAATGTTTCTTCTTTCTTTCTAGCTGTTTTCTAGCTTTGTTTTCCCAACTCGCATAACTGAGTACAAATGGGTCCACTCATATTTTTTTTTTAGTACTAGTCTCCAAATGCAGCCATCCATAAGAACCTTAGTACCTGAAGACCTCATATGTTCCAACGCATTGCAGCAACTAACCTGTTTCTCAATTGCAGAAAGGAAGCATGGGCATGGGTATGTCTTCTCATTGATGAAACAATGAAGCTAGTTCACTTGCTGTTAAATAAATAGAACTTGGTAAAGATCGTCATTGTTGAAAGCTCTAGGTAGCTGATCCTACATGGGTATCAGGGTTTCATTTAGAAAATTGTCCAAGGGGGGGGAGGGCAATTGGAGGAAACTGGATTTTAAGGGGGGCATGATGGTACTTATCAACATCAGAATACAATTTCCAAAGGGCGGGGGAAAGGTTCAAGGGGGGCAGCTCCCCCCCCCCCCCCCCCCCCCACCCTAAAATGAAACCCTGGTATAGTCAACAATGCAACAAGATATGGCATGTACTGATATTTGGATAAGGTGGTGTACAAGGGTACAGTCATCCAAAGTGTCAAGGAATTGCAAGTGTTGATGTGTGCAGTCTAAACTACAAACAAGATGGAAAAAGTGTTTAAAAGCCATGGAGACCAGAACACTTCACACTAGTGCCACCTCCACCGCTCAACCATAATAAAAAGCAACAACCCAGCTATAATGTATTGACAGAATGGAAACAAGGCTGTGTGCCCTTGTAGACCACAACCAGTTAGATGACTATTAGATGACTATTAGTACTTAATCATATACACCTTGATGGTAGTCATCTAACTGGTTATGGTCTAGATGGGTACAGTCTTGTTTCCGTTTTATAACAGATTAATCAACTCTTTGTTGTTCTTCAAAGTTTCTATTCCAGTTCTGGAGTGGGGTCATTTTTAAAGTAAGAAACCAGTCTAGTGGCTAGCTAACCATGGAAGACCGATCGATAAACACTTCACTTTGTATGTCTGTTCCATGGAAAAAAAGATCAACGATAGAGCATAACTAAGATTAACTTATGACAACAAAAAATACATACATGCATTGCCTGGTAATAACGTGTGATAGCATGGTATTAACATGTGATAGCATGGTCCGTAGTGAAGTTTGGTATAAATACTATGTACATGTACTTGCAATGTCGAGGGGACAGTAATTGTACTTGGCTTTTCCTTGTACGCAATATATTTGTCATCACCCTAGATCACTCATCGTATCTTATACCAAATTTCACCATAAAACATGCTATTGCATATACATATAGCATATACCAATTTCCTCGATTAGACTTTGCATCATTTACTATCTTGAAAGAAATTGAACACACCCTCAATTAGACTGCGCACCAGCAGGAAGTATGAAAGCTCCAGAGAAAATACTGTCTGGAGTAAGTGAAGAAAACTTGGCAATCTGTCACCACTGGAGCAATAATCAAAACCTTCAAAATATCACCAGTAGTGAACCAGCTCAGCTGGGTTCATTACTGCTCTCATACACACAGACGCATGGTTATTGTGTTGATGACCATTTACCACTTTTTGTGTTCTAGTCTCTGCAAGTCTTCTGGTAGGAAAATTGCTATGAATGGACTTATGGTAATCAGGTTATAGGGGTGGGAGAAAAGAGATGACAGATCCTTGAAGACTAAACTTCACGGTTTAAAAAATTCTGCCAATGCATTACCTTGTGAAGTTTTTAATACATCCTAAACGATGTAAGAAGTTTCCTAAGTCAGTTTAAGCTGAGGTATCTTGTGTATGTGTGTGCATGCGTGTGCGTGCATGATGTGTAAAGTGCAGGTACGGCTGTAGGACTACAGACCAATTAGCATGCTAGCAGGTAGGACTACACACCAACTAGCATGACATGGCAGTACAGGTAGGACTACACACCAACTAGCATGACAATACAGGTAGGACTACACACCAACTAGCACGGCAGTACAGGTAGGACTACACACCAACTAGCATGACAGTACAGGTAGGACTACACACCAAACTAGAAAGACAATACTATACACCAACTAGCATGGCAGTACGGTCGACTGCACACCAACTAGCATGGCAGTACAGATAGGGCTACACACCAACTAGCATGGCAGTGCAGGTAGGACTGACTACACACCAACTAGTTCAGGTAGGACTACACACTAACTAGCATTGCAGTGCAGGTAGGGCTACACACCAACTAGTACAGGGAACTACAACCAACTAGTACAGGTAGGACTACATACCAACTAGCACAACAAGTAGGATTACACACCAACTACACACCAACTAGCATAACAGTACAGGTAGGAATACACACCAACTAGCATGACAGTACAGGTAGGACTACACACCAACTAGCATAACAGTACAGTACAGGTAGGAATACACACCAACTAGTATGACATGCCAGTGTAGGGATGCTTCACCAGAAGATACTATTACTTTTGTTGTTGGTATCACAGAGATTAAAAAAGAAAGAAGATGCTCTAAATGAAAATCCTGTATGAAACTCTGATATGCAGTAGACTAATATTTTCTGAGATCTCTGTAAATAGTTGATCAATTTTTGGTATTAGACACAATATATCCCTAGATCACAATAGGCAGATTACCAGTCTAGACAAAAAATATTAAATATTAGTGAGTGCCAAAGTACTCAAATATTGGTTTAACACACTTCTTAAAATGGTGATGGGCTAAACCACGCCACCCAAGAACACACACAAAAAACTTCATCTCGGCTAAAAATCACTTCCACATAGTGAACTTAAAACTGGTTCAGTCACTAATAGCTCCAAAGGCACTTCCAACTTGCTTGGAATCCTTCGCTATGGTATATAGTGAACTGGCAAATAAAATACCATAGGAAAAAACAACACTCGGAATTCATCTTCAAGGATCCATGTTATCTTCTACCTCTATCTCAGTATTTTCCTTCACACAAACTTGAATACAGGTTCATATTTTAGTACCAGAAAACTTTTAATGTTCCAGTGCATGTCCACCACTTCTGTTTCTCGATTGCAGAGTGGGTGGGTAGCTAAGGTTTATCGTCAATTATGCAATTAAGCTGGCCTCATGCTATATTATTAGCAGAACATTATATGACCTCCTTTTGTTTGGTGAACCTCACTTGGTGTAAGTGTTACCAAATTCTTGAAGGAGGCTGTGGTTAACCCTACATGGGTACAGACAACAATAGCATAAGGTAGTAGGGCATGTGTTGATTTGTGTAGGTACAGCATGATCAACATGGAGCTTCAACAACAGCAACAACACATGGCACGTGTTGATTGTAGGTACAGCATGATCAACATGGGGCGTCAACAACAGCAACAACACATGGCATGTGTTGATTGTAGGTACAGCATGATCAACATGGGGCGTCAACAATAGCAACAACACATGGCATGTGTTGATTGTAGGTACAGCATGGGGCGTCAACAACAGCAACAACACATGGCATGTGTTGATTGTAGGTACAGTATGATCAACATGGGCCGTCAACAACAGCAACAACACATGGCATGTGTTGACTGTAGGTACAGCATGATCAACATGGGCCATCAACAACAGCAACAATACATGGCATGTGCTGATTGTAGGTACAGCATGATCAATATGGGGCATCAACAACAGCAACAACACATGGCATGTGTTGATTGTAGGTACAGCATGATCAACATGAGGCGTCAACAACAGCAACAACACATGGCACGTGTTGATTGTAGGTAGTGCATGATCAACATGGGGCGTCAACAACAGCAACAACACATGTTGATTGTAGGTACAGCATGATCAACATGGGGCATCAACAACAGCAACAACACATGGCATGTGTTGATTGTAGGTACAGCATGATCAACATGGGGCGTCAACAACAGCAACAACACATGGCATGTGTTGATTGTAGGTACAGCATGATCAACATGGGCCATCAACAACAGCAACAACACATGGCACGTGTTGATGTGTAGTGAACAACAATAAACAAGTTAGAAAAAGTGTTAAAAAGTGCTGGAATCCTAGAAGCTCAGAGTTGGACTTTACAGAGTTCAGACATACTGCTTCCACATTTGTCCAGATCTACAAGAAACCTAGTGACAAACGGCCAACAGGCATTTGCAAAACAGCTTCTAAATAACACCCACCCATTCATTCCGACCTAAATTAAGAGAATATTGCGCATTATTTTTACGCATGACAGAAAAAGGAGAAGCTCACACGAGCCAGAGAAGAAAAGGAGCTATAATGGCCTAGCGACCCATGACTTTACTCTCCGAAGTGTAGTCCGAGGTCACCATATCCATTTGGACTCCATTTATTGGCGAAAGGCTCCGTTTTGTCAAAGATGAACACAATCAGGCACGCTGCTGGCATCATCCACGAGCCAAAATGAATCTTGGATCTTGGACATGTCAATTGAACAACCTAAAGTGTTCTATTTCTTAGGCCATGGTGGGGAAGTTACTTGCAAAGTAACAGCTGGATAAATGTTCCCCGATTCTTCATGGATAACAAGAAACGTGATAAAAGAAACTAAGAACAATTGATAGGCATTAATAGGTATTAATAGGTATGGTCCAACTACTTGCCCTTACTAATTAGGTGTTGAAAACAAGTAAAAGTTCTATTATACTCTCAACGAACTCTCAGTTGACATAACATTAAAATGACTTTCTCAATAAATCAACTTGAAATTCACTCTCTCGATGTTTCGGCGCCAAGAATAATGAAGGCTAGATGCCAAGAATAATGAAGGCTAGATGCCAAGAATAATGAAGGCTAGATGCCAAGAATAATGAAGGCTAGATGCCAAGAATAATGAAGGCTAGATGCCAAGAATAATGAAGGCTAGATGCCAAGAATAATGAAGGCTAGATGCCAAGAATAATGAGGGCTAGATGCCAAGAATAATGAAGGCTAGATGCCAAGAATAATGAAGGCTAGATGCCAAGAATAATGAAGGCTAGATGCCAAGAATAATGAAGGCTAGATGCCAAGAATAATGAAGGCTAGATGCCAAGAATAATGAAGGCTAGATGCCAAGAATAATGAAGGCTAGATGCCAAGAATAATGAAGGCTAGATGCCAAGAATAATGAAGGCTAGATGCCAAGAATAATGAAGGCTAGATGCCAAGAATAATGAAGGCTAGATGCCAAGAATAATGAAGGCTAGATGCCAAGAATAATGAAGGCTAGATGCCAAGAATAATGAAGGCTAGATGCCAAGAATAATGAAGGCTAGATGCCAAGAATAATGAAGGCTAGAGCATCTAGCGAAATGTCGAGAGAGTAAATTTCAAGTTGATTTATTGAGAAAGACATTGTAGTTTTGTTAAACGCTCAATAGCAGTGTAATAAACATAACTACATATCTTCATTATCACTAGCATCAGTGAGGAATAGGTCTTCATTTGACACACAGTTCTTTCAACTCCTCATACACCATATCAGGATGATTTAGAACTCTGACCAATCACACTCTCCTGTTACATTTTTGCTGGCTTGTAGTTGGCTCTCTTCCTTGACCCACCTCATAACCGTCTTGGAGGTCAAACAGAACCGCTTTACATATCCGATGCATGTTGTCATGGGCTCAGTAAAACTGGGAATGACTCTCTTCGGCTGAAGATTTGGCGTTCCCCTATAAGTGTGAAAGTTGTGATCAGCTAAAGTGTCAAGTGTATACAAATTTAGAGACTGGATCACAAGGGAAAAACTTCAGTGACAAATGGACTTCAGCGACAAATGGAATGGAGCAGATTCTATATGAACCAGCAACATTGCTGACCATGCCAAGTCTGACCAGCATGTGCACGCAATGAACCTCCTCAAGAGAGAGCAAGCAAAAGCACAGGCTGCGAACATTGCTTCATATGCTCAAATTGCGCAGTCACTTACTTCTCTTCCCGGAGAAGGCTGAGGGTAAAGTTTGATATCACCTTATTTCATGGCAACTGAGCAGCTCCCAGGATCTGTGATCTTGTGGCAAGGCATGGAGCAAACCTTGGCAGTTCCTACCTCCACTGAAATGCTAAGAGGTTTTTCCGTGGATTTGCGCTCTGCCATCTCTGAAGCGAAGTTTTCCTCCCTGAATGCAGACAAACTTTCACTGCAAGATTCCCCCCCCCCCTCCCCACTATTGATCTTTGGTGGAGTGCTAAGTTTAGAAGGCCTCATCATGTTCAACGGAAGCAGTACAAGAAACGTATGGAAGCATCATATGCCTGAACCTCTGACACAGGCAGTAATGAGAAGGAGTAGGAACTATTACTTGATGACCTAATACAGGAAGACTGACTCACTCTCTTACTTGCATTGTTCGTGTTATAGAGTTTTATTGTGTTTGCACTCATTACTTAATGATTTAACAAGTTGTAAATTTGATGGCAGATCTAAGTCTGAGAATGGCAGAACAAAATTGATTGTACACAAATTGTCCAAACTGATTTGTTGTAATTTCCCGCACTGTAATTCACTGTCCTCAAACTCCACCCCCCTGGATAAATAGTGAGTACGAGAAGCAGTTAGTGTCTTGCGTGTTCTTCAAAGGTTGCCTCTACGTATGCGTAAAGCCAGTACACTTTGAAACCAGTGTTTCAGAGATACCATGGGATGCTTAACTAAGACGATTTAGAACAACAAAAGCACTGCCTAACAGCTGATGGCACCAGATTTTACTACGTGTTGAATTGACTTGTCAAAAAAGGAGGGAAACAACACTATATCCGTGTTGACCAAAACCAGTTAGACGACCACTTCAAATCGCGTTTATCAATATTACCATAAACTCTGGTTGTTAAGCTTCTTGATGTTTAGTGCACACGAGGTTGTTAAAAGTGGGTCCATAACCATATTCTAGTTAGTGTTTAAAAAAACTTGTGGTTACCACTTAATAGCTCCATAGGTTCTGCAAACTTCATGGTAGGGACTTGATATATAGCTCAAAAGATAGGTCTCTCTGTGTGCTCTCTTTTGATACTAAAACATTTCCCATAGTTATAACTATAGCCAATTTACTGTAGCTAAAGTGGGGGTACCCAGGGTTGTATACAGAAATTTTGCCAAGGGGGGGCGAACTTGAGATATGGAAAAATAAGGGGGGGCGAGAATGATACAATGATGGTGTATGTAATGTATAAGGGTGGTGTCTAATTTCAAGGGGGGGGGGGCGAGAATGATACAAGGGGGGGCGAATGCCCCCCCCCGCCCCCCCCTAAATACACCCCTGGGTACCTCAAAACCTGAGTGCCTGATTTGAATTTTCCAACCTGGCGCTTGACCACGTACTTAAGTTTTAGCGCCTAATGAAACCACTCGTTGTATAGAGTAGGGCTTCCTCTAGCCACAGGTGCCAATTTCACCTCTCTAGCACTTGGAAATCTGGAGATATTTATGATTTATGCGGAGAAATCAGCACTCAGGTTTTGAGGTACCCCTTTAACTCCAGTAACTTGGCTATAGTTATACCTATGAAAAATGTTTTAGTATCAAAAGAGAGCATACAGAGAGACCTATCCAGGGTTTCATTTAGAAAATTGTCCAAGGGGGGGCAACTGGAGGAATCTGGATATTAAGGGGGGGAGGGGGCATGATGGTTAAAGATGTGACTAAGTTTCTAATGAATTTTAATAATACAATTTCCAGGGGGGGGGGGGGGAGGCAAAAAGGTTCCAAGGGGGGACAGCCCCTCCCCCTAAATGAAACCCTGCTATCTATAAGTCCCTACCATGAAGTTTGCAGAATCTATGGAGCTATAAAGTGGTAACCACAAGTTTTTTTTAACACTTACTAATATGGACCCCCTAAGCACCTACTTCACTACCGTTACAGGCTTCCTTACGTTATTTCACTGATATTGATGTCGTTGAATAAAGTACCTAATTGGTGTGCAATAGCTCCATAGCGAACCCGTTTCCGGGGAAGAAGTCAAACGCATGAATGGCCATCGCTAGTTCCTTCTTAATTCGCCTTGAGAGACTTGCTTTCCAGAGACTTACTTTCCTTTGTAATCTGCCTTGAGCGACTGAGTTTTCCTTTGTCTGGGTCAAGAAATTAGCTCCTTCTTAGACTAGCTCGCAAGATTAGGTCCTGTCTAAAAAATTGTGTAAAGTAAATTTCTGTGAGTGTGCATTACTTAAACATAAGTGCCTATCCTCAGTTAACCGATTAAACGCCGTAAGCGCCATATGGCGCGAGACCTTACATCCTTCGCCACACAAAAATATATAAAATGAACTGTTACGAGCTAACAGCCCCGGTTGGGTTCTGCACATGCCTAGTAGACTAGAGAACGTCACGAAAATGATTATTTCCGGTTGATGCATCGTGCAACAAAAATCCTGCGGTTGAACGCCATTTTTGTTGGTCGAGCTTTTTTTTTAAACTGCTCAAAGATGCTCTCCTGTGAGGACGTTATTTCTCAACTTTTAGCCGATGATTCTGGCGATTCTGGGTCAGATTCATTTGGGGAAGAAGGTGAAGACATCTATGCATACCGAGGAAACACTCTGGATCCAGTTGCTCTAAGAGAAGAGGCGCGCTTGGATGGACTTCTCGATTGTAAGTTTCTTCTAACCTTAGCGCTTCATAGCCTTTGTTTACCATAGTCAACTGAGAGTGTACTGTTGCCAAATACTAGCTTATTCTGTTGGTATTCCAAATTCAGACAGGATAGTTATAGAAAAAAAGTTATAGCTAAGAGTGTAGGTTGGAGTTGTTGATTTTCATTTGAATTTGAATTTACAAATGTTGACCACAAACTTGATATATATATCTTGTTTTTCCCACCCTCCCCACTACTTTTCCTACAGCATCAGATGATGAGAGTGGAGATGAGGCATCTATGACTCCTTTTGTTACATTGGAGGATGAGGAAGCCTTGCCTGAAGTCTCTACAGGGCGTGGGAACACGACTGGTGCTGGAGTTGTGCGAGGGAGAGGCGGGCGAGGGAGTACTGGCCGAGGGAGAGGCGGGCGAGGGAGTACTGGCCAAGGGGGAAGCAGCTCAAGTGGTAGTGGAGTCGTAAGTGTTGCTAGTGGTCCTCCAAAAGGTACTGGTAGTAGGCGGGCCAGAGGTTATAGGCATGTGCGAGCATCTGGCACTGGTTCTGTCCGAGCGTCTGGCACTGGTTCTGTCCGAGCATCTGGCACTGGTTCTGCCCAAGCATCTGGCACTGGTTCTAGGCTAACTGAGGTCACAGGTAAGTGGGAAATAAAGGAGCCAACTCCTTTGAAATTGGACTATACAGCAACAGCTGGTCCAACTTCTTCATTGCTTGGTGCATCAAGTACATTTTTAGATGCATTTTACCTTTTTTTTACTCTTGAAGTGTGGGAACTCCTAGTAGCAGAGACGAACAGTTACGTTTCTAGGATGGCTAGTCTCTCCAGGCCATGGGTAGATACTAATATAGAGGAAATGAAAGCTTTTGTAGGAATGTTGATAATAATGGGAGTTTCCACACTTCCATACTTAGAATTGTACTGGTCCACTAATCACTCGGATTTGTCTGGATCTTTGGTTCGTAAAGTAATGCCTAGGACTCGGTTTTTGGAGCTAATGCGTTATGTACATGTAAATTCTATTGATGGTTTGTTGGTTACAAAGGGTAACCTGAATTATGATCGGCTTTATAAGGTAAGGAAGTTATTAGATTTGATTACTCCTAAGTTTGAGAGTGAATATACTTTGCATCAAGAGCTTAGCTATGATTCCCTTTCAAGGTAGGCTTGGCTTCAAACAGTATATGAAGGACAAACCAATAAAATGGGGGATAAAAGTGTTTGTCCTTTGTGATGCTAGGAATGGGTACATTTATCGGTTGCAGATTTATACAGGTAAGAACGTGGAAGTAGCTGATAAAACTGGTTTGTGTAGTAGAGTTGTTTTAGATTTGTTAGAAGGATTAGAACATAAGAACTTCCATGTGTACATGGACAATTATTATACTAGTCCTAATTTATTTCAAACGCTTACAAGTAAAGGCTTTGGTGCATGTGGTACAGCTAGGTATACTAGGAGGAACTTTCCTCCAGATTTAGTAACAAAAGCTTCGATTAGAAATAGAGGTTATTATGATTATAGGTCTAATGGTGCACTCCTGGCTTTAGTTTGGGTAGATAAACGGTCAATCTACATGATAACTAATATACATCCCGCGGAAAATAATTTAGTACCTCCTACTGTAAAAAGGCGCAAAATTTATGGTTCTAGAGAGGATCTGCCATGTCCCCCATGTTTGCCTGATTATCAGTCATTCATGAGAGGTGTGAACAGAGCAGATCAGAGAATAGGCTACTATAATTTGGGTAGAAAGTCTAGGAGATGGTGGGAAAGGTTTTTTCCCGTATTTGATAGAAGCTTGTTTATTGAATTCATTTATTTTGTTTTCTTCTGTCCGAGCTCCAATATCAGTAAGGAAGGGTAATTATCTAGAAGCTAGGATTGTTCTAGCTAAATCTTTGATTGGTTCTTTCTCTTCTCGGCAGCGTGCAGGTCAACGTTGTAGTCAGGCAAATAGTCAGCTAGATCGCCTCAATTTAAAACTAGGTCATTTCCCACAGTGCTGTGCAAAGAAGCGCTGTGTAGTTTGCATTTGTAAAGGTTACAGGCATGAGGCAAGGTCTCAGTGTTGTTTTTGTAAGGTTCCTTTGTGTGGTGGATCAACAGGCCGTGACTGTTTTCGTAAATACCATACCTTGGTGGACTATCAGTAATGTTTATGCACCCCCTGCTCCTTTCTGTGCTTCTCTCTTGTTCCCTGCTCCTTCGTCTACTTCTCTCTTGTTCCCTGCCCCTTCGTCTACTTCTCTCGTTCCCTGTCCCTTCGTCTACTTCTCTCGTCTCTCCAGTATTCAAGTGTTATTCTTATCCTGGTATCTCATGTTTGTGTAGAATAAAAACATGGTGAAATATCATGCCGGAGACCAAGCAAGCTATACCCAAGACTGAGCAAGTTCTACTCTACCCGTGACAGCAAGACCGGAGCTCTACCCAAGACACTCCCTTACATAATTGTGTTTTATATTATGGTTTTATTCTAGTATGTGTTAGCATTTTCACTCTCTTATAATTTGTTTTTTGTATTATTATTTGTTAGCATTTTGATGGGGAAAACAACCCACTGGCTTTGCATATGGTAGAGGGTTTGTAAATAGATGCTCCATCTTGTGTTGGCATTATAATGTGTGTATAATAGTGTGAAAATATGAAAATATTCACCCCCAAGAAGATGACAAGGTTTTATAATGCTGGTTAGTTCTGTCCAGTTGGTAAGGAAGGCTCGATTTTTTTACAGGAAGTAGAGCTATCATGTGGCTTAATATGACCTAAGTTTTATGGGTGGAGTCCCTGCAGAACGGAAGATATAAAAATAATAAGTAAAATACCTCGTTAATTCATGAATAATTTGCCCGCGGGTACTAGGAATACGGCGTGTAATCGGTTAAGGGAGGACTAAATTAATTCTTAAGGTAACGACTTTGGAGCTCCATAGATTCTGCACACTTTACTGGATGTAGAGCTCAAAAGAGATATCTCTGTGTGTCTCTTTTGATACTAAAAATGTTGCACAGCTAAAGTTTAACCGCAGCCAAAGTGGGCCCCCCAACATCTTGAAGACCTGAGTTTGCTGCAACTGTGGCTCCTGATTGGAAAGTGTTAGGTAGTTGAAATTAGTACCAGTGGCTAGAAGCAGCTGTTCTATAAGTGCTAAAACGTGAGTAAGTGGTCAAGCGTGTGGGTTTGCAAAAAATTCCTTCTGGCGCAAGAATTAATTTTTTAGGCTATGCAGTAGGAGCGGCTAACCTAGATAGTTACACCCCTTGTCGTCAGCAATGTTGCTCTAATTGGATATCAAATGGGAGTGGTAATTGTCAGGAGTTTCAGGCAGACTGAAGTTAAGACGGTCTAGTAGTTTTTTTAGTGTTTTTTAAAATTAATTTTAAGCGAGCTAATCGATCAAGTTAGCCTGCTTGTCTCAGCTATCAAGTTGTCTAGTATCTACTGCTCGATTCTTTGTCAGCAGGATGCTACTGCTTGATTCTTTGTCAGCAGGATGCTTCTGTTTGTGTATATATATACCAAGCCACTAGAGGGACCAATAACATAAATAGTAAGCTAGATCCAATAGAGGCTAAGTAAGAAGTTACCTAGAACTAATGGACAAAAAAACCCCACTAAAGCTAGCTAGCTATGGTGTGATCATTTTGATCTGTTTAGTAGCTCACTATCGCTGGAGAAGTCTGGAGTCTGTCAACTGAAATTATGTTTGTTTGGCGTGTTTAAGGTTGTGTGTTGTATACAAGAGGGGAGATTATGTACCCAGCCCACCTTGAACTAACCTCTGTCGGTAGACGGCTATAGATGTACCCATTCATGCCCTCTCGTAAGCAGGTGATCCTCCATTAATTCTCTTTAAGCAACAAGTTGCTGTCTGGCATATATACTGGTTCATGTGCAGTACACAACCATTAACTTATTACCTACCAGGTATAATGTAATTACACACATACCTCATGTCTAACACTGTAGACATAAATGGAAGAAATAAGGTGGTTTTCCAGCCATGATGGTATTTAGAAATCGATGTTATTACATGGGGAGGATAAACATGGGGAGGATACCCGTAATATGTGGAATTCTGAATAAATCCAGATATCTGTGCAAGTAGGATCCTAAAAGAACCTAAGAGAGAGAGAGGAAGGTAGGTACTATATCTGATGAAGAAGTTGAGGGAAGAGCTCTAGCTGGCATTGAGTAGTAGAGCTTGCACCTTCACTCTCAGGAGATACGAAGCTTTCCTAAAGGTTGCTGCTAGAAGAAGCTCTCATGACACTCTCCTAAAGAATGTTGATTCTGTCTGTCCTGTTCTACTCCAACAGCAATCAAAATTGCTATCTAAGTTGTCATTTTATATACTGTCAAAAATTTCCAGCAGGATCTACGAGTAAGGCAGCATGCACTGCACAAGCCTTCTTGCCAATGTAGTTGCCAGCAGCATAAGCTAACAACTGAGCTCGTTGTTTCTGAAAATAATAATGATGCAGTACATGTATGTGTTGCCAAATAGTGGGAACCCGTGCAAGTGCACAAATGAGTTACTGACCACCAAAGAGTAAAATAAACGACCTTGAAAGTTGTAGGTATGGCTAGCCTAGTGATAAATATTCCCTTCACCCAAATGACTTCAAATTTGTGGATGCACATGGATTGTGCTGTAATTAGGCTAGACAAGGCTAGACATTCCTTGTCCAATTTAGGAGGCACTTGTCACCTCCCCCCAAAATGTAAATGTTTCTCCTCGCTAACCGCTCTTCTCTCCCAAATCCTGATATGTAATCCTTGCCATACATACCATTTCAGCATACAGTGTTTTTCCAGTAGAGGTGGGTTAGATGCAACTTCACTGTGCTCAAGTTAGATTTCACCATGCAAGCTCTAGCACATGTTTCTATAGCAACTGAGGCCAAAATGCTCCTATCTTAAAACCCCTATCATCAAAGACACCTTCCAGATTTGCATACCAGGTCATAGGGTGATGCTCAAGATATCATATGTAGCTAGCTCAAAAAGTTGGACAGGTACATGAGCTTCCTTGAGTATAGGATAGAAAAAGAGGAGCACTCTCAGTTGAGGTATCAGTTGAGGTAGCTGTTAATGAAGAAGAAAAAAGTGGATGGGGTATCTTAATTTTTTAAATAATTTTTTTTGCACTACAGTTATGCACATAGGTACCATGTTTGATCACTTGTATTTATATTAGGGTGGCACTTACAAAATAAACAGCTGGTTGACTTAACAAGATTATTATTGGCAAGATCAAGATCTGATGGCAGAACCCTCTGGAACTAGTGAAAGCTTCCAAACAAGGATTTGTTGTGTTGTCCAAGGGTTGCATTTACGTGTAAAACCATGGCACTCTCAAAGACTAGGATAGTCTTCTTGTAAAACTGGAGTAGTGACATCCTACATTGCAAAAATCATCTTTGCAAGACTGAAGTGCCACCTATAAATAGTTGGGCCACATATGGTTCTATTGATAGTTGTTGTGAAGCTGAGTGGTGCTTAAATTACAATGACACTATAGCTACATCTAAATAACGCACTTAGAAGCAGGAAAACTGGGCACTACCAACACAATAGTATATACACACGACCAGTTCTATACACTACTAGTTCTAAACTTGAAATAACAACAAAAAACCCAGCTAAGACACTAATAATATAATTATCACTAATAATATATATTGCTCATTTTCTGTAAACTCATTTTCTGTAAATTTGTAAGAAGTACCCAGAACAATAGAATTAACATAAAAACCTAACAAGCTACACCTGTGCATGGATGATGACACAAGCACTCAATAACTAACCTTGACTGGAGGTTTGGAGAGCTTCTGCTTCTTGGTTCTAACTGGAGGGGTAGGATTGACTGTCAAATTTTCCTTGGAGTGAGTGACTGTCAAGTTTTCCTTGGAGTGAGTGACTGTCAAGTTTTCCTTGGACTGAGTGACCTCCTCATGTTTACCAGCAGGCAACTTCCTTTTGATAGTTCCAGACATTATATTGTTGAGATTTCGGTTGGCGTCGACTTCACGCAGAGAGGACATTCCCTCCAATCTAGTTTAAGTCTTGCATATGGGCCAGTCCTACTAGCTTCTATGCTGGAATCACGCGCCAGTTTTCAAAATTTCTGCTACGTCGCGTGACCTTGGAACCCATTGGCCCTGCCCTTGTTGTTGTAAACACACTTCAAAGTAAAATATCCATATACGTAAATCGTACGGGATTAGAGCTTCAGCTAGGGTGGGGCCATGGCAAAGCTAGGATGATGCTAAGGCTAAGCAGTGGCTAGACTAATGGAATCTAACACTGCTCATATCATTAGAATGGGATTCTTCTTATGCTAGGGGAATCGGCTGTTTTGCAAATCGAACTGCAGTAACTAAAATCTCCATGTGAAATTTCATGTACAAACTCATGAACATCCATTGGACTTAGAAAGTCTGTCAACACCATTGAGTGTAATATAGTCGATCGACCACCAGAAAGGTTACCAGTCACCCTGGCATGGATTATCAGCTCTCTGTTATCTGTCAGTGAATGGGTTAATTGTCACAATCAAGAAAATGAACGTAGAGGCCATCGAGCTAGTGAAATCATGGCTGAGACTTACTAGGTTAACCACTGCAGCAATCATCCACCATCTGGCTGTCCTAGACATCCATCCATTTTATGACTTTGTTGTGAAATAAAATGCCGAGTCCCTTTGGACCATCGCACCCCATGCAGTGCAGTACAAAAATAGATGACGGTAAGTGAGGTAAGATGACTTGTACTGTGATAAACACTATGACATACATATCTATAACATGCAAACAAAAAACTTTCAAGGCCCCAGAGCAATTGATCAGCCTCTGATCATTACATCTGGATTTACTTGCAGTTCAGAGAAAGTTTGGGGATATCTGCACCAACCTTGGAGAAGGAAAACAGAGCACGGGGCAGTATTAGGGATGGTGTTCCAACTGGACAACTGTTCTTCATGCTTTTGTAGCCTTTTACACCTTACCCACACTTCTGGAAGCTGACTCTAAGTGTGATCTATATTCACCAAATTTATCAACATCACTTCACATTCTCTCAACATCTCTCTATATATATCTTACAGCTTACAACAAGTCGGATCCACTTGGTGGCATAAAAGCATTTGCCTGTGCAAACAAAATTGAACCACTGAGAACGTATCTACTGAGTTCTTCCAAGTCAAAGAGCTGGTGATAGCACTCAGGCCACCATATTCCCTGAACTAATTGCAACATCAGTTGTATAGGGACTACTGGTTCTGACCCACCTTGGCTCAGGATCACATAATTCTGTACTCCCTAGGCTTACTACTCAGATGTGGAGTAAACCTACAAGGTCCAGATGAGGGTGGTCAGGTTTTGTCATGTCGCCCATGGATGACAAAATTGCTAGGGATATCCACAGATCATCCATGAGTTCATAAATACCCCATGCTCTCTCTTGTCAGAGTATCTATGGATGACCCAAGTAGCTAGGAATATCTACATGGATCATGGTGTTGTGAACTGGATGGAAGCAATTTCAGACATTCTGAAATGAGATGGAGTCAAATGTATCTAACAATGGATTGTTAGATTTTGCTGATAATATTGATACAATTTTCAGCCAGGATTTTTGTACGATGTTGCTACCGACTTGCTTGATGTGCTACCGACTTCGATAGCAGCTACTCATTTAGCTTCACCATAGATATGTTCATGGAATTACTTGACATTATTTCGAGTATTCAGCAGCACAGACTTCACCTGTTGTATTTCATGGTTAGCACAAGCAACATCCACATACTTCTCGCGGAGTTTTATGCTCAAACCCTTAGTGCATCCAAAAGCTTCTTGTGTTGTATATATTATGTAGCTAGTACAATGAAAGGAAATTGTTACAATGCCAGTAAAAAAGACTACGCATCAGATAACAAATCTCTGTTACATTCTGAATATGTACTTCATGACGACATGACTTCTAAGCAACTAATAATAGACAGGAACAAATTAGACGTGGTGCTCCATCCACCTAGTTTTGTAGAGTCTGTAACCATAGGATTTTGAGCAGGGATGGGTTGGATAGTATCCGGTATTCTGTGATCCTTGGGTCTTGATATCAAACTTCTGGATGCCTCAGTATATATGCAGTTACTTATTAAAAGGGGGGAATTTGATAACTTTGCTTCAAACAACTGATCGTGTTAAAATAACTATCTGAAGATATTGGATCAAGTAGCAGCTTAATTACTGGGGCACACATAATATTAGAAATCTCTATAACTGCGCATGTGCAAAGTATGTAAAGAGTAACATTACAATATCCAAGCTAAAAAACCCATACCCTCACTAAACAGACATGTATCTGCATGCTGGCAGTCTGGGTTTTTCTAACTGAGTTAATGACAGCTGATCATCATTAACAGCTAGATCATCTAACTGAGCTAATGAGAGCATCTAACTGAAATGTCAAGTGAATAGATTTAAGTTGATTACCGAGAAAGTCATAGCATCTGCACTATGTAAAAATATATACTAAACCATCGGATTTTTGGAGGATGTGGTTAGAACTTTGGAGCGTATGAGAGTTCAACAGCAGAGAGCAATAGCTGGTTCCATAGATTCTGTACACTTTACTATAGGAACTGCTAAAAAAATAGATCTCTCTGTGTTCACTTTCTAAATAAAAGATGTTGCATGGATATAACCATCCCATAGACAAGTTACATGCAGCCAAAGTTGGGGTACCTCAAAATCTGAGTGTCTGAATTTTGCTGCAGGTGTGATTCCTTATTTGGAAGTGCTATATAGGCAGCATGTTTAGCGGAAGCTGTGTAGTGTTTTCATTAGTGCATAGGAGCAGCACTTAGTCCTTGTAGCTAGTGTTTTTCCATGGAAACCCATCAACATTTTCAGTAGCCACACTCGACTACTTAGCCACATAAAGACACTCGTATATCACAGCTGCCCACAAGAAAGAGCCACACTTGCATAGAATTTAATTGCTCAGATTGCGAGGTTTTCCAACTGTGGCTGCACTACACTTTGGCATGGTTATACCTTTGCAAAAAATTTAGTATAAAATGAGAGCACAGAGATCTTTTGATGTATATATCAAGTGAGCGTGCAGAATCTGTAGAGCTCCATTCGTAACCACAAAAAAGGAAAGGCTTCCATGCTGCCTTACACACATACATTCATATATTTGTTTACATAGTGTCTGGTACATTCAGTTGTTTGCTTCAGGTTATATACCAGGCCCATTCTTTTAAGGACCGTCAGTGATGTCTCAGAGGATTCAGAACACTTATATAGCAGGGGTGTAACCACCAAATTGACTTTTGTCAGGCCACTTAGACTCAGAGTGTATTTGGTTAATCATATTGAGAATAGTAACACACTGTTTTGTGTAATAGAATGGCACATGATAAAAAATTTACAGGTGGAAAACAATTCTTGATCACTTATGTTAGCAAAGACAATCATATAGTTCATTATGTTTGAAAGCATCCAAACAAAGAAAAACGTTTTTCATATCCGGGCACAAAATCATTGGCAACATCTTCGAGGGACACTTTGTCTGTCCTTCCTTTCTTTGTGGCTGTAAATATGTAAATAATCATCAAACGAGATTGAGTCATAGATGAACGGAGGTAAGACTTCAGCCTTCATAGTGAACTAAATGATCGCTCACTAGTTGCATTTGTAGCTGGTGTTATATACAAGTGTCGGTTTCACTAGAATAACCACATCTGATATGTGTACATGGTGCTGTAGGGACTTGACAAAATCAACCACTAACTGAAATGTAATGTCAATCGTTGGAACATCGCTGAACTGAGTTCCAAGGAGCTCAAGCTGTACCTTAAGGCGAGCAGGAGTAATGTCATCTTTATAAAAAGAACATACAAATGAATACTCGTCCTCATAATTCTGATTTCTTGCAGCTTTGATGAGAAGCTCTTGCAGATTAGTTAAACCCTGGTTGATTAAATCTGTCAGTAATTGACAATGGTGGTGCAGCTCATTCTCTCTGGTGTAGCAATTCTTTTGCCTTTGCTCTGGCAATGCTCCATTATTGCAGTGCCTGCTCCATTTTCTGAATGAAGAATGAACCAGAGATATAGAGCGTTTTCAAGCTGGTCACCTTTAGCCAGGCGCATGACATTACGACTTGAACTCGTCCCCAGACTATCAAAGGGTGCTTGCAAACTCTCGAAGTTTGACACGATCCCTGGCCATCGAAGCCTTTCCAACACCAAACTCTTCCGCAAGTTCAGCTAGGGTGGCTCCTTTGGATATCTCGTCAAAATAACTAACTTGCACTGAACAATACTATAGACAGAACTACGTTCTTCCTTTTGCTAGCTTTTCCCTCTTGATGATCATTACCATATTTACTGCTTGACCCAGCATGCGTCAATATCCTAGTTGGTAAAAGGTCATTGACTCGTGCGCGTGTATAAAGCAAAGGTTGAATGCAGCAACGTAAACAGAAAGCTAGGTTTGGAGTTGATCCTGTTGTTTCAGGAGAGGATCTAAACCCACCGTTCTGTCCACATGGTATGATTGCGTTCATTTAGTTATAAAATAAAATATTGATGAATTTCAAACTCTCTAGGTCCTACTCTGTTGTTCAGGCGATACTATTCTGGTAAAGAGCCAAGGCAATTTTATGCTTGTGCTGTTCACAGAGATAGGAAAGGATGCTCATTCTTCCACTGGGCTGATGAAAAAATTTGCACAGACAAGCGAGAGAGGTGATTTTAGTAGCATCAAAATATTGCACTGGTCCAGTTTTGCCATCCATCCCTTATGCTGGTGCTGGGGAAGAAAATAGTTTGTAGCACACATGACAGTGGCATAACAATCAGATACCAGTAAAGGTTTGGAAATTTGATTCTTCCTGGATATGTGAGGTGCACTTCATAGATGTCTAGTGTGGGTGTGGAGTTATTCCCACTGCATCTTGGAAAGCAGTCAACATTTATGTGGCTGTAGATGGTGAAATGTTAAATTCATGCTGCAACAAATCAAGATTTCTGACCCTTTACTTCCTCCCTCCAAAAGTTGTCAGTTAGCCAGACACTATGTTCACAAGAAATGGCTGATTCCTCACGTCCGGGTACAGAAATTCGAGCATTACAATGATGATATCATGAGCATTGTTAAATTATGTGGTCTAACCCTTAGTACAGAAATTCGAGCATTACATCATGATGATATCATGAGCATTGTTAAATTATGTGGTCTAACCCTTATCCTAGCCCTAGCCAAAATCTAGCCACTGCCCTGGTCGAACCCTAATTTTGTCTTGGCCCAAACCCTAGTAGGCCTAAATCTATTCTAAAGACCTAATCTAGTACTGGTCTGTACTCGGTACAGTAATGGTGGCTAAAGGATGATGTTGTTGGATTGTGATAAGAGAAGTAGCCAATTAGTAGTAGGCAATACACTACTGCCTCATTTGAAATTCATAGCAATTAAACATATTTATACTAGGTAAGATTTAAAATTTCTGCCTTTTCTCAGCGATCTATCAGTTGGCATATATAGTAGTATAGATACGATACAATGAGTTTCTTGATAGGCAACTTAAATTTACTTGCTCAATGTTTCGGTTTGATTGTCTAAGCCTTCATCATGTATAATGAGATTCATATATACTGGTAGCACCATGTGATGCGAACCACATCCCTGTCATGTGACTGGATGTGGCAGCATGAAAGGAAGGGGGAGGGAAGAGACAAAATAATTAAAATAATAATAAATGGGAAAAAACAAGGAAGAACAATGCATGAGATAAATGGAGATAAATGGATTTTTAATAATACACTAACAATCCACTTAACAGAATAGCAATAAATTAAAAACAACAACTAATAATAAACACAAAACAATGGAAATGAGATGAAAATGGAGGAAGAATAACAACAAACCAAACAAACAAACTATTCCCTATAACAAAACAAATATGTCGGTTATCTAATTATGGAACGAGTCCAGTCTTGACTGGTCCCCCACTGGCTCTCCGCTGATCCCACCACAGATGCTGCGTTCCCCTCTGTGCAGCTACAGAGAGATGCTGAAGTATGTACGCTCTGGCCTTCACCTCTCCAGTACATTGTGTGCCTGGGTGTGGTTTTGATGCCCAGTTCCGCCAAAAATCCAGTGACCTCTTCCAAATGGCCCTCAAAGTCTCAATAGCCACATGTGTGAAGGAATAGCCAGGCCCTAAGCTGGTACACTTGGCTGACTTCCTCTCCTTAGCTAGTCAGCCACAGTTCCAGCACTGTTGATGGCGTAGCATCGGTAGGACTGGGCAAGACCGTCCAGCCAAGTTATGTCCCATGCATCCAGTCGCTTGCCGTACAAGTTAAGAATAGAGTACAGGGGGAAAAATGTGGTGCAGGGTTTCATTTAGGGGGGGGGGGGGGGCTGCCCCCCTTGGAACCTTTTTGCCCCCCCCCCCTTGGAACCTTTTTGCCCCCCCCCCCCCCTTGGAACCTTTTTGCCCCCCCCCCCCCTTGGAAATTGTATTATTAGAAACTTTGTCACATCTTTAACCATCATGCCCCCCCTTAAAATCCAGATTCCTCTAGTTGCCCCCCCCCATTGGACAATTTTTTAAATGAAATCCTGGTCGGCATGGTTTCAATGATATACGAGGATGTGGTTCACATCTCGTGGTATCCGGTATAATCAACCTCGTGTGAGTCTCAGCGTATTATTATTCCTCGAAACATCGAGTGAGTCAAGTTATCGAGCTTTCGTCTGACTTCAGTAGATCGTATAGTTAGGTGGATAAATGAGTCATCTCAATTCTCCTAACTCCACTCTCAATGAGCGGTGATGCTAAGTACTGAGTAAGATAATCTAGTCAAAGTTGAGTGATTTTCAGATACCATGGAAACTCCTCTAAATCACCCCTGAGACTATATAATAGTAGCTATTGTATGCTGTGTAGGGAAATAGACTTTTAGTTAACACTCCAAAAGTTCCAGTTGACCAGGGTCCGACTGGGTGAACAAAAAGTGTCAGTCCACAAACCATTTATGTCAGTGTGGGGAATATGACTTGCTGGACGAGGTGTGGGCAACATCACTTGTCACTAGGATGAGGTGTGGGCAACATCACTTGCCGCTAGGATGAGGTGTGGGCAACATCACTTGTCACTAGGATGAGGTGTGGGCAACATCACTTGCCGCTAGGAGAGGTCTGTTCACTTTCCTTGCAAATATTTCATTGCATCCTGTTCCAAATCCTTTTTCCTCTCCAATCTTGCCTTTCATGCACCTCCTCTACATATATTTTCTTTTGTTTTAGACACAGATCTCCGAACAGATGAATCAATTGATGCATTGTATGTACAACCTAGTGGGCAATTACGTAACAAAATACTGTAAATGAGCCACAGGTCAAAGTTTTTCAAGCATGGGGCTTTCCCCCCCAAAAGGGTGAAGATGTGCGTTTATTCATGGACTTATTTGGAGTCAGACTTTTTTCCAGCAGTTCGTGCCTAAGCATTAATTGACCTCGTAAGTGGGCTGGCATCAAACAAGTTGAATGAGCTCTGGGGTTCAACTTTTTCTCCTCAAGGCACTGGCCCATTATTTTAAGCATAGGCTCACCGGGCGTAGGTCTGGGCCTGCCGTTGGCTATGATAATGCAATGACTTTCATTAGCTAAAAGAATGTGTGTTGTGATCTTTAGAGTGTTTGATACATGTACATGCTTTTGAAGGGTAAGGGGTCCTCTAAATCTATACACTCTTTTTAAAGGGTAAGGGATTCTCTAAATCGATACACTCTTTTTGAAGGGTAAGGGGTCCTAAATCTATACACTCTTTTTGAAGGGTAAAGGGTCATCTAAATCTTATGCCCTCTTTTGAAGGGTAAGGAGTCCTCTAAATCTTATGTGTATATATATATATATATACTCTTTTGAAGGGTAAGTGGTCCTCTAAATCTTGTGCGTGTATACTCTCGTGTCCTTTCTTCTTTGACAATATACATAGCTAGAAACAATTTTTGTTTGTGTATATGTCTGCACGTGTGTGTGGTGTTACTATTATTATTATTGATTATTATTCCTGATGAAGGCTAGTCGAAATGTCGAGACAGTCGATTTCAAGTTGATTGCTGAGAAGGTCATTGTAATTTCATTGTCAACTGAGAGTTTGTTGAGAGTTTATTATTATTATTGTTGTTGTATTATTATTATTATTATTATTATTATTATTATTATTATTATTATTATTATTATTATTATTATTATTATTATTATTATTATTATTATTATTATTATTATTATTATTATTATTATTATTATTATTATTATTATTATTATTATTATTATTATTATTATTATTATTATTATTATTATTATTATTATTATTATTATTTATTATTATTTATTATTATTTATTATTTATTATTATTATTATTATTATTATTATTATTATTATTATTATTATTATTATTATTATTATTATTATTATTATTATTATTATTATTATTATTATTATTATTATTATTATTATTATTATTATTATTATTATTATTATTATTATTATTATTATTATTATTATTATTATTATTATTATTATTATTATTTTTTATTATTATTATTATTATTATTATCTTTTATTATCTCCCCCCCCCCCCCCCCCCCTAGAACTGACAGTTTGTTTTTTCCTTCGTGCTAAAATGCAATTAGGAAGGATGGAAGATAGTTCTTGCCTTGCCGGTGGTCTTCATCTTGCCGTGTCTCCATAGACCTCATCCACTTCTTTAGAACTGACAATTGCTCTGTTGGATGTCTCACTATCAGCCTTTGCTATTAATAGACACTGGTGTTGATACCCTGTGGATGCATGTCTAACTATCAGCCTTTGCTAGTAATAGACACTGGTGTTGATACCCTGTGGATGCATGTCTAACTATCAGCCTTTGCTAGTAATAGACACTGGTGTTGATACCCTGTGGATGCATGTCTAACTATCAGCCTTTGCTAGTAATAGACACTGGTGTTGATAACCCTGTGGATGCATGTCTAACTATCAGCCTTTGCTAGTAATAGACACTGGTGTTGATAACCCTATGGATGCATGTCTAACTATCAGCCTTTGCTAGTAATAGACACTGGTGTTGATACCCTGTGGATGCATGTCTAACTATCAGCCTTTGCTATTAATAGACACTGGTGTTGATACCCTGTGGATGCATGTCTAACTATCAGCCTTTGCTAGTAATAGACACTGGTGTTGATACCCTGTGGATGCATGTCTAACTATCAGCCTTTGCTAGTAATAGACACTGGTGTTGATACCCTGTGGATGCATGTCTAACTATCAGCCTTTGCTAGTAATAGACACTGGTGTTGATAACCCTGTGGATGCATGTCTAACTATCAGCCTTTGCTAGTAATAGACACTGGTGTTGATAACCCTATGGATGCATGTCTAACTATCAGCCTTTGCTAGTAATAGACACTGGTGTTGATACCCTGTAGATGCATGTCTCACTATCAGCCTTTGCTAGTAATAGACACTGGTGTTGATACCCTGTGGATGCATGTCTAACTATCAGCCTTTGCTATTAATAGACACTGGTGTTGATAACCCTGTGGATGGATGTCTCACTATCAGCCTTTGCTATTAATAGACACTGGTGTTGATACCCTGTGGATGCATGTCTAACTATCAGCCTTTGCTAGTGATATATACCGGTGTTGATTGGATATACGTTTTGTATTTCAGGTGGAAGAAAGCATTTGATGATGAGGAGCAGGCTCTCTATGATCGGGAGCAATTAGAACCTATTAGAAGCTTACGTTCAGCCGAGCGGCACTACTGTGTCCAGTGTGGTACATTGTTCACAGGACTGGAAATCTCTAAGCACTCTGATCATGTTGTGAAACGGAATATCACTGAGGCTGAACTGGAGCACCCCACCAGTTTGCTCAGTCCTGTGGACGATCGCAAGTCTCAAGCTGTGAGTTAAAATAAATAAATATGTATATAGCAGAAATGATAAAAATTAAGGTTCTCCTTGACTTTATGCTAGATGCTCTAGCCAGGCAGGAGAAATTAATTATTAAGAAAGTCATAATATTTTATTATGTCAGCTTAGAGTTTGTTGAGAGATGATAGATAGATAGATAGATAGATAAATAGAGAGAGAGAGATAGGTAAATAGATAGAGAGTGATAGATAGATAGATAAATAGATAGAGAGTGATAGATAGATAAATAGATAGAGAGTGATAGATAGATAGATAAATAGAGAGATAGAGAGTGATAGATAGAATAATAGAGAGATAGATAGATAGACAGATTGATTGAATCTAAAGTTTTTAATGTAATTTGTTTCCCCTAGCAATTTTACTTCAGCGATGCTGCATTAAGTTTGTTGCATGATGAACTGAAGAGACTGTCTTTCACTCGAGTCCTTTGTGTTGGAACGCCACGGTAAGCAACTCAGTACGCTCAGGAAGCTTCAAAGTAAGTGTGTGATGCCATTTTAAGCAACAGTTTCACTTCTTCAGGTTGCACGAAACGCTGCAGAGGGATGCCGACATGGAGTCGCTGTTGCTCGACATTGACTACAGATATGTAAGAGGTCGGCATTTGGCTGTCGATTCCATGCAACGAAGATGGCAAGTTCATGACTATAGTTCTGTGATGTTTCCAATCATGTAGATGCAGTTTTTTACCTCCGAGAAGTGCCAACGCTACAACATGTTCAACCACTTCTTTTATTCGCCTGATGGGCTAGAAATTTGCCGTCAGTTTCTGAACGAATCTCCCAGCTCTACAGCAGTGGTCTTAGATCCACCATTCGGAGGACTGGCAGAGATCTTGGCTCTGTCTATAAAGAACCTTTGGGCACTATCCAAAACAGGTTTTGATATGAGCATCATTGCATGTGTCTTATAGTGATTAGCAGATGTTGTCGTGAGCTGCATACTTCTGAGCTAAGAGCAAGATAATAATAGTATTTCTGTTGTTTTAGAGTTGGCCACTCTGCTGGTTTTTCCATACTTTCTGGAGTCTCACGTGACAGCTGCTCTTCCCTCACTGTGGATGATGGATTACCAGGCAAGTTTGTGCATCTTGGTGGTGATGATTTTAGTTCGGGGTTAAGGCATTATTGTACGCAGTCTTCATACCGACTGGCCCGTTAATTCATGTGTGCTGGGACATATTGTAATGCTTGTGTCTCGGCACTGACTTAGTTCGTGTCGAAGGTGTGGCTGTCTCTGTGCATGGTCGTGGAGCGTCAACTGTAGAAGGTCATCTGATGAGTGCCCCTGCCCTAAATTTAATATATGCAAGATATTAGCGGGCAAGGGAAGCACTGGGTGTCTAGGTATGGCCCGCTTCATGGGTATCTAGGTGTGGTCCACTTCATGGGTGCCTACTGCAGGTGTGGTCCACTTCATGGGTGCCTACTGCAGGTGTGGTCCACTTCATGGGTGCCTACTGTAGGTGTGGTCCACTTCATGGGTGCCTACTGTAGGTGTGGTCCACTTCATGGGTGCCTACTGCAGGTGTGGTCCACTTCATGGGTGCCTACTGCAGGTGTGGTCCACTTCATGGGTGCCTACTGTAGGTGTGGTCCACTTCATGGGTGCCTACTGTAGGTGTGGTCCACTTCATGGGTGCCTACTGCAGGTGTGGTCCACTTCATGGGTGCCTACTGTAGGTGTGGTCCACTTCATGGGTGCCTACTGTAGGTGTGGTCCACTTCATGGGTGCTTACTGTAGGTGTGGTCCACTTCATGGGTGCCTACTGCAGGTGTGGTCCACTTCATGGGTGGTGTGGTCCTCTCCATGGGTGCCTACTGTAGGTGTGGTCCTCTCCATGGGTGCCTACTGTAGGTGTGGTCCTCTCCATGGGAACTCCTAAAGTTGTGGAGGGAAATCCATTTTGTTTTTCAATGTCACTCAAAGGTTAAAGTACATATATACATGTGCACTACGATTAACTTAAAAGTTCAGAGTTCATGGTATGTGTAAGTACATACGATTTGTGTTGCATTTCTCCTTGGGGAGTGAAGGGATGCCTCACTGTGGGAGTTATGGGGGGGGGGGGGGGGCAATGTCTCATTGGGGGTGAAGGGGTGACTCACTGTGGGAGTTATAGGGTGGGGGCAATGTCTCATTGGGGAGTGAAGGGGTGCCTCCACTGGGGGAGAGTTTGTATTGCATTGTAGAATATGAATGGGGGAATTGCCTTTAAACCTTTTAAATCTAGTCAGACGTATGGGGAGTGAAGGGGTGGGAGTTAAAGGGGGGGGGGGGGGCAATGTCTCATTGGGGAGTGAAGGGGTGCCTCCACTGGGGGAGAGTTTGTATTGCATTGTAGAATATGAATGGGGGAATTGCCTTTAAACCTTTTAAATCTAGTCAGACGTATGTACACATGTACATGTACCAGGGACTTCTTTTAGGGTTTCATGCGAGGGAGGAGGTGAAGATCATTGCAGGGAGGTAGATGTGTGGAAATTTATCAATCGTACTCAAAGTAATTTCCAAGGGCTGTACAAGCCAGATCCAATCCCTTCCTTCCACCACACACAGTCATCCCCATTGATACACTATAGTCCTCAAGTATGTTTTGTTCTAATGGCCTTCCTGGGTGGATTTAAAAAAAATTAGGATTTTGTTTCCTGACTTTTCCACGAGCAAGGCCTAGTGTCTTGCTTAGTCAAAGACCTTTCTCTCATGGCACTGTTCTCTCACAGGTGACTTACATCAATCACCCACACTTTGGTGAGAACCGGAAGAAATCTAAGCCTTCTCCTGTTCGGATATTCACCAACCTACCTCACCCTGGATTCAAACTCCCGGCTGGAGAAGACTACCGGTTCTGCAAACTTTGCGATAAGTATGTGGCAAAACTAAATGCCCACTGTGACAAATGTGGCAGTTGTACCTCAAAGGTAAGCATTAGTGATTCCAGGGGGAGGGACAGGAAGGGGTATAGGTTGTCCATCTTCCCCCTTCTTTCTCAGGGGTATAGGTTGTTAGGGGTATAGGTTGTCCATCTCCCCCCTTCCTTCTCAGGGGTATAGGTTGTCCATCTCCCCACTTCCTTCTAAGGGGTAAGGTTGTCCATCTTCCTCCTTCTTTGTCAGGGGTATAGGTTGTCCATCTTCCCCCCTTCCTTCTCATGGGTATAGGTTGTCCATCTTCCTCCTTCCTTGTCAGGGGTATAGGTTGTCCATCTCCCCCGCTTCCTTCTCAGGGGTATAGGTTGTCCATCTTCCCCCTTCCTTGTCAGGGGTATAGGTTGTCCATCTCCCCCCTTCCTTCTCAGGGGTATAGGTTGTCCATCTTTCCTTCCTTCTCAGAGGTATAGGTTGTCCACCTCTCCCCTTCCTTCTCAGGGGTATAGGTTGTCCATCTCTCTCATCCTTATCCATGCCCAACAAAAAGTGGGAGAGGAAAACATTTAAAACAACAACCAGTCGTGTTGTTAGAGGAACCGCCCACACTGTCCAAATGCTTAGTCAAGTTTTGAAGAATAATTGCTTTTGAACCGAAAAACCCGAAAGAAGCTCTATTTTGCTCCAATTGAGACGTTTTTGAGCGTTTTATGGAAAAACTGTCTGAAATCACTCCTTCTTGTCAAAATGGGCACATTAACTTCGTTTTCAACTCTTTAAATGACAGAAAACGGCTTTTGGTGAGAAATCTCCAAGAAATCAAAGATACATCTCTAACTCTTATCATGCCAAGTGTTGGTGGTCATAGGGTCACAAGTTCACAGAGTCGCAGGGTCACAGGGTTTTCTGCTTGGCTCCTACCTAGACTTGTAGTAAAAACTTGTTACTTCAGCCTGTGTTTGTCCGCCATAAGCTCTCATCTCTGCCCAGCAGAAAGCTGCATACCATTCTCACCATCACTCCCTCATCTCAAAATTAATGAAACGGGCGAACCTCAAACTTGGCCTGAGCCTCAAGATTGTTTGCATCGAGTCTGGAGCTTGTGGGATTATTACTTTACCTATAATAGTATATCATTAAAGCACTTCCTGTAGTTTACTATATAGACATCTGTAGTATATTAGACACCCATGATCTTGACCATTCACGATTTTGGAAACGACACAATTTGTTTGGACTGGTATGATTTATTCCTTCATCAGAGTCCGTCCTCCCTCATCAGAGTTCCTCTTCTCTCTCCCTTTCTCCCTCCCCCCCCCCCCCCCCCCCTCATTACAAACACTGACCACATTTAATTGACGGATATTATGTCGAATTTCTTTGTTTTATTTTTGTTCCTCTCTAGGACGGCCAGACTTACATTCACTGCGACCTTTGTGAAAAGTGTTCTAAAATAAGTAAGTGCCCATTGGCCATTGCCCTGTCCTGAGGTGCACATCCACAGCAGTGTAGATGTTTACTGCACAGGCTTTTTGAATGTAGGTCGGGTTCATTGCAGCGTGTGCAACAGGTGCGAACTCCCCCAGCATATTTGTGGCACCAGGTAATGTGGACAAGCGAATTATGTGGTGATTTTTTAAACCTTCGTTTGTGGTTTATTGTATCATTATATTTTCAGTGTTTTCCGTGTTTCCCTTATGAATACTGTAAGAGAAAGTAGCATGGCCATAATTATAGGCAACTGTATGTATGTATGTATGTAGGACCTGACATTAATTAGCACTATCAACACCTATGCATATACGTTCAGATATTTAAAGCACACCTTGTGGTTAATAAACACGCGCCCACAACAGAATAGTGCTTAGCAGCATTATGGGCAAGGCTTGGAGGCCTTTGAACATAATTATACGCTACATGGCATCGCTGCTACAGGACACAGTGCTATAGGACACAGTGCTACAGGACACAGTGCTGCAGGACACAGTGCATTATTTGTTCTTCCCATGAAGATATCATTCTCCGTCCTAAACAGGTTTGTCTTCAACGTCTTTATTCCGACTTTCAGGATTCTGGGGTTGTGCATACACCTCAAGGAAGAACGCAAGTGAGTTCCTTCGAAAATGGATTCAGTGGGACCTTCATTTCCTTGGATCACAGGAAGCCGAAGAAGCAAAGTGTTGATGCTACCCACAGCATGATATTGACCCAACTATTTTTTCTCTTTTGCCAAGACTGCTTATCTTTTTGCATTCCTGCTCCAGGGGGTTATTGGGAGCCCTGTTTAGCTTTTGGGGGTCCTTTGCTTGAAGGGACTTTATAACCTGCATCACTTGCTCTTGGTGGACCATGGCACTAATGTTGGGGCCCCTATTGCCACCCCCCCCACCCCCATGCTGTATGGAGGTGGTGCCTTATTGCTGACAAGTATAATAGTGTTATGGCATACATTTTTGCTGCCTGGATATGCCGCCTTACACAACTGATTTCTGATGCCCGAGAGTCCATCACTTCCATGGAATACCAATACTGTCTCATGGCAATGCCATTTTCATTGGTTGATGTTGCTAGACTGTTACTTGTCACAGTTTAGTCCAGATTTGGATGTTCATTCTGGTTTGGGCACCGACTCAGGTAGTGTTTCAGGGAGATGGTTTCTTGAGTGCGGAACAAATGTACATGTAGATTATCTCGGGACAGTGCATCAGATAGGGTATTGTTAGCCATGCCTTTAGGACAGCATTTGGCTTGCATGGTGTGTGATATTCTGATCCATTGCTGTGATGTCATGCCAGACTACATGACCCTCTTTCATCTACTTCTTCCCCATATGGTTGCTGTCAAATAACCAGCTACATGTACTTAGACATTTACGTGGCATTCTCTGATGGATCTTTCCCATTGCAGCATGAATCACTATGCCTATGACCCCCCCCCCCCCCCGCAATGTCCTGAGGCTGGACCATCGCTGCTTCCTGCTCCTCTTTTAGCCTTTTGTATCACGTGATCCCATTCTAACAAACCACTCAATATCTGACCTTTAGCTTTCCTGCTCATCGCCACGTAATGGCCATGGCTCTTTATGATCATGGCTGGTCGATACGCCTCTGCAAAAATATCTCGCTGCCTTGTAGCATGTGCGAGGACTCCCGATCAGGGCGAGGACTCCCAATCAGGGGGAGTGGTTCCCTCTTACTGCACATATTACTCCTGTACATGCAGTTTTCTTCTCATGCGGGCCAACTTCCCTTGTGGGAGGTGCATCTTGTGAGCTACAGAGTTCAGTCACTATGCTTGAATGTTAGTGAGATGGCTGGCCTTTCTCTGGCTCTGTGGGTCTGTTTTGTTGCCATATCATCCGTGTGCTTCCAGCTTTGCGGCAAAGGTTGGTACAGATAACGACATAGATGAGAGGTGTGGCTAATCATGATTAGTTTATGCTTGCACTTTTCACCATCTACTGGTGTGGTCAGGCCCTAGCCCTAGCCTAGTGAGTAGAAACATCAGCAGTGGTCAGGTCCTAGCCCTAGCCCTAGTGAGTAGAAACATCAGCAGTGGTCAGGTCCTAGCCCTAGCCCTAGTGAGTAGAAACATCAGCAGTGGTCAGGTCCTAGCCCTAGCCCTAGTGAGTAGAAACATCAGCAGTGGTCAGGCCCTAGCCCTAGCCTAGTGAGTAGAAACATCAGCAGTGGTCAGGCCCTAGCCCTAGTGAGTAGAAACATCAGCAGTGGTCAGGCCCTAGCCCTAGCCCTAGTGAGTAGAAACATCAGCAGTGGTCAGGCCCTAGCCCTAGCCCTAGTGAGTAGAAACATCAGCAGTGGTCAGGTCCTAGCCCTAGCCCTAGTGAGTAGAAACATCAGCAGTGGTCAGGTCCTAGCCCTAGCCCTAGTGAGTAGAAACATCTGGAGGAGTGGTCAGGTCCTAGCCCTAGCCCTAGTGAGTAGAAACATCAGCAGTGGTCAGGTCCTAGCCCTAGCCCTAGTGAGTAGAAACATCAGCAGTGGTCAGGCCCTAGCCCTAGCCCTAGTGAGTAGAAACATCAGCAGTGGTCAGGTCCTAGCCCTAGCCCTAGTGAGTAGAAACATCAGCAGTGGTCAGGCCCTAGCCCTAGCCCTAGTGAGTGGAAACATCAGCAGTGGTCAGGCCCTAGCCCTAGCCCTAGTGAGTAGAAACATCAGCAGTGGTCAGGTCCTAGCCCTAGCCTTAGTGAGTAGAAACATCAGCAGTGGTCAAGCCCTAGCCCTAATGAGTAGAAACATCAGCAGTGGTCAGGCCCTAGCCCTAGCCCTAGTGAGTAGAAACATCAGCAGTGGTCAGGCCCTAGCCCTAGCCCTAGTGAGTGGAAACATCAGCAGTGGTCAGGCCCTAGCCCTAGCCCTAGTGAGCGGAAACATCAGCAGTGGTCAGGTCCTAGCCCTAATCCCTAGTGAGTAGAAACATCAGCAGTGGTCAGGTCCTAGCCCTAGCCCTAGTGAGTAGAAACATCAGCAGTGGTCAGGCCCTAGCCCTAGCCCTAGTGAGTGGAAACATCAGCAGTGGTCAGGTCCTAGCCCTAGCCCAAGTGAGTGGAAACATCAGCAGTGGTCAGGCCCTAGCCCTAGCCCTAGCCCTAGTGAGTATAAACATCTGGAGGAGTGGTCAGGCCCTAGCCCTAGCCTAGTGAGTGGAAACATCAACAGTGGTCAGGCCCTAGCCCTAGCCCTAAACATCAGCAGTGGTCAGGCCCTAGCCCTAGTGAGTGGAAACATCAGCAGTGGTCAGGCCCTATCCCTAGCCCTAGTCCTAGTGAGTATAAACATCTGGAGGAGTGGTCAGGTCCTAGCCCTAGCCCTAGTGAGTAGAAACATCTGGAGGAGTGGTCAGGCCCTAGCCCTAGCCCTAGTGAGTAGAAACATCAGCAGTGGTCAGGCCCTAGCCCTAGCCCTAGTGAGTAGAAACATCAGCAGTGGTCAGGTCCTAGCCCTAGCCCTAGTGAGTAGAAACATCAGCAGTGGTCAGGCCCTAGCCCTAGCCTAGTGAGTAGAAACATCAGCAGTGGTCAGGTCCTAGCCCTAGCCCTAGTGAGTAGAAACATCAGCAGTGGTCAGGCCCTAGCCCTAGCCCTAGTGAGTAGAAACATCAGCAGTGGTCAGGCCCTAGCCCTAGCCCTAGTGAGTAGAAACATCAGCAGTGGTCAGGCCCTATCCCTAGCCCTAGCCCTAGTGAGTAGAAACATCTGGAGGAGTGGTCAGGTCCTAGCCCTAGCCCTAGTGAGTAGAAACATCTAGAGGAGTGGTCAGATCCTAGCCCTAGCCCTAGTGAGTAGAAACTTGACAGTATATATATTAAAATAAGATAGCACTACTCGCCAATGGACCCCAAGACGGAAATAGAGTTTCCCCTCTATACTCCCACTGACAGTTGCTTAATTAAAGGTAAGCAATGAATTTCACCTCACCAGTTCTCTGACGAATCCTGTAGCCAAGCCTTTGATGAAAACTATGAATTGCATCCAATGATCCCCATGGAACCAGAGTGAAGGAATGGCTACGATCCAACGGTGTATTTAGCCAGCTTTCTTTCCTCTGTTCCAGCAGCTACTGTACCTGCAGTGCTGGTAACCATACCGCAATACGATGGTGCCAAGGAGTCTAGACTCGTTGCATCTCATGCTAAGAGCTTGCCATGTTTCCAAGGAACCATGGTCACCCATCCAGCCTTTTGCCATCTGATCTCTGGAGACCAAATGGTTCCAGCTGCATTGAGAGCCCAGCAGACAACAGAGC